>CAJQZP010001656.1:600000-805000 GCA_907164705.1 Parnassius apollo | reverse complement strand
CGTGGAAACTGTCCATGCGGTCGGAGCTAAGTTCTGTAAGATCCGCCGCAGAAGAACACAAAAACTCCGATCACACTCTTAATCTCATGGCTGTTAGACGGGAGATGAGGCTGCAATCGTCAACAGATTTGACAGCATACAGGCAACTGAACAGACAGATCTCCAAATGCATGCGGCAAGACTTACGCAACTTTAATACTGCTCGTATTAAAGAAGCGATCGAGTGGAACCAGGGCTCCAAAGTCTTTGCCAGAGATCTGTCTGCCAGAAAGAGCCAACTATCAAAGCTGAAGACTGAGTGTGGCAGCATAGTTTCCGAGACACCAGAGATTTTGAGTGAGATTGAGAGGTTCTATGGGCAGCTGTACACATCATCGTTGGAGCCACACGCAAGTGTGAGTAACAATCCAAGAGCAAGTCTTACCCGACACTATTACGATGATATACCGGACGTCAGTCTGAGCGAGATTAGAATGGCTCTCCAGCACCTTAAAAACGGCAGGGCCCCAGGCGAGGACGGAATTACAGCGGAGCTTTTGAAAGCGGGCGGAACACCGGTACTTGAAGTCCTTCAGAAGCTCTTCAATTCCGTCCTCCATGCTGGCATACTCCGGAGGCGTGGAGCAGAAGTGCGGTGGTCTTGTTCTTTAAGAAAGGCGAAAACGCTCTCTTGAAGAACTACAGTCCGATTTCCCTTCTGAGCCGCGTCTACGTGCTGTTTTCGAGAATCATTACGAATCATCTCGCACTCAGACTCGACGACTTCCAGCCTCCCGAACAAGTCGGTTTCCGAAAAGGCTTTAGTACCATAGACCACATACATACCCTGCGGCAGATTGTACAGAAGACCGAAGAGTATAATCTGCCACTTTGCCTGGCGTATGTGGACTATGAGAAAGCCTTTGATTCCGTCGAAATTTGGGCGGTGCTACAGTCCCTTCAGCGGTGTCAAGTTGACTGTCGGTATATCGAAGTGCTGAAGTGTTTGTACAGTAGGGCTATGATGGCCATCCGAGTACAGAACCAGAGTTCGAAACCTATCCAACTGCAGAGAGGTGTAAGACAGGTCGACGTTATATCCCCGAAACTCTTCACCGCTGCGTTGGAAGACGTTTTCAAGCTACTGGACTGGAAAAGATACGGTATTAACATCAATGGCGAGTACATCACTCACCTTCGATTTGCCGACGATATAGTCCTTTTGGCAGAATCGCTGGAGAACCTTAGCACTATGCTCAATGACCTCAATGGTGTCTCCCAACGGATAGGTCTTAAGATGAACATGGACAAAACAAAGATCATGTTTAATATCCATGTCACACCTATGCCGGTAGTTGTTGGGAGCACTATGCTCGAAGTTGTTGACGAGTACGTTTACCTGGAACAAATAGTCCGACTAGGTAAGTCCAACTTCAACCGAGAGGTCAATCGACGGTTTCAACTCGGCTGGGCAGCGTTCGGGAAATTACGACACATCTTCTCGTCAGGTATACCTCAATCTCTGAAAACTAAAGTGTACAACCAGTGCGTGTTGCCAGTATTGACTTACGGATTTGAGACGTGGTTCTTCACTGCTGGCCGTAAGAGGACGCTCAAGGTCGCTCAGCGAGCTATGGAGAGGGCTATGCTCGGAGTTTCTCTGCGTGATAGACACAGAAATGAGGATATCCGCAGTAAAACCAGAGTGACCGACATAGCCCAACGGATTATAAGCTGAAATGGCAATGGGCCGGCCATTATAGCTCGAAGAACCGATAACCGATGAGGAAGAAAGGTTCTCGAGTGGCAGCCTCGTACCGGTAGGCGTATTGTAGAGCGACCCCCCACTAGATGGAGTGACGACCTGGTAAGACATGCAGGAAGTCGATGGATGTAGGTGGCTCAGGACCTTGTTTTGTGGCATTGCTTGGGGGAGGCCTATGTTCAGCAGTGGACTTGTGAATGGCTGTAATGATGATGATGATGATGATTTCACCTTTATTTTTAATTAATTTATAGGTAGGATTAGTATGAATCGAAATTCCTTTTCGAGGTGTAGGTTTTGTATAAGTGATAACATCATTATTAGACATAGAATTAGTATAAGAATTGGTACAAGAGTTAATATAAGAATTAGTATTATAATTATTTTTAAGACTCTGATGTTGATTCAGAGATGTCCTGGGATAATTTTCCCGAGGTAATAAATTATTAGTATTATGACTTTGACTTTGTGTCAAAGATGAACTCGGATATTGTTCCCGAGATGCAGAGTTAGAATAAGAAATAGTATTTTTAAAATTACAAGATTTAGTAAGAATCGGCGGCATTTTGACGTCGCTGAGATGTTTTATAAGAATATTTTGTATGATAATTATAATTAAATTCGTTATTATTATAATAATATATTATTATAATATTTGGTATAATATTTGGTATAAGAGTAGAATAGCAATAATTATTTGTGCCTTTGAATGTTTTCGATTTCGGTAGGCATTTTTCCGAAATCGGAGTTAGTTTAAATCTTCGTTACAAATATTGGCATTAGAGGTAGAAGGTTGTGCGTCACATAAATGCATATTATTTCTATTAGGTGCATGCGCACTGGGACTTGGTACCGTATTCGTCGGGCGAGTATCTGGTTGCATATTACGACGAAGGCTATGGCTATATTGTCGCTTGCGACATTCGTTTATCACATGTCCCGGATTTTTTCAATATAATTTCATATTTTAATAGGATTTTTATTTGAGATGTTATGAGAATTGGAATAAGTATTATTATTCTGCGGATTTATATATAAGCTAAATATATATATATATATATATATATATATATATATATATATATATATATATATATAAGCTCGATGAGATTGTTTTTTCCTATTATTGTAACAGCTAGAAGAATCATGACCGAATTTTTGGCATATAGAACATTGCTTATATGATTTGGAAGAAATTTTTCTTAGAATAAATAATTTTTTCTTCTTCTATGGTATGCGTAATTGCCTCGCTTAAATTTTTCAAGTTTCGAAATCTAACAATATATCCGTAATTAGAATTTAAACCTAATATATAAGTGTTGAGGGCTAAATCATCCATAGCGTCAATTCTTCTTATTAGATCGGACTTATTCTCACAACTATAATGTATGTCGGATTGCAATCGCGTTAAACAAGATTCGATTCTAAGCGAATATTGCATTACTGTTTCGGAATTTCCCTGTCCACAATTTTGGAGTTCAATTAAAAGGTGTGTGGAGTGTTTCTTTTCGCCAAAGGATATAATATACCGATATAAAACTGATTGTTGTTCCGAATTCGCGAGTGCTATGGCGTTATCGCAATTTGTAAGAAATGCTGGAAGAGATTCTCTATCGCCATTGTAAGGTTTAATGAATTTTATAAAGACGGATAAGGGAATTTTGTCAGACATTTCTACTTCTTCTGGTTTGTCCTTTAAAGTTTTGACTTTATGCATTTGGAATTAGAAAGGTTCAGGAGTTAGGAAATACAAAATTGGTAAAATTAGGATATTACAGTACACAATAAATGAGAAAAAAAATTAAAGAAATAGAATAAAATTAGAATAAAATTATCGCTAAATTAATGTTAACTTACAATATTACGAACACTACGGTGAACATTAGTTGTTATGCGGGTGTCGTGTTGCGATGACGCGCAGCGGTGTCGAGTTGCCGTGAGACCCAGGGAGTCGTTTGACGGCGGCGTCCACGTGGTTGTGCGGTGGCAGTGCAGCAGCTCAGGGTAGGCTCACACGCTGGTGGCGTAGACTGACAGCCTTGATCAACTTCGGATTAACGATGGTGTCCCAAGCTCGTGGGGCTGAGACCTCGTTGGTGTTTTGATGATGCAGGCTCGCACTCGTGGGGTGGAGACTTACTGTCGATCTTTCTTCGGAGTTTCCCAGGATTCGGATGCCACGCTACCTATGTACCAGTAGACCTTATGACATCCCACTTCTGACACCAAATTTGTTAGGAGGGCCGCTCTGAAGGTGTTTTTAAAAAAACTTTTACACACAATCTCGGAAGTTCTCTTGGTTTATTTCCCCAATATTAAAAAAACTACAAGAAATGTACAAAAGCAGCGAATGGCGTGTGCGATATGCACTTAATATGGGTTGGAGCTGCACTGTCTCGATTATCTCAAACTCTGGGCTTTTATACTAAATATAATAATCGAGTCAGCGCTTTTAAGTAGGGTTGGACATAACAGTACGACGTCGAAGGAGCGGGGAGCTCCGTCTTGTTGTACGGTTGTCTCTCGATATCTGACCTATAAGGTTGCGATTTATGCTACGAAATTCATAGGTTTTCTTAAAAAATACTCATACTCATAGTTTGTGTTTATGTCTTATTTTGTTATTCCGAAAATTTGGGCTTACTGGTAGAAACTAGACATGGGCGCCGCCCCCAAATATTGCGGCGGCGGCGTGCTGATGAATGTCGCTCGGCGGCGGCGTGGCGCCGGCGGCGTGGCTGATTTATGTGCAGTATGAAAATTTAGTGTACAAAATCTTTAAAAAAACATCAATGCAATGACTCACTTTATTTACCAAAAAACAAAACAAAACTGTTCAAGCAAGGCAACAAAATTATTTTATTCACCATTTGTGGACTCAACCGAGATCTTTTTTGCAGAAAGTACCATTCCAGATACACAAAATACACTCTCACTTGGGATACTTGTAGCGGGTACACATAGCAAAGCTCTGGCAAAGGTAGACAGCCAAGGAAAATGTTTCTTCTTTTCGTTCAAAAAAGATAAAAGATCCTCATTAACGATATCCGTAGATCCAACAGCAGAAGCGAGATATCGCCAACATTCTTGGTCTAGTGGATCATCATCTTCAAGTCCATGACCATGACCAGCACTATGTTTCTTAGAGAGTTTACTCAAAACTGATGAGGAACTGCTAGTATTTAAGGAAACTGAAGTGTGAGTTTCGTTTCTTTCACAATTTCCGGGCAAATCATGCGATTTTATAACTTCTTTTATATAAGATGCAAGGAAGGAAGCCTTTGTCATATTTTTTTGACTCTAAATATAAATCTAACTCTTTAAGACTCATGAACCGCTTGTCCAAAAGAGCTGCAGCTACTACAGGTTTAGTAACTGGACATCTTTTATCAATATTCGCCAACATGTTGCGTTTTAAACGAAACAGAACCAATGATTCATCATCATCAAGTGATTTTAGAACATCAATTATTTCAGAGCGAAATACAAGTGCAACATACATAGTGCAGGTCTTTTGGGATGACAGAATTTCAACTGCTTCACGGAATCGATTAAAAAACTTTACTAAGTCTTCCAAAAGAATCCACTCATTTTGAGTAATTTTCAGCTTATCTTTACCTACTTTTCTTAACATGTTGTTTATTGGATCACGGTTGCAAACATGAATTAAACTCTCCAGCATCTCTAAAATGCTGTGCCAACGTGTAGGCGTAGCAGTCTTAATTGACGGTATATTTATAAAATTGTCAGCTGTCATAAGTGACATGTCTTCTGCAAACCCTTCGGTGCTTGCTTCTGTAGCTGTCTGCGAATTGCTCTGTAAAATGGGGTTACTCTCATCAATTTCTAGTGTTTCTACTACTCGCTCAATACTATCCAAAAATTCTTTCTGCACCTTATCTGCTTCTAATGCCACCTCTGGTAACCGGTAGCGCACAGTCTTGATAATTTTTTTTACATTTATTAACCAGTTCTTTTACTTCTGGGACACTATCTATACCATCCACGGTCACAAGGTTATGAAGTGCATGTCCGAGGCACAAATGGTGCTCCATGTTTCCTAACTAAACTGCCCATTTCACGTTGCTGCCAGCATCCGTTACAGCGTAGATATTTTTCGCATCCAGTCCAATTATTTTCTTTACGCCCTGGATCATTTCATTTATCTTTCTCCTGTTTTTTTTTCCAGTCACAATGTGAGTACTCAGAGTCAGTGACTTCAGTTCAAAATCTGCAAGCAGGGATATAATTAGAATTCATAAGAAATAGAATAACATAATTACGTTTTAATATAATGCAAGAAGATTGCTCAGAAAAAAAAAGAACTTCGAGTCAAAAGCTAAATTGGTTGCTTGGCTGAGGAAAGAAACAGCATGAACCTCTTGATATTTACGTTAAGTTTATTTTTTCTGTGAATTCGTCTCTTTATATTTTATATGAAAATTGCCTACCAGCTTTCAAATAATGTAGAGTAAACGTAATATAATTCAGTTTCCTGTATTGATGTGTCCATAAATCAAAGGTAATAGCACAGTGCCGAGACGCGTCCATGTGGATTCTTTCTTTTACGTTGCTCAGCATGCACTCGTATACATCGGACAGCGCTGTACTACTCACAGTATATCGTGACGGAACGTCGTCTTCATTCAAGATGATGTCGTATTTCTAAAATTAAAGAAATGCTTGAGTTCGGTGAACATAATAAATGTTGTGTGATATTAGAAAAAGAAAGGCATTAAAAGTAAATTACTGAATGAAATAGATAGGTAGAAAAAATTAAAAAAATCCACCATCCCTTCATCAGAAATTAAGTCAAACGGAAGCAAAGATTTGGAAAACCAAAGAGCGACATCTCTAGCCAGTAGCCATTTGTCATATTTCGGCGTGACTTTTGCAGTTTTTGAACCAGAAGCAGTATAAATTTTAGCAGGACGCTTAGCAGTAAAAAAAATCTTTGATGTTAGTTTTGGCTTTATTAGCAGAAGCAGGTTCATCTCGAATGTCATGATCATCCCATAGGTAACGAGTTAAATTCCCAGTACTGACTGTTTTACTATAACACTTTATTTTAAAACTGTAACAAATTAAGCAAAAAAGCCCATCACCTTCATGCCTGCTTATAAAATGTTAAATCTAAACTCAAATAAACTATTCTCAGATGTCAATGTTTTAAATTAGAAATTAGATAATAAAGTAGGTATGCTAACAATAAAATTGTCAATAAGTGTTTTACGCCTACGAAATTTGTTTTGTTTGGTTCAAATGATACGTTTGCTTCAGCGATAAAACTAGGCCTTAGAAAGCATTGTAATGTGAACCATCATGAGTAACATAAACTTTGATAATTGATAATATTTATTCATTTAAGCTAGGTATGTAACAAAAAACGCGATTTTTAAAACATATAGAGCAATAACAAAGCTCACTTTTTGCAGGAACAGGCAAGCATAAACGAATTTTAAGAAATTATTGTAAATTTGAGGTTAGAAAAAATAATGAAACCTAAAAAAAGCATTTTTGTTTAAAAAAGTTTTTGTTTGTACTTACGATCTAAATGTCACGCCATCACCATCACTTTCAGCTTGAACTGCTGTGAGACAAGCTGAGCAATATACTTGATCAGGATTCAAAATTCTCTTTTTGTTATTTTCTTCAGTAATAACAATATTTCCGAAGCACTTCCAACAAGCCGCGGCGCCTATGTCTAGTAGAAACTAGCAATCGAACATAATAATTCATATATGAGAACTAGCCAAGTCAAACCTTAGGCTACGATATATTATCCTGTTATAAGAAGAAATGATATTTTATGTTGTTATAAATAAATTTCAGGACGGACAATTGAACTTGGCACCCATTTAGATCTCAATTCTTTTGTCGTTAAAGAGAACATTGTTCAATAAAACGTAACACAATGTGTGTATGTGTAACACAAAGGCAACAGTACTTACGTTAACAAAATATAAAAGTAGCAAAAAAAAAACCGTTACAAATAACATCGTAGTAAAGTTTTTATAACTATCACTAAATTGAAATAAATTTTAGTGTTTAGCTAAAATCTATTTGACAAAGAGAATATATTGCAATAATACTAGTTTTTACGGAATTTATCGCGTATATTTAACTTTTTAAAATACCCGTACGAAAAAATTACCTGTAGTGTCGAGGACTGTTTATTTAAAAACAATATGCGGAAAGAAGATTTGGAAGTGGTACGTCAAGACATTCCGGATATGTTACGTCGATGTTCAGTGCCTAAACCGAATCTACCCAAAGACGAATTTATAGCCTTAAAGAACCTACGCAATTAACCAGAACTTACGATTCTCCGCGCAGATAAGGGAAACGCCACGGTAGTCATGGATACGTCAGATTATAATTCTAAAATACAAGAACTTTTGTCGGATGTAAGTACTTATAAAAAGGTTAAAAACAACCCAACAAATAGCACACTAAAAACAACTAGTGACCTCATAAAGAAACACTCCGAAAAATTAAATCTGGACGTAAAATGGATAATACCTACGTGCGCCAAATCACCAAAATTGTATGGGTTACCAAAAATACACAAGCCCAATGCTCAAAACACATTACGTCTCCAAAGCCAAATCGATTCACCAACTTACAGATTGGCTCAACACTTAGCGAAAACACTCTCACCGCTCAGGGGACATACAAGAGCACACATAAAGGATTCCTACCATTTTATCAGCGAGATTAAAGACCTACATCTGGCAGACAATGAAACTATGGTCAGTTTTGATGTGCAGTCATTTTTTTTTATTTATTAAAGCATCACCAACATTTGTATACATTGTTAAATTATAATTTACATACATACATAGATAGGGTATTACTTTAAATGCTACAAACTATTATAGGTGATTACAACATGCACTGGAATAAACATCAAGAATATTACATAGTTACAGAAAACCAAAACGTTAAAAAAAATACAAAAACTTAATCTATTACATTTGCGTAATGTTTGAGTAGTTCTTTTCTGAGTCATTTCTATGTCATTGTTCACATGCTTACCTGTTGAAAACTGCATCTCAATTGTAACTAGAAGGCTGGAAGAAAACAACATGCCCGTAGAATATGCAGTATTACTCAGACACTGCCTTACATCTGGCTACCTATTGTGGAAGGAGGAGTTCTATGAACAAGTAGATGGTGTGGCGATGGGCTCACTTGTATCTCCTATTGCCGCCTACATATTCATGGAAGACTTTGAGGAGAAAGCCCTGCTTAGTTTTCCCATAAATCCAAGATTCTACAAGCGGTATGTAGACGACACTTTCACAATTCTACCTTTAGATAAAGTAACTGCATTTTTAGACCATCTTAACGCTATGAATTCTAAAATTCAGTTCACAATGGAGTTAGAGGCAAACAACTCCTTAGCTTTTCTAGATGTTTTAGTAATTCGGAATCCTGATAACACCTTGAAGACTTAGAAAAAAGACCCATACAGATAGATATTTAAACGGTGATTCTCACCACCATCCTTCACAGTTAGCTACCGTGGGTAAATCTTTGTTTCAGAGAGCACGAGGGATCTGTGACAGTAAATACCTGGCTGCAGAGCTCCACCATGTCAAGCAAGTTTTGCATGACAACAAGCTTCGAGTCCCGCGCCTACGTCACAGTGAACGAGTGAAGCCGGCCACAGTCGAGCGTGTACCTGCTGTACTGCCATATGTTAGAGGAGTCACTGACAAGATTGGCTACATCTTGAAGCGCGCTTCCATCAAAACATACTTCAAGCCGCTGAAGAAGATTGGTCAGTTTTTACCATCAGTCAAGTGTAATGTCCCTCTGCAAGATGCAGGAGTGTACAAGCTTGATTGTGAATGTGGTCTCTCCTACATAGGACAAACTAAAAGATCAATAAAAACCCGCGTTAAAGAACATATAGCTGATGTGAAGAATCGACGCTCCGGGAAGTCTGCAGTCTGTGAACACGTACAGGATCGCCCACGTCACTACATCAGATTTGATAGACCGCAAATCCTCGCTAAAGAACACCGATTCCTTCCAAGGATGATTCGCGAGGCTATTGAAATCAAAAAACATCCTAATTTCAATAGAGAAGATGGCTGGGTGCTACCATCTGCTTGGGATCCTATAATAAAAAATACATGTGGCACTCGGTGACTGCCGCGGTAAAGCTATTGCATAGCATTTTTTATCAACTTATGCAATTATAATTATTTATTTATTTTATTTATGCAGTTAAATAAAATAAATAAGTAATTATAGTCAATACTGTGTGGGATACTGTGTGGGATAATATTAAGAAAGGTTTGGTGGATACCGCCACCGAAGTATGCGGTGTAAGTAAGAGAACAAATGAAAGGAAAAGTAATACGTTATGGTGGGATGATGAGGTACGGGTGGAAGTTGAATCAAAGAAGAAAGCATGGTTAGATTTACTAGCAACCAAAGCTGATAATTCTTCTGGTATGAATGATGAGATTGAAAGAAAAAAGGCAGAATTTAGACGTCTAAATAAGAGAGTAAAAGAAGTTGTTGAAAGAAAAAAGAAAGAAAGAACGGATAAGAATGATAGAAGGATATCTGATAATTTCCAGGCTAACATAAAAATGTTCTGGAAACTCGTAAGAACTGCCAGGGGAAATACAAAACAGCCTATAATAAATGCTATAAGAGACGAGAATGGATGTATTCTGAATGATGAAGTTTCGAATTTAAACAGATGGAAGGAATACTTTGAAAGCGTGTTTATGAGTGAAGAGTCGTATGAATTAAATGAACTAGAAATTCCGAAAGAAGTGGAAAGGGGTATGGAGATAAGTGTAGATGAAATAATGAAAGCAATGAAAAGCATGAAAGCAGGTAAGGCAGCTGGATATGATAGAGTATCACTCGAGATGCTAAGGGCTGGAGAGGTAGTGGTGGCAGGCCTGCTGTACACCTTGTTTAATTTATGTTGGGAATTAAAACGGGTACCGGATGACTGGTGTAAAGCAGTTATAGTACCAATATATAAAGGAAAAGGGTCACAGCAGGACTGCAAAAACTACCGCGGTATCAGCTTGCTTAGTATTGTGGGTAAACTGTATGCTAAGGTGTTAATTGAAAGAGTTATGAAAGAAACTGATGAAAAAATTTGGGATGTGCAAGCGGATTTTAGAAAGGGAATGGGGTGTACAGATCAAGTCTTTTCCATGCGCATGATTGCGGAGAAGTTTTTGGCCAAAAACCAGAAAGTTTTTTGTGCGTTCATGGACTTGGAAAAGGCTTATGACAGAGTGGACAGGAATGTGTTATGGCAAACACTGAACTCATATGGGTTGAGCGCTGGTTTGATACAGGCATTAAGGTCTCTTTATAGGGACTCTAGTGCTTGTGTCTGGATCAATGGGGTCTACTCGGACTGGTTTGGCATCCAAAAAGGTGTCAGACAGGGCTGTGTGGCTTCCCCTTGGCTGTTCAACCTATTTATGGACAGGTGTTTGCAAACTTTGAAAGATGAAGAATGTGGGTTAAGAATGGTCGAGTTAACCGTCAAATGCCTTTTGTATGCCGATGATCAAGTCATACTTGCGTCATCGGCGGCAGAGTTGCAAATGATGGTTACATTAATGAACTGGGAATTAAAAGAAAGGGGAATGAAAGTGAACACAAGTAAGACGAAAGTGATGGTTTTTGAAAGAGAAGAAAGCAAAACGGTATGTGAAATAAGAATAGAAGGAGAGTTGATTGAGCAAGTGGATGAGTTTGTGTATTTGGGATGTGTATTTAGCAGGGATGGTAGATATGATAGGGATATAGACCGACGAGTAAATGCAGGGAATAGAGTGAATGGGGCACTACACTCTATTATGAAGAACCAGAATTTGTCAAAACAGGCACGTATGGTAATTCATAATGCTGTGTTAGTCCCTACTTTAATGTATGGTAGTGAAAGCTGGGTGTGGCAGAAGAAGCACGAAAGTAGAATAAATGCTGTAGAAATGCGGTCTTTAAGGAATATGCTAGGGTGTAATCTGAATGACAGGGTGAGAAATTGCGTGATAAGAGATAAATGTGGTATGCAAGATGATGTTGTGACCAGGATTAAGAAAGGAATGCTTCGGTGGTTTGGTCACGTAGAGAGAATGAATGAGGAAAGAGTGACTAAGCAAATTTATATGGCAGATGTGAATGGCCGAGTTGGGAAGGGACGCCCTAGGAAAAAGTTTATCAACCAAATTGGCGATATTTTGAAAATGGGCCACGTTAGAAGTACCCTTAACCGACGAGCATGTATACGTAGATATATGGATGTAAAGGAGGCGAAAGAGGTATGTCAGGATCGTGCCAAATGGAAGTCCGTAGTCTCTGCCTACCCCTCTGGGTGACAGGCGTGAGTGTTTATGTATGTATGTATATGTATAGTCAATACTCAAGGCCCGCGATAGAAGCTATGCAATAGCTTAATAAAATTAAATCCCAACCCAAGCATACAACTGCTAGACTTCAAGATACCATAAGTTCACTGCTGCATAGATCGGAACAAAAGTTAAATTTTAATCTATGGTAACCGCGGTTAACTATGACATATGTACGTTGAGCATCTCAGTCCCTAGCGTGACCATGAGTGCTGTAAAGCGTTCGAAACGTCGGGTATTTAAAAGGTTATAAATATACGCGATAAATTCCGTAAAAACTAATATTATTTCAATGTGTAGTGTTCGCGTAAATATAAGAAATCATTATTAAAAGAGAATATATATCGTGTTCCGCTGTGTCTTGTATATAAAGAACAAAAAAACAGGATTAAATGTAATTTAATACGCAAGTTTTAAACGTATGTTTTACGTAATAGAGCTATGCAACAGCTGATGTGATTGTAGCACGAATAGCTCAGCTCGATCGGTAAAGAACCGTGCTCTCACAGAATACCAGCCCCCACTGGATGGAGTGACGAGCTGGTAAGAGATGCAGGGAGATGCTGAATGTAGGTGGCTCGGGACCGTGCCTTATGTCATTGCTTGGGGAAGTTCAGCGGTGGACATGTGAAGAGGTGTAATAATACAGCACTCTGTTGTCTTCATACCTTCCAATCGGAACTCAACATAGGATGCTCAGCTGCTTGGCAAAATATTGATGTGAGTGAAACCTATTGAGATGCACTACTAGATATTAAAATTTCCACTTAAAAGTCATAAACGAAACATTAGTATGAATTTAAAAGTTTATAAACGATATAAATATTTCTTTTGTTTTCTATTCATAAAACAAACGAGAATCGATTTAACCGAATAATAGGAACTAAGTGTATGATGACCATTTCCTGCACCCCAAAAGTTTTTAAACAGCGATCGATGATAATGGAAAACAAAATTGTTTACAGAAACAGATACAGAAACTTTATTATTCAATGTAGATAGTAAGTTATACTTATTGAAAGTCACTCTTATGTTTAATTTATGAATGGTTCAGAAAATACCGTCTGGGAAGAAGCAACAAGAAAACCAGTGGGCCTTTAAAAAAAATAACAGCTTACGATCCTATTTCTTACACAGTTATTAACAGAAAGCAAATTTGATATAGCTAGGTAGCGATCAAAATATATTAAAATTTCTTAGGGGTTATTATATAATAACCCTTTCATACAAACTTGGTTACATAAGTTTTTTGAACTTTGAGCAGGTTGAATTTTGTCAAAATTTTGTTAAAATATTCGCAATTAGTTTAATGAGTTTAATTTAGAAATTTGTAATCAATGTGTTCTTGAACATAGTCTTAGGTTTTTCTTCCGTGTATTTTAATCCTTAAACCCTACCCGGGGGTCCAGAAAACCCCAGAGGTTGAATATTTGTAGATATTTTTGCAATAACGAAACGCACTATTGTGCCACTCGAGCTAATCTTTATTTACGTCGTCGGCCATCTTTTCACTAGTCTAGCGTCAACGCCCACACAGTTTAGATGGAATTATAGCTATTTATGGGTCTGTCAGACCCCAGGGTAGTAATAACGTAGTATTTTGTCATTTCTTTTTGTCGATACATTGGTGAATGCAGTTATTTTTGATACAATATTTTAAAGGGTAAGTTTAATATTTGATGTATTTATTACAATAACAATAGTGTTTCTTTCTTTAGGAACGTATATGATGAAATCTAGAAATTTTGCTGTTTCGTTTTAACAGTTTATTCAATATTGTGTTTTATGTCATTGTTTTAGTTTTAACGATCAAAATTGCGTAAGATGGACCTACAGATCACTCAGTGGTTGCATGAAGACCAATCAGAAGATGAAGAGGCAGTGTGAAGTCGCTGTTCCTGACCTTGAAAATGGTGTTGACGAAGACGGAATTATTGAAGACTTTCGAGCAGAACATCCAGATGATGATACAGAAGATTCTTCATCGGAAGATGACACTCCTCTGAGTAATTACAGTTCAGGATTCAGGTAATTTTCTTCGTGTCTTACCTGTCCCTAACAATCTAAAGGGCAAAGACGGGTTTAGGTGGACAGGTGAAAAACCAGCAAAGTCTAGAGTCCCACGAAGAAATATTTTGTTTCATCCTCCTGGACCTAAAGCTGCAGCTCGTGAAATAAAAACAGAGCTAGAAGCATGGAGTATTTTTTTTCTGATGAAAAGCTTGAAGAAATTGTAAGAAATACAAATGCTGAAATTGGTAAACAGAGAGAAAAATATAAACAAGACAGACCTGTACAGAATACGGAAGACGAAAACGCGGACGCATCGAGTTCCACAAAAATACGTCCTTCTTTTGCTAAGGATGCAATTGTGGTGGAAATGAAGGCTTTATTTAGACTTTACTACTTATCAGGGGTACTCAACATGAATCACGTCACCACCAAGGAATTGTTTGACAAGAACTCAGTTGTTGGCTATTTTCGTGCCACCATAAGCCAAGCCAGATTTGAGTTTCTGACAAACTGTCTGCATTTTGACGACCGGTCTACCAGAGAAGAACGACAGCAAAATGATAGATTAGCACCAATTAGAAACATTTTTGATCACATTGTCAAAGTTTTTAGTGAAGTGTATAGCCCTTCAGATTGCTGTACATTAGACAAAATGTTATTGGGCTTTAGAGGTAGATGTATCTTCAAAATGTACATTCCGAGTAAACCAGACAAATATGGTATAAAAAATTTGATGACTTGCGATGCTAAAACTGCCTATATGTTAGATGCTTTCGTATATTTGGGCAAAGGCTCGTGTCCTACAAATGTACCAGCTGCTCATTTCTTTACTTTGAAATTGACTGAAACAATTCATGGCACAAACCCCAACCTCACTTGTGATAATTGGTTCACGTCAATACCAGCAGCAAAAGAATTGTTGCAAAAGCAGGTGAATCTTGTAGGTACACTACGTAGAAAGAGAGAAATTTCACCTTCTTTTCTTGAGCTAAAAGATCGCGAACGCAACACGGCAAAGTTTGCCTTTACAGGAGAACTTACGCTTTTGTCTTACTGCCCCCCAAAACAAACAAAAAAAATTGTCCCCATGTTGTCAACTATGCATGCAACAGCAGATCTTGATGCAACGATTCAAGTACCAGAGATGATAGAGTTTTATAATAAGACTAAATGCGGAGTCGATTTGATGGATCAGCCCACAAAACCAAAATGATTAAAATTGAGAGGGCTCAACGCTCACTCCTTAAAGTTATGACATTCAGGAAAATTACATCGAGGACTTCTGAACTATATCGGGACTGCAATATTTTATCTGTTAGGCAACTTTACATATTAAAATGTATTCTGAAAATTCACAAAACTATTACCCTTGATACAAAAATCTTAAGTAAGCGTAATCCCTATTCTGTCATTTCCTACCCCACTGTTAAAACAAAATTTGCTCGTACAAATTTCAATTCGCAATGTCACTTATCGTATAATAAATTAAATGGGAAACTCAAGTTTTACAGCAAACATTACTTTGAGTGTAAAAAAATTGATTACTTCTTGGTTGAAACAGCTTGACTACTGTAATGAATCATTACTTTCACACAACACGTAACATACGATTGTATCGTATGAATCTTATTATATTATATTTATTATTTTGTTTTTTGTATAAATTGAAAAACACACACACACACACACACACACACACACACACACACACACACACACACACATAACACACACACACACACACACACACACACGCACACACACACACACACACACACACACACACACACACACACACACACACACACACGCACGCACACACGCACGCACACACACACACACACACACACACACACACACACACACACACACACACACACACACAGCTATTATAATTATTGTTACTTTGTCTGTTGATTTATCTTTATGTAATACAAGTCTTATCTATCATGACTAACTCATTATAGGAAGAGCGGACTCATCCTAATACAGGTTTTTCAAACTTAGAAGGGTGAGACCCATATCTAACACTGTAAATGAGACTTGTGTTATGAATAAATATTTTTGTATTTTTTATTTTGTATTTTTGTATACCACAAGTACAGCGTATCTAGGAGATCAAAAAGGTGGCCAATGGCAATTTTTTTGGCCTTCTGAATATAGTAGGTGTTAATTCATATGTCCTGCTAAAAATGGCCACAAAAAGACAAAAAGACGTTATTTCTTGAAAATACTTGCCATAGATCTGATCACCCCCTCAAATGGAAGAACGATTAACATGGCCCTCTTTGCCCATGACTCTTCAAGTTCTCTTAGGTGGAATCTTGCAAAAGAATCGGCCATTGCAAGAACCAAGTTCTGCTCCCACTGCTAAAAAAAGATGTGCAATGTGCCCAAGGGGTAAGGATCGAAAAATCAAAGTCACCTGGCATGTGCCAAAAACCTCTTTGCGGTGAACATACTGTATTGAGGCTATGTGCCAAGAATGTGTTACCAAAAACTATTAATAATTTTTTGTATTGTCTAATAAGCAGATTATTATAATAAATAATAATTGTAATTAAATTGTTTTTTTTTATTTTTTAAGTATGAATTTTTATATACTGGCGTCCTTAAAACCCCTGGGTACCAATAGTGTTTCTCCTAGAGTGGGTATGGTTTAAGGGTTAATTTGATTCAATTAATAAAAATTATACATTTTACATACAGTTCTTCTGATTCCAACATAAATGCTTGTTACATTTAGCTTAAAACTAGAATCAATCAATTGAATACAAGAAATTAAAAAATCTGTCAACAAACGTTGGTGAACCTAATAAATAAAATCTCCACCGGTCGAGCCGACCCATTCGCGCTGCAGCCATAATATAGCTGTCGCATGTCTCTACCATGTATTCAGATGTCATGGGAACTATTACAACATATTTATGTCCAAAAACAGTCGGTATTCTTCTTTTTTTGGTTGAAAAAAGCGTTGTCTCCTTACTAGGATATATTCGTGTATCGTGGAGGTAGTTTACAAACATACATTGCACAAAGACCAACATCCAGATTCGGACAATTATTTGTAGGCCATACAAATACTTGCTCCGTGCATTCGAACCCGCGGCAACCCGCATTGCAACTTATTACTAAGCCACTGCGCCACCGATATCTGCACAATAAACAAACACATACTCTGTTTTTGTTTTGTGTATATATCGGTTTTGTCTGGTATATTATGTCAACTACTGTTTTGTATTTTATTGTAATGTATTTAACGTAGTATAAGAAAATGAATCGCAATATTAAGATAGTTTATAACCAATAAATTCAAAAAACTTGGAAACTCTACTTCAAGATAAGAAATTTTTCCTATTCTTCATTTAAACGACTTTTTAATTATGAAATGAATCATTAAATAATGGATCGTAAGCGATAGTTAGTAGTTGATCACACACGAACTTTATAACTTGGGGTAAGCCGTCGGAGTAGATACCACCCTCTTACCTATTTCTTACCACCAAGTAACAGTGCTTACACTGTTGTCGTCCAGTCTAGAAGGT
The DNA here is from genome assembly GCA_907164705.1 of Parnassius apollo. Classification (NCBI taxonomy): domain Eukaryota; kingdom Metazoa; phylum Arthropoda; class Insecta; order Lepidoptera; family Papilionidae; genus Parnassius; species Parnassius apollo. Next base: position 787,298 of record CAJQZP010001656.1, on the reverse strand, counting down.
AATAATTCCCTATCCATCTATTAGTTCCCACCAGTACAATCATAAGATATACATGACCGTAGGTAGCGAACCATTCCGTAAACTACCACTATCATAAACTATACTCAGGGTCGCCCACTTACACCACAGTACACAATACACAAGAGTACCACCAATGAAACTATAGGCCTACAATAACTACTAACTAAAAATAAGCGAAAGTGTCATAAAAAATAAGTTTGTATAATTATTCCATATATTAACACGAATTACAGCTTTGTAGCACCTAAGGTCTCTGAGTAAATCGTCCGCGGATGGACGGGCAAACGACATGGTGGAACTATGAGAGGTTCCTTAAAGTTTAACTACGGAATCCAAAATAACTGCGGTTGACATCAATTTTGATGGACGCAGGAAGTCATCCGTTTCTATGTATGCTTGGATAAATGATTAAAGTAACTGTTACTGGACAGCGTCAGGCGTCAGTTAAGTCCGTGATTCGAATTTGAACTGAAGTTATCTGGTACGTGTGGTGCGTTTCAGAGTAAATTCGAAATTAAAATGCAACACATAATCTGATATGAAACTCCATACATCCAGTGGTGAAGCTTCCATTAAAGCCGAAAAGCCGGGCTTGCCTTATTAAACCTGAATCAATCAATAATATCAATCAATAATACCAACTAATAAAATAACTCGTAAAATGTTTTAAGCTATTTCAAATTTCCCGCGCACTCCACTGTTCGACACATGTCGACCGATGACCTCGTATTTGCCATAGCGATACTGCTGCTGTCATAAAAAATGAGTTTTAATAGAGCTAATAGTTGTCTCCCTCGCTCGCGTGGGCTTTTTTACGGGGCTTTCGAGAAGACGATCGCTCTCTTTCTAACCTATGGCAAAATATTCTATAATGAAATATAACTACGATTGTATATATAGCAATTAGTATAGAGATTTAAAGCCAGGCTTTTGGGAATAAATTTGTTAAAAGCGGAGGCGTGCGGGCAAAACGTTTGTAAGTTCATTTCACGTTTCAATGTTTATTTACTCTGTGTGCTTATCTTAAGCGATTTAATATTACGAGTTCAAAGTTTATGCTTTTTTAAAGATTTTTAATGAAAATGGAGGATAATAGTGTTCCTTGTGATGAATTGAAGTGCGTTAAAGTGATAATCGGAGAGGAAATCTTTAAACTTTGTTGAGATAATACACAAGGTTAAGAGTGTATTTCAGATTTCATCAATTATCACAATTAAAAACAGTTATTGGTACAATTAAAACGTTAACCAACATTTTACGTGGACGTAATTAAATCTTTCGATAAGAACGAGAGTCGATTCCACTTATCTTATCTTATCTCTTATCCATTAGAATGTAAATAATTTTTTTTTAATTTTGTACATAGTTTGTTCGTACTTTGTTCGTGTTTTACTTTTGTTCATGTATTATATTAGATGCAAATGTTTTTTTTCTTTCGCTTAAACCAACCCAAACGGCTTTCTTCAAAGCCACCGAAGCTACGCTGATAGTAATAAATCTATCTAGCAGTGGTATGCCTTTTGTGTGTTTTGTTAAACACGTCCTTGACAGCACTGAATATGAAACTGAAGCGTGGAGACAGATCAAGATTGGTGTATTTTTATAAAACTACTAAGAACAACAATCTATATTTTTATCAATTTATATCTTGGGCTTGCCCTAGCTTGGAGCTCTAACTTCGCCACTGCATACATCATGGGCTGGTACACTTATTTTGTAGTTTTCTTTATTTCGATGCGAGAGTGTTTTCTTGGTTGTGTAACATGATATCAAGAACTCGCCACGGATAATAATTAGCGCATTTTTAACATTCCTGAAACGGTATTACTACGTAATTAAATAGATTTATGAGCGAGCGTGGCATGTCATTTCTGTCGTGGGAATGAGAATATTGAGTGTGGAGTCACTGATGTCGATTGTCTTCGTTTTATTAAGCATTTCATTACATTCCTTTATTGCACGCCTCACAACGTGAGGGAGTGCTCTACTCTCAATATGTGACCATACCTCAATTTCGCTACATAAGGTCGTTCTTATACCTTTAGCTAGACATCGAATCCATATTATTACTAACGGTATAATAACTAAAGAAATTGAATTATAAGATGAGGTTATTTTCTAATTGATTCATTATAGATTACATAACAAAACATTTAATTAAATATAATATGGATGGCTGCCGTTGGTCTGTGCGTCGGTGTATCTTCTGAATTAAGTCATGTGTATTAAGTAGATTCCATATATTCTAAGGAGGATCCCTTTTGGTTTTTGTTATTGAACTCAACACCGTTTAAAAGTTAGAAATGAGAGTCAATCAGATGCAGAGGCGTGCACTTTAGGATTTTATAAATTATTATTGAAGTGAAAATTTCGATTAAAGTAAAACCTATAACAGACACGAAAGCTGGGCAAAGGCCTGTTCTCATTTCTGAAAGGATAATTATAAGCAATAATTCTGGATACATTTTCTACGTGGTTATATCATGGTTGTTGCAAGAATGGCCCCATAGAAATCTATAAATTTTGTTCCATCCTTTAATTAAGATCCTTATTTGTAAATACTCCTCATTGAATAAAACTACTTGTAGACTATTCTGCTCCATTGATAAAACTTTATATATTTATAAATAACATCATTCATTTATTTATTAATATTAAATAGCATTCATTTTATGTCTTTAATATATTTATATAAAATATTACGTATATGTATTTACAATTCAATTCTATATTTTAATAACTTTATTTACACAAACAGCTGTAAGCTCTGAAAGCTCGCGACATGTTATACTCCCGTTCCCTCGGGACCTTAATGGCGGTAAAATTTGCAAGTTAGCAAATTTTTTGCTATATTGCAAATTTTGCTGTATTTTCACTTTGTGAGACAATATTTATGGATAAAACTTACAGGAATTCTTGTTGAATGTATAAACTATCGAATAAAATTATTTTTGGTTGCTAGAAATTGTAATAAAATTCATAAATTATCCTTTATAGCATAGTAGTAGTATATACTTCACTTTTAGTGCCAAAATTACTAATAATTTGAATTCTACACTTTTGTTTTTGGAGAAATTTTTATGAAAATGTATGTAAATACGTATGTTTTTATGTTTTATGTGTTTCTATTCGTTACTCATACCAAAATAATAAAATATTAAAAAATGAAAAATAATAATACCTATTTATCTGTGACATTTCGAACAATATTTCAAAAATATTTTTGTGTGAATTTAAAATAAATACAACGTCAAGTTATTTGAAATATGTAAGAAAACTATTTTTACTTACATTTTACACTAAAAATAAATGAGAATTTGAAAAATAACACATTTTTGACCCAACCGCCAAAATGGGCCTTCCGGATTTCGAAGTACTTTTGGCAATTTACTTTTCACTTTTTTATACCACAAATTATATATCTACGTGTTTACTATATTACAAGGAATACAAAAAAGTATAATACTTTCGTTTTTAGTCCAGACACAAATATAAAATTCTATAAAAAAGACGGAGCACCTTCATCAAAGCGACACGTGGAAAGCCGAAAGTTCAGTGATTTCTTTTTTTTTTTCTAAGAAACATTGCTAGGTTATGGTTTAAAATAAAAGAGCATATCTTTGTCTTTGATACTGTTATCTATTGCATATTGTCTTTGGTTTTGTTTAAAACGAAAAAAATAGTTTTTTCATAGGGCAGTACTTCTGATTGAATTCGATCTCTTATAGAGCCGAGGTATGTTTTTTTTTATGATCAAATTCGTGCGGCATTAGAAATAACAAGCGTGATTGATGTTTAATCGAGGTGTTGAATACATTTTTAAGAATATTTAGGCTATTATTACCCACTATCGCCGTTTGATTGCATTCACCCCTAAATGACAATAATATTATATAAGAGTTTTTGCAACATGAACATAGAGATATAGATTATATTTTCACTGCACGACTGCGTAATATCGATATGCGAAAATCCGAAACAATGTTTATTAAGTCCTTTCGCGTTTGTAATTTGTCTGTTACATTCAGTGCTTTTATTACTGAGAATAAAAGGATAACTCATTTGTTCTGAGTACTTAGTTGTTTGTGGGCTTTCTTTTGGCGATGGTCAGGTTCTTTTCGATTATTTCCATTCTATACTCTTTTTTTTTGATATTTTATATGTAATTTTATGGACAGTTTAACAAATATTCTATATCGTATAATATTACTGCGGAAAAAGTCCCACTGGGTAAAATGCGGACTTTTTGTACCAGGGGTAAAAGAAAAAATTCGATATTGCATAAAATCGTATCTAACAATCATATTAAAAAAATATATAAAAAGCACATTGTCAGAAAAATAAATGATTGTTGAACTTATTTTTTTAAAAAATTGCTATATTTACCATGTTAAAAAACAAAATTTAAAAAAGTGGTTTTAGTGGCTTATTAACGTCTGCATGAAGGGGGTAAACACGATAACTTTTGAAAATATTGTTCAACTCAATCTATATTTTAATCTATTCATCTGTCATGTGAGAAGCCATGGAATGTAAATGGCTGTTTAATTTTGTTTTGTTTAGTTATAATTAATTTTTTCGGTTTAGAAAATCAGAAATTTTCAATGCTTAACCTGCTGTGGAAAAATATATTATTTTACAAAATACAGATACATTTTGAATCACTGCTGGCTCAGCCGCCGTCGTGAGTGGGTAACTGTGTCGTTTGTTACAGCGACTCACATTTAAAATATCGATCGTTGTAGAAATACAAAATATTCCAAAAACCAAATTTGATACAAACTTGACCAAAATAAGATATTATTTTTATAATCACAGATTTTCATTACATTATATTATTTCGCTAAAAGTAAGTTGGATTTATATATAAATATACTTATATTTCTTATAATTTATGGAGTGACCCGAATGTATTCTATGGTGAATGCTAAATTAAAATAATGGTTATGACTAGGTGAAAAACTTTTTGAAAACTAAATAAAGTTGATGAGAAAAAGAATTTAATAACGAGTCAGGTAAAAAATACTACTTTTTACGATAATACCTGAGTACCAATACCTAAAAATTAAAGTAATATTAAAGTTGATTTCTGATCGTTTTAGACAATTCTGTTAAGTTTTTTTCAATTAAAGCACGTAATAAATCAGCACTTACAATTGCAATTAACAATTCATTGGTGCCGGCGGGAATCAAATCCTGTGTGCTTGCGTACTATGAAATTTACAGTGGGCGCTTAGCCCCTGAGCTACCATGGATTTTTAATGAGTTAATGACAAATAAACAAAGAATAAATAATAGAGTCGTCGCAAATGCATTTCAAATTGATCAGTTACAGTTATTGTGATCCACCATTATATCTGGCATGAAGATTAAATGCAGAACATTCCTTGCTTACCTCATTCGTTGAGTACGCTACATTATACCAAACTGGCAGACAGATAATACTAAATTAATTTTGATATTAGAGGCTGATTGAGAAATCGTATCAATTCAGTTCGAATAAACTAGCAACTGAAGTCGAAATTAAAACCGACTTAGATAATAAGTATTTTCAATATAAAACTTAGACTAAAATAATAGTATCGGAACGGAGTACGTAGAATGAATAAGTAGAGTAAAACAAGGAACACAAATTGCAAAGAAATACCAATCGGTACATAGTACTAGCTAGCCGCGATTAGTAACGGTCGCTTATAGAAACATAAAAAAATAATTACTAGGTTAAGTCAAAGTAGATCAAAAAGGGATTTCATCGACCCAAAATTGTAGTAAGTACATCATATACGACCAACAACAAGCTATAATTTTTCATTTACACTCTCAGTAAACGCTAATCAATCCTTTTACATCACAGGCCAGCTGCTGGCCACGCTGTTGTTTGAAACGTGACGGCTACTAGATTGCATTTTAATGCAATATTGAAACTCGAGTTCCCTAACGATAGAAATCATTGATATAATGCGAAAAGAGATATAGTACATTATATAACGACGTAGTCGTATCGACTAATTAAAGTGAGTTTATTAATTAAGTAATTAAAGTTTGAATGCAGTTATTAAAACCAAATAAATTTAAAAATATTTTTAATTCACTGAAAAAATTCAAATTGTCTATGGTTTGAATTTTAAAATGTAGTTCGAACCGTTTTAGGTGAATCACCGTTCGTAACAACTTTTAACTTGCCTGATTTAAGATTTCAGCGCTTCCTCGAATGTCCGTTTTTGTTTCTTTTACAGCAGAGGTTACAAACAGCATGCGGCTCTCTAATGATAAGTGATCACAATTGCCCATAAACATCTGACACACCAGGGGAATAGCAGGAGAGTTGTCGGCCTTTTAAAAGGAGTAAGCTTTTTTCTTGAAGGTCTCTAAGTTGTACACAGTATAGTCGTGCGAGGCAGAAAATTCCGCATAAATCACATGGTTTTGGACCACCTGCCATAGCCAGTGATGATGAGGACGGAGTTTTAAGTTCTATTGCAGTGTACGATAGTAGAACTGAGCAGATGGAATTAATCTAAACTTCCTCTGAGCACTCCTCGTGGTATAGATAAAACCTCTTTATTCCTTACCACTACGTTTCTACATTTTACATTTCAATGTTGTTTAGTACTTATTGTTAGTACTATTAGCTTATTTTATATTAGTTATTATTTGTACGGTTAACTGTGTATATTTTCAGAGATATGGATCCCATTTTGAGTAAAAGTCTCCTCCATCTGATTTCACAATTCTTTGTTTTTACTTTTACTCATCCAATATTTTCCTGCAATATTTTTTTGTATTATGTCAACAGCCCACCGTTTACGTGATCTTCCAACTTTCCATTTGCCAGATACTGGTCCCTTCCATCGTGTGATTTGTACTGTACATCTATTATCTGGGTATCGTGAGACGTGTACTGCCTATTTCCACTTTAAGATCTGTTATTTATGATCTTTGTTTTATTATGTTGTTTTTGACTTCATGTATTTTATTTATATTTATGATGCTCCTTTTCATTGCTCTCCGTTTTGTATATATTTTCTCTCTCACTTTGTTTGTATATGTCCAAGTTCGGCAGCCGTATTCTCATACTGCAATTCTTTTAGTGACCAAAACCTTCTCCATGCAATGTTTTTTCTTCGTTCTAACTCATCTTTGTTATCAGTTTTCATTAAGGATATTTGTTTCCCCAAGTAAATGTAGTTTTTACGTATTCTATATTGTTTCCTTTTACGTTTATGGGTATGTTGTGACTGTTGGTCATTATCTTAGTCTTGCTTACATTCATTTCCAAACCTACTTTTGAACTTTCTTGGTATTATGAGTACAGCAAATCCTTAAGTTGTTTAGCTGTTACATGATTGAAACGACGGCCATCAATATTAATGCCATATTTTGTCCAATTTAACTTTTTCAATATATTTTCCTACACAACAATGAAAAGTTTCGGCGACTATGGATCGCCTTGCCTGACTGCTCTTTCTATTTTATTTAGTCACCCTTCCTTTCAAGTTTAATCTTACTAATACTATTTACGTATATATATTTTATGATTTTTGTGTATTTATCGTTTATATTTGACGTAGTTAATTCCAGATGAAACCATAGTTGATACGGTCAAAAGCTTTGCGGTAGTCTATAAAGCCGATGAACAGAGATTTATTAAATACATTGTATTTTTCTATTAGTTGTTCTACAGTTCGTATGTGGTCAATTGTGCTGAATCCTGAGCAAATACCTGCTTATTCTATTGCCTGAGAAGCGTGAGTTTCTTTTGTAATTAATTTTAGTATGATAGATAAAAATAACTTGTACATACTTGTCAGTAGAATTATGGGTCTGAAGTTTCCTATATCTAATGGGTTTCCTTTTTTATAAATTAATACATAATATCAGATGTACACCATTGCTTTGGCACCATTTTTCTGTCTAATATCATATTAAATAGGTGTCTTAAGTATCCAAGTAAGATGAGGGGCACCTAATTTAAGGGCTTCATTTGTTAACCCATCAGGCCTTGAACTTTTTTAATATTTTAGTATTTTTATATGCGAGAGTATTTCTGTTTCTTTTATCGGTTTAACTGTATTTACTCTAGATTTATTATCAATTTCTTTTTCCAATGCATTCTCGTCTTCTCCTTCTTTTTGTATAGTTGTTTATAAAATTTGGTAGCGTGGCCTATCACATCTTTTCTTAAATTATTCTCTTCAGAGTTGTTTTCGAGTTTCTGTATCCTTTTCTTTTGAAGAGTTAGTTCCTTGAAGGCTCTCTTAGTGCTTTCAAAGCTATTTATATTTGTTGTTATAATCATTTCTCTACGCTTAAAGTAGTCGAGTTTAATAGATTTATTGATGAGTTTAAAGAGTTTGGTAAGTTCATTTTTCTTTTCTTTGTTTTTATTCTTTGGGTATTTTATTTCTGCCCGTTTCATAATTATTAGTTTTGTACGTTTGCTAAGTATTGAATGTCGTTGTCTTTATTATTCTTTAAGCTGAATATTATGTTTTCCTCAAGCAAGTCATAGATGGTTTGAACACTCTCAGGCGTGGTAGTTATATTGTCTTCGTAATTGGATTTCAGGCTTTCAGTGTAATTTTTAATTTCGTAATCTTTTGTTGGTTTTTTTATTGAAGTTAGAAATTATTTTCTGCTTCTTTTTTTGGTATAAATGAAACGTAGCTCGTTGTTATCTGTGGTCCGAAGTAAATTTGACTTGGTTTAGAACTTCAATGTTGCTTACCTTGTTAGGTTTCTTAGTTAAAATAAAATCGATTTCATTTTTGATCTTCTGATTAGGTGACGTCGAGATCCATCTCCTTTGGCGTTTTTCTTTAAGAATATCTTAATAATTAACAAGTTGTGTTCGAGAGCATAATTTATTAGTCTTTCGCCCCTTTCACTGCACCGTAGCACCCATACACAAGCATTCTTCTTTCTTAAGCCACCGTATTTTGGCGTTAAAGTCACCCATTAATATTATTATATTGTTTGCTAAAGAGTGTGCTTTTACCATATCGCTGTAAAGGTCTCGATATCTTCTTCTTTCGATGCCTCTTTTGGTGCATATGCCTGGATCATAGATATATTAAATTCTTCGGGTAACCGACTAACTAGTAATAGTTGCGGTAGAGCAATCCTTTCAGAGATCCCTGTGAAATTAGATGTCATATGTTTATGTTTTTTTCTTTAACAGGAATCCTACCTCATGTAAGCCTTTTGTATGCCTAATGTACCATAGGATGTAATCTCGCTATGCTTCAATGCTAGGAGCCTATAGATTCTTGGTATATGCGGTATATGATTTATAGAGATGCAAAGTCTCTTCGTAAGCCCAATGGATCAAGCCGATTGGAAAGAACTTGATTGTTGACGATTCGGACCGCTCTTCTTTGAATACGGTCTAGTTGAAAGAGTTGATACTGGGGTGCCCTGGCCCAAAGATGAAAACAATATTCTATATGAGGTTGAACCTGCACTTTGTATATGTGAAAGTGCTTCCAGCATGAAATACCTTTTCGATCTACTGAGCGTACCAAGCTTGTATGATGCCAGTTTAGGATTCCCTACCAAGTAATGGCGGAGTAGCTATTGAAAGTAAGAGGAGTACCCTGAAGTTAAGGAGATAATACGTAAAGGTTATAATATTACTATTTAACGGAAAATGCGAAAATATGTGTCTTTTAGGGGTTAAACTGGAAAACCCGTATTCCATTAAAAAATGTAAGAAATTAAATAATCAATATGTCAGAATTCATTTTTTTGATTATTTTAAAATGAGGTTCCACTGAAAGGGGAAAAGGCAGTGAAGGAAAATACTCAGCATTATAAGTATTTTCTAAATCCATATTTAAAATCCATACTTAAGTTTATTATAAAATATTTTCCTTTTCATAGTCAACTCACGAATACTTAGTTTTAAATATTACGTATAACATTGGAGTGCAGTCAAAAGTGAACTCCGGTGTTACACTCAGAAACGCAATTGGAGTGGAATACATGATATGTCCTTTTTTGTAGTGTCTTTTGCTTTCAGTCAATTTAATTTTCTTGTAAACAATTCCAATGGAATGAAGTTAAAATAGATGACTAGATTATTTTTCATGAGAAAATATATTTAAAATACTACAGTCAAAAATCCTTGTGTGAAAATCCATCACCCGTTTCCATCCCGTAGGTGTCATACGAGGCGACTATCAGGAATGCCCGATTTTTATGGCATCCGTTAGATGGCGGTATTATCATGTCGTTTACTCCAGACGTAAATTACCAGAGAGCAACAATGTAATGCTAGCATCAATCCGCCGGCCAAGCGTGATAATTCATATTAAGCTAAATTCTCCCAATTAGACTTAATGAGATCTAATATTCTTACGCTTACTAGATGTCGCTAGTTGGAACTAAGGTGAAGATATTTGTTAAGCTGATGGTCACACAAAGTGATCTTCAGTGAAAAATAGCGTTTTATTTAAAAAATCGGTTTCAAATTTATGTACATGCTCAAAATAATGTCTCAGTTGTGTATTCTTTAATTAATTTATTTTTTATTATTTAGTTTATTTACAATATTTTTTTTTGGTTTATCAGTTTTTAATCTAATTAAAATAAAAAAAACAGTAATCTCTACGCTTTTTTTTACAAATGTACTTACCCCGCTATGAAAACTGTCAAATATTCATACCACGCTGGTAGCAGAAAAAGTTGTGGATGCCGTCATTGCTATTACAGCGTGAGAAGCTCATGTATAGCAGTGAAATATTGCGGGCCTATAATAAAAGTGAAGAACTCAAATAAGTTTGTGGTTCATGGGAAGCAACATTACTGGTGTTCCCCAGTACCAAAGAATATTCAATATGTCACAAGAACAGCTCAGCAGTGAGTGGAGACATCTTTCATCAATGCAAGCAATTTAAAAAACTACATATATAAATTAATAGTGGTATGATTTGAATTTGATAGGTTTAAATAATTAATTTATTTCATTCGAATGTTCTTATTTTTGATAATAAGCGTCACCCCGAATGTTTAACCAAATTAATTAAATAAAAGTCATTAAAATTGGTCCACAGCGGAGAAGATATGACAGAATATACTTAAAAAATATATACAGCCGAAATGAGAAATTCTTAAATCTCATGCTACATAGAGCACAACATATACAAAGCATAACAATCCACTGCTGAACATGGACCTCCTCCATAGATTGCCTACTAATAGAGGGTATATTTTCCATAGCTTTTGTTCTTAACTTCTTAATTAATGACATGTGTTTTAATGATAACTTTCGTACGCGCACGCGGACAAGCTCTTTCGTTCCCAGCTTTTTAAAATTGATTTAAATTGGTTAATGGCATATTTTTAATATGTGTCGTAGTTTAAAGAGCCTATAAACCTCTCTGCTAATTATGGACGTATTTGCAAAGTAAAATATAGTCTAAATACTGATGATATTTAATGTGTTTAATAATTGTTGTGACGGTATTTGTGACTGATAAATGATCAAGTCTATCATATACCCGTTGACTCATATATTAATATCGTGAACATCACGTACTGGTGTAAAATTAAACGACTATTTAACGCAACTAAGTGGCGGATTAGTTTCACACTCTCAAACGTTATCTTAGTGGTGCAAAATCAAAACTGCAACTTCTTTTTAATATTTTTTTTAAATCCTTTGTTTTAATGTATGTTTTTTTTTAAATAATTTTAATATATAATTTTGTTTCTATTTTACAAGAATTCTATTTCATTTTTGTGTGGGCAAACATTCAATTTTGTTATTATAGTTATATACTTTATAATTCGCGATGCCGAACACTCCGCTTTCATGTGTTAAGTTGTCATGGGGTTGTTGTGATGGAGGATCTGCTCATGATGCATTCCTGCGTTGTACTAATTGTAAAAAAGTTTATCACAAATCTTGTCTTGCCTTACCTGAAAATCAGGACATGACAGAGTCATCATATGGTTGGAACTGTCCATTATGTACAAGTAAAGCTCCGAAATCAGGGAAGGATGATAATACGCCAGTAAGGAACATTACTGTCAGAGGAAGTAAAAAACAAGCATATTCCCCCCATGCAAAAGCAGCGATACCCCAGTGACTAGAGATGAAGTAAAAGAAATAGTGCAGACTGTGATACAGAAAGAAATGGAGAGCCTTTATAATAAAATAAGTAAAAGTGTATTGGACACATTGAATAAGCAGCTAAAGGGTGTAAGTGAAGAATTATCAAAAATAAAGGAATCTATGGAGTTTATGAACGCTGAATTTGAAGAGTGTAAAATGGAAAGTTTAGCTATGAAAAAAGTTATAAAGAGCTTCAGGATGAAAATTGCAAAGTAAAATCTGCTGTTCAGGAAGTAACGATACGCATCAACAAACTGGAGCAAAGTGCACCATCATCAAATGCAGAAATCCAATGGGTTTCAGAAGGGAAGTCGGAAAATGTGTTAAATATTGTTAAGGATATATTTAAGGTAATTAACTTTAACATAAGCGAAGATAAAATTGTTAATTGTACACGCATTGCAAAAATATATCGGAGCAGCCCTCGACCACGTTCAATTATTGTTCAGTTTACAACACCTTTCATACGCGATCAGTTCTTGGCTTCAGCGATTAAGTTTGATAAAATGGATGTCTTCAACAAGCTTAATTCAACTTATCTCGGTTTCCCCGAAAGTAAGATTCCTATTTATACAACGGAGCATTTTTCACCAGCCAACAAAGCCTTGCATGCAGCCGCCAGGATAAAAGCGAAAGAAATAAACTTTAAATACGTTTAGGTGAGGAATGGACGAATCTACATGAGAAAGGATGACAATTCTAACTATCACCTAATCAAAAACATGAGCCTCTTGGAGAAATTAGTATAATCTTCTTAGTTATAAATAGATCTAACAATAATGTATGTTGAATATTTTTAACTAAAATACGATAATTTACAGTTAAGTATTTACTACCAGAATGTACGTGGTTTGCGAACAAAAACTTTAAATTTTTACCGTAAATTGTGCTATTTCGATTATGATATCATCATATTGACTGAAACATGGTTAAATCATACGATTATAAATAATGAGCTATTTGATAACAGATATGTAGTGTACAGAAGGGACAGTAAAACTACCGGTTTTCATTCTAATAAGGATGGTGGAGGAGTATTGATAGCTGTATCTAGTAGACTATAGTCAAAAAGAATGATTATGTGGGAAAGTAAATTTGAGGGTCTTTGGGTTACTCTAATGTTACAGATGGAAAGAACTATTTTCCAATTGCCTTTTATGCTCTCTATATTCCTTCACCAATTCAGTTTAAAATATTGGAATGTTTTCTTAGTAACTGTAACTCCTTGTTTGTGAAATTGAAACTAAAGACTTGCATTGTTGGTGATTTTAACTTACCTAACGTTAATTGGAATCTCGTCAAATCGAATTGAATAGCAATTATTCTGCTCCCTTTATGGCTCAAAGTGTTATAGAGTGTATATTCTGTTACATTAATAAATTACGACAGTGCAATCTCGTCGAAAATAAAATGGGGAGAATCCTAGATTTAGTTCAAATAAATTGTTCACATTGCATTGTTAACGAGGCATATGATATTATATTGAGCAACATAGATCCTTTACATCCTGCGATTGAAATACAACTACTTATATCTCAGAAGCATAAACTAAAATACAATTCTAATATCAAAAAGCGTAATTTCTATAAAGCTGACTATGACAAAATTCGTGAACATTTAAGTAAAATCTATTGAGACGTGGTATTTAAGGGGCTGGATGACATAAATAGTATCGTCTCAGATTTTTATAAAATTATAAATTTAACAATAGAAAAATTTGTTCCATGGAGTACGATTAAAAGTAGTAAATATCCTATTTGGTTTAGTCGGAGTCTGATTAATGTAATGAAGGAAAAAAATAAGGTGAGGTCTAGGTGTAAAAAATATAATAACGCAATGGATTTGTGGCGGCGCTGTCATCGCGCCGCAAGCAAAACACACCGAAGCCTAAATTACGCTATCAAGATTCCGAATCATAAATAGTATATTTAGAATATCTCCGAACTATCACACGGAGTGTTGGCCGCTCCCCGGGCAGAACACCTTGCTCGGTGGGAGATCTCCCCTTTTCCTTCCACGGCCACACTGGTAACCACCTGACGTGATCTGAATACGCAACCAAACACCTTCGGAAACTACAACTTCAAGCCTTCGTCATTATTCTCAAGAACAACTACCATTCACTACTGAGAATCGTCTCTGCAGTCTTCAGTTGCAAGCCAGCGCAACTTGTCTTCATCTCGACTCACCACAGATTTATAAGACAGACTTCTGGCACTTGCTCCGGAACATCGTTCTCACCGGCATCACTTGCCAGTGCGTAGTACGGCATGCATTCACATCGGCATATTATTCGCACCGGTATCACTTGCCCTTACGCACACAGCATGCATTCCCCACCGGCATTAAAAGGACATACTGGCAATCGGACTGCACTATCGACCTTCGGTCTGAGCAGGAGGTGATGTGGCGGCGCTATCATCGCGCCGCAAGCGAAAACACACCGAAGCCTAAATCACGCTATCAACATTCCGAATCATAAACAGCATATATAGAACATCTCCGAACTGTCACACGGAGTGTTGGCCGCTCCCTGGGCAGAACACCTTGCCCGGTGGGAAATCTCCCCTTTTCCTTGCATGAAATGTGAAACTGATTGGCTTGTGGTTCGTATATAATATGAAATGTCTTGCTTCTAACATGTAGCGAAAATATTTAATAGCCTCATAAATTGCTAGGAGCTCCCTGTCGTCAGGGGAATATTTTGTCTGAGAAGTGTTCAGCTTTCGGGAGAAAAATGCTAGCGGCTGCCATACGTCTTCTTTTAACTGCTGTAGGACAGCTCCAATTGCATTATCCGAAGCATCAGTGACGAAAGCCAATTTTGCTTGGCAATCTGGATGTGCTAATAACGCTGCCTCAGAAAGGCTTTCTTTGCATGTTTTAAGTGCATTTAAAGACTCACCAGATAATGTAATATGCTGGTTATTCTTTATTACGCCTACCAACAAGGCGTTAAGCGGTGCTTGTATTTCTGCAGCACGTGGTAAAAATCGCCTATAAAATTGACCATGTCCAGAAATCGTCGAAGTTGACGAACACTGGTGGGCAATGGGAAGTTTTTTATGGCTTCAATTTTAGTGTCTAGTGGTTTGGTGCCTGATGCCGAGATATGATATCCCAAAAAGGATACTTCTCGAGCACCAAAAACACACTTAGACGTATTAATTAGCATACCATATTCTTTTAGTTTTTGGAAAATTGCACGCAAATGCTGTTCATGTTGTGCCCCGTCCTTTGAAAAAATTAAAAAGTCGTCTAAATAACAATAGCAGAAGTCGAGTCCCCCTGTGATTTCGTCCACAAACCTCTGAAACGTTTGTGCAACATTCCGTAAACCTAACCCACGAACGGGAACTCAAAGAGTCCAAAAGGCGTTGTTATTGCAGTTTTTGGTACATCTTCAGTACTAACTGGTATTTGGTTGTAAGCCTTGACTAAGTCTAATGTACTAAAAACTTTGAAACCAGATATACTATGTGCCTGAAGTCCTGAATGTGCCTGATCGGATATCTGTCGGGCACTGTTCGAGCGTTAAGCATTCTGTAGTCCCCACAAGGACGCCAACCATTTTTTTTTTGGAACTAAATGGAGTGGCGAAGACCAAGAACTTTCAGAAGGCCAAGCTATCCCATTATCTAGCATGGATTGGACATCTTTTTGGGCTATTTTCAGTTTATCTGGAGAGAGGCGACGAGGTAAACAAGAAACTGGAGGTCCTTATGTCGTACGTATATGGTGAACTGTGTTATGCTGTATAGTGCGGTGTCTACCAGCTGGTCGGGTAATTTCCGAAAATTCTGTTAAAATTTGGTGGTATTTTGTGTTACCAGTTAAAACCTTAATTGATGAAATATTGGTTGATTTTACTTGTGAGGCAGTGGCTACTATAGAAGTTGTACTATCAGTAATACGCTTGTTACGACAATCTACAATTATACTATAATAGTTTAAAAAATCTACACCAATAATGGGCTTTGTTACATTTGCAACTACAAAACGCCACTTGAATATTCTACGTAAGCCAAAATCTAAGTATAAATGTACATAACCATAAGTGTCTATATGAGAACCGTTGGCTGCACTTAGCTGGTATGTAGTCCGAGCACGACGTTCTCGTAGCAACGACCGAGGAAAGACGCAGAGGTCGCTTCCTGTATCGACCAGGAACTGAGTCTTCGAGATGCAGTCGGTTACGTACTACGACGGAGAGAAGTTACTTAATAAGAGATATGATAAATTAGCTAAAACCTGCTACTACGCTTATATAAAATGTATTGAAGATAATATTGTCATAAATTCTAAAACTTTTTGGTCTTACATCAAAACTAAACGGCATGGGAATAGTAAGTATCCGAGTGCAGTGACTAATGGTAGTGTAATGATGCCAGATAGGTGTGATATATGCAATCTTTTTGCCTCACATTTCTCCTCAGTATACACCGTGGACAATCCTAACAGACTTGATGAATATGATTCAAATGACGAGTATTTGAAATATTTAGATAACAATAATTATCATTTTGGAACTTCGATTTTGGATGAAAAAGCAGTTTTAAAAAAATTTAAGGGCTTAGACCGAAAAAAAGGAGCTGGTCCAGACTCTATTTCACCTTACTATATCGCTGAATGTGCCATAGAACTATCTACTCCTCTTTGTTTTATATATAACAAATATTTACAAACAGAACGCTTTCCAGATATGTGAAAGTTCGCTAAAGCTGTCCCTATACATAAAGCGGATGATGAAACTTTGGTTAGTAATTATAGACTGATTTCAATATTATCAATCTTTCCCAAAATATTTGAATCATTAGTTATGCAAGACAGTTTGTTACAGATGAACCAACATGGATTTGTCAAATTTTGACTAGCTCTAATTTAGTTACGTTTGTTGAAACCTTGGTGAAAGCTGTAGACATGCATCAGCAAATAGATGTAATATATACTGATTTCAGTAAGGCTTTCGATCGAGTGTCACATGTTATGCTTTTAAGAAAGTTAGAAGCATATGGTTTTGCAGGCCCTATTCTCACGTGGTCAAGGTCTTATCTAGAAGGTCGAAAGTGTTTTGTTGTTGTTAATGGGTTTAGTTCTGATGTATTTCCCATCACATCCGGAGTTCCCCAAGGATCACATTTGGGGCCAATTTTATTTAACATGTTTATTTACGATATTCCTAATTGTTTCTTACATTCCAATTGTTTTATGTATGCTGACGATTTAAAATTCTGCAAAATCGTTAATAAATCGTCAGACATGATACTTCTTCAGGAGGATTTAATTAGACTTTCTAAATGGTGCGATCTTAATGGAATAAATCTTAATCTAAAAGCATGTGTACACATTAAACTCACGCGCAAAAATAATATTCTTCCATCGGTTTATATCCTCAATGGAGTAGTTATCCAAGAAGTGGAAACTGTTAAGTACCTAGGTGTAGTATTCGATAAAAAGCTTACATTTATAACACAACTAGAAAGTGTTATTAAAAGATCATCTAAATCATTAGGTTTTCTTATAAAAAACAGTAAAGAATTCCGTAATAAAATAAAATAAAATATCTTTATTACAGGCAACAGAAAACCCATATAACATGTTAGTAAAATTGAAGTGAATTGAAATATAATTATTATGAATTTTAGTGTTAGTAATCAATTTAATTTAAATAAATATAATAATCACAAATATAAATTAAGATTTTGAGATATCCGCTAAGAGGGCACCGGCGTTTTATACCTTGACATGAAGCCGTATCCAGTGCTCAAGCAGCAGCGAGTCCCATCTATCTGCCATTATGTTAAGAATGCTATTGGAGCTGCCCCGCAAACGCTTCAGCATCGATGCAACACGCTTTCTAATAATGGCGTGGAAACCATCAGTGAGAATTTCAGTAAACATTCCTGACGCACTGCAAAAGCGAGGCAGCCCCATCAGCATCCTAAACCCATTATTATACTGGACACGCAACGTGCTGTACACCCGCTGCGTATAGTTAACCCATAGGTTGCCCGTGTAAAAAAACTGGCAGTAGGCTTTGAAAATAGTAATCTTTACCTGCCTACTGCAACGAGCAATCCTTCGGGTCACCATGTTACATCGGATGGACAGCGCCCTGCGTTCCCGCTCGGTATCCATATCATCATGCAGATTCTCAGTGACCCAGTGACCCAGATACTTAAAATGTGAGACACGCTTTAGAGGTGAGTTGTTGAGTGTGAATGTAGTCGGACTTGGTTGGGATTTGACTCCTGCCTTGAACACCATGAATTTAATCTTTTTCAAATTCTATCGGAGTCCATGGGACACTGAATATGCTTCACATACTTTTAATAGTTTTTGCATGGCATCAATCGAAGGGCTGAGCAGCACCATGTCGTCTGCGTAACTTATGTTATTAATACATACACCATCAATATGACAGCCTACATTTGTTCCGCTCAGCTCGTCGATCAGGCCATTAATATACATATTGAAGAGCCTAGGAGATGTAAGACCAGCTTTCCTCACCCCACATTCAAGTCTATATACATCAGAGTATGAGCTCGCCCATCTAACACAGTTGCTTTGCCGCTCATACCACGATCGTAGCACCGCAACTACCTCGTGCGGCACATCAGTCTCATTTTGAAGTTTTTTCCATAATATGACATCAAATCGAAGGCCATGGACAGGTCAACAAAACAGGCAAAAACTGGAATGCTCCTATCAGTATAGTATTTGACAGTTTGCTTGAGACACAAGATAGCGCTTTCGGTGGACAGACCTGGTTGAAAACCAAATTGCGCATCATTAAATTTTAAATATCCACTTAAGTGTTGATCAAGCAAACTGTCCAGCACCTTTGCCACCACAGTAGCCAGTGAGATTGGTCTGTAATTTGTCAAGTCCGATGGATCCCCCAACTTGTTCTTAATAACGGGCACTACAATGGTTCGCATAAGGTCATCAGGCAGGTAA
The DNA here is from genome assembly GCA_907164705.1 of Parnassius apollo. Lineage (NCBI taxonomy): Eukaryota > Metazoa > Arthropoda > Insecta > Lepidoptera > Papilionidae > Parnassius > Parnassius apollo. The sequence continues at coordinate 768,199 of CAJQZP010001656.1, read as the reverse complement.
GAGTGGCTGAGACAGAGGTTATATAACAAAGATAAGACCCTTGGTAGATGGATTCCTGCGCACTGCAGATGCTCTATGCTGAGGTAGTCGTGACCAGGCGATTTACCCCGTACCATGCTCTTAATTACGCAGTCCATATCCTTCGCCGAGAATCTAACTTTAAGTTGGTCAGCACGACGCCCATCATCACACATCGCAGCTGCAGGCCAAAGAGGCGAGTTCACCCTGAAGAGATCTTGGAAGGCCTTAGCTATCTCACTGTGCTCATGAAAGCCAGCGACGCTCACCGGAAGGCTCAATGTTGAGTTTAATTTATTTGTAGCCCAAAAGTGCTTAAAATTCTTACTAACACGGTGTTGTGCAGTCATGTCCATTTTAATTTGTTGCTGATTGTTTTGACACCATTTCAGCTTTGACTTAAACTTACTGGACCAGCACTCGGCTTACCGTAGAGCTGCCACATCTGTAGACAATTCCGAGCGTACCGGTGAGCGTCCCTGACATGTTTATTCCATCCGATGACATGTTTGTTCTTATTCTTTTTATTTTTACTTATACGATTACTACAAATTTTAGCACCTTCTGTGATGATAATAATTATATTTTTGTACAATTTATCAATAGTTTCTCTATGACTACTATCAGAACACATTTTATCTGCACAACTCGTGAGTTCCAAAGGAAAATTTATGTTTCTAAGTTTACAATGACAGTATTCCCTATATTTATCTATTTGAGAGAAGTTCCTGTCGCCCCATATTACATCATTAATATTTAAGCTACCATGCATAACTTTAGGTGCTATTACATCGGTGTTTAATATAATTTCAATAGGGTAGTGATCCGAACAAAAAGTGTCATATATGACAGACACATGTGCCACTGTATTCCAAGCGGCACTTGTCACAATACAATGGTCAAGCCATCGTCTACACGCATGCGCATCACTCACGAAAGTGTATGTGTTTGCCGGCAATAAGTCCAAGTCTATGCAAGACTAACATTGTTCAGCACAAGAGTCAATAAGTTCATAGTGAAACCGCTCACCTGGATGTGCATTGAAGTCACCAAGTACGTACGCGGTTTCAACACCACAGATCTCTATAATCGCACTAACCTCACTGAGACACTCAGCAAACTCTGGTATATTTTCACTTGAATCGGTTGGCATGTACACTGACACTACAAGGAATGACTTATCTTTGAGAACTATTTTGATTGCTACGAGCCGTACACTACTACACGGTATCACCGACACCGACGTAAGCAGGTTCTTCCTCCACAGAAGAGCTACACCGCCGTACGGCCTCCCTCGAAGCAACCCAGCTGAGGTGTCCACTGCGGACACACTTGTGTAGACGAAATCATCATCTATAGATCCCAAGAACGAAATATCATGAGGCAGGAGCCATGTCTCTTGCAACACCACCACGTCCGCTGTGCGACATATTTTTCTCACACAGTCTAATGATCTAATAACATTCTTGCAATTTTTTTTCATTTATTTATCATATGAACAAGCATTACACATATTTGTAGTGATAGCATTTAAAAAAAAACCACTAAGGTTTATACTTAAGCTATCGAGAGATTACAATTTTATAAAATAATATAGTTTTATGTTTTATTGTAGATACTATAAAAAAGGAAAAACAAACAAAAAACATGAAATAAATATGCAAACAATAAAAAAATGACAAAATACGTTATAATAATTTAAGAAAGTGACCCTTTAGTTTACATCTAATGTTATTTTTAGTGATATTGTCCACTAATTCTGATGGTAAGTTATTGATAAGCCGAGGTATTAAGTAGCTACATGATATCTTACCGTACGCATTGCTAGCACGCGGCTCGTTGAGATGGTTTTTAGAAATTGCTCGAGTGTTTACAGAATGCTCAATCGGGATTTTTAGCGATTCATTAAAAAAATTGTTCTTTTAATAAAATATTTTGTACTTTTATATGTATTGGTAAAATTTTACAATGTTTAAAGAGACCATTAACGTCATCCCTGAATTTATTTTTTATTTTATTTGGAACTATAGTATTGAGTATTCTTACTTGTAAACTATGGATCTGGTCAAGATATGTTTTGTAAGTTCGGCCGTAGCTACTTAGCCCGTATTGAGTGTGCGACTCCGCAAGTGCATTATATACGATTAACTTTATTTTAAAAGGAATGCGATTATTGAGAATAGTGATATTTGCTAAAAACTGTCTTAGTTTAGTACATACACGGTCATTATGCTGGCTCCAATTTAATTTACTGTCAATAACTAGTCCGAGATACGTTTGTGTGTCAACTATCTCAATTGCTGGGCAGCAGCATTCAGCAGCGCGGTTATTATGCGGCAGATGTGGTTGTGTGCAACTATTTTTTTTTATTGAAGCGGGTTTTAGGTATGGAGATTTAATTACTAACAACTTAGTTTTACTATCATTAAGGACAAGCCCAGCATCATGGCACCACCTTGATAGGATATCTAGGTCAGACTGCAAAAGGTCACATGCCTTTTGTGGATTTTTATCACCGATTAGAAGACAAGTGTCATCTGCAAACTGGTATCATGTGCAATTGACGATGTAGTTGCCCATGTCATTGACGTAGGACAAAAAGTGCAAGGGTCCTAGTACCGAACCTTGTGCTGTTCCCTCTGTTATCAACATCGGCTCGCTGTAGTTATTTTCCATTTTCACAAACGATTTTCGGTCCTTCAAGAAATTATGGCACCAATAAAGTAAGGGGCCACGTATACCATATTTGTCTTATCTGTCCACTAGCTGTTCATGTAACAAAGTGTCAAAAGCACGTGAGAAGTCGATAAATAGGGCAAGCACCTGTCTTTTTTCATTTAGATGACTAATCACTTCATCAGTAAATTTTGATAAGAGTGCTGTTGTACTTTTTCCTGATTGAAAACCAAACTGATACGGGCTTATTACAGTGTTATTCCTATAAAATTTGTGTATTTGATCGCTTATGAATTTTTCAACAATTTTAGCGATTGATGATGTAGGGTATATGATAGTTATTTTCGTTATTGTGTATGTAGGTAGTGGGTACCAACAAAGCTTTCAGTTCGCTGTTCAACTCAGCCTTTTATTGACGTTACATTGGCGACGAGTCCGTAACCACGCGTTGTTTCGTATTATTCTAAATGTTATAAAGTGGTCGTAATTATGCCTATTGGTAAATTAGAGCCGTTCGATTTAGCCAGTAAACAGTGGCCCGCGTATATTCGTCGAGTTCAACAATTTATATTGCTAAACGAAATCAAGTCTGAATTACGAGTTCCTATGTTAATTACCGTGGTCGGCGAGGCGACATATTCGTTGATGTGCGATCTATGTTCTCCTGCACACCCGGAAGACAAAACTTTCGAAGAATTAGTGAGTTTAGTGTCGAGTCACTTAGAACCACAGCGTTCCGAGATTGCAGAGCGCCACGTGTTCCGCTTGCGCAGGCAACTCGGAGGTGAATCACTTGCCGAATATTTGCAAAATCTGAAACATTTGGCTTCGACCTGCAATTTTGGAGTGACACTTGAAGAGAATTTGCGGGACCAATTTGTATCAGGTCTTGCGAGCGAGGCGATGCGGTCCCGTATTTTTGCCGAAAGAAACATTCGGTACAAGGAGGCGGTGGAGTTGGCTTTTGCGCTGGAGGCTGCGGAGAGACACGCGGAGGTGAGTGGTGCCACGGCACCAGCTTCGACCTCAGGTGTTCGGAGCAGCAGTCTAGAAAGAGGCGAAGGTTTACATCAGGCCGGGGAGCGCCGAGGGCGGCGAGACCTACGCTCGGTCTCTAGAGGAGGCACCATGGAGACGCGACGGAGTCAGCGAAGCTCGGGGCCATGTTGGCGTTGTGGAAAGCCACATAGGGCGGATAAGTGCCGATTTGCGCAATACAATTGTGATAAGTGTGGTAGGCGCGGACATCTTAAGGTGATGTGCAAGGAAGTGCGCGACGGGAGGCAGTCGAGCGGCCCCCAGCATTATGTGAGTGATGTGAGTTCCGAAGGAGAGGATTTTTTTTAATATCCAGCTGAAAGCTAAAGGTAACGAGTCTTATAAATTAACTTTGAAAGTAGATGGACAGCCGTTAGTTTTCGAAGTCGATACCGGTAGTCGCATTTCGACAATAAGTGAACAGTTTTATTTGTGTCATTTTCCGTATAAATCCCTTATCAAAGATAATGTAAGATTACATAGTTATGTCGGTTCGCGAATCGAATCTTTGGGTTTTATATTGGTCAATGTAGCATTGGGAGAGGTCAGAAAAAAAAAATTGTTCTTTATATGTAATTCGTAACGGAGGATGCCCTTTAATAGGTAGACAATGGATTCGAGCTCTTGAAATAAATCAAATTAATATTAGTGTTAATGAAATTCTAGATGATTCATTCGTGAGCCGACTCATTAGCGAATTCCCCGAAGTGTTTACAGATAAGTTAGGCACTTGTACCGAAAGCGTTCAACTACAGCTCAGTGACGAACAACCTGTGTACGTGCGCGCGCGGCCCGTGCCATTGGCGCTTCGATCCCGGGTCGAACAGGAGCTGAGGAGGCTTGAGGCCGAGGGTACCATTTTTAAGGTGGACCACTCCGAGTATGGTACTCCTATAGTACCGGTTATAAAAGAAAACGGCGATATACGAATTTGTGGAGATTATAAAATTACGATAAATCCAAAGCTCAAGCGGGAGTTTTATCCGTTACCGCGAATTGAAGAACTTTTTGCCAAATTAAGTGGTGGTGAAGAATTTTCGAAAATTGATCTAAAAAATTCCTATCAACAATTACTGCTAACGGAGGATTCTCGGCGTTACACTGCAATTACTACACATCTAGGCACATTCGTATATCGTCGAACCCCATTTGGGTTGTCGTGTGTTCCCGAAAAATTCCAGAAAATTATGGAAGAGACACTCAGCGGTATACCCGGTACGGTAGTTTTTTTGGACGACGTTTGTGTCACGGGAGCTACGCGAAATAAACATCTGAGTAATTTACGAGCTGTACTTGAACGGTTGCGGACTATGGGCTTTACCGTTAAATCCGAAAAATGTAAGTTCTTACAAAAAAGTGTAAAGTACCTAGGTTTTATTATTGACAAGCAGGGATTGCATCCCGATCCGAAAAAGATGGAAGCCATTTCTAATGCTCCAACACCACTGAGTGTTACCCAATTAAAAAGTTTTCTTGGTCTCCTTAATTACTATGGCAAGTTTATTCCTAATCTCAGTACCATTTTACATCCCTTACATTTGTTATTAAACAAAGGAGTTAATTGGAAATGGACTTCAAAATGCGAGCAGGCCTTCCGAGAAGCTAAAAAGAGCTTTGTTGGGCGAAAAGGTTTTGGCTCACTATGAGGAAGGGCGGCCACTGGTTCTGTCGGTGGACAGCAGTGCGTATGGGCTGGGCGCAGTACTAGCACACGTATACCCCGACGGCACCGAGCGACCGGTCAGCTGTGTATCGCGTACGCTTAATGCTTCAGAAAAAAATTATAGTCAATTAGATAAAGAGGCTCTGGCCATATTTTTTGGAATAACGAAACACCACCAATATGTATTCGGTCGACGCTTTGTTTTACGAACGGATCATCAGCCGTTAAGTTACATTTTTGGGAAAAGAGGCGGGATACCACAAACGGCAGCCAGTCGCTTACAGCGGTGGGCTGCCCGATTGGCCGCCTATGATTTTTCAGTGGAGTTTGTTCGCTCGGCTGCTAACGGCCCGGCCGACGCGCTGTCCCGCCTTCCTCTGCCAACCGAACGTCACCAGTCCTCGGTCACGTCTTACATTAATTTTACTGGAAGATACTATTCCGGTAAACTTCAAGGATATTAGTATCGAAACAAAAAAGGATACGGTATTGAGCCGAATTACAGGCTATGTAATGTTCGGTTGGCCCTTCTCGACCAAATGCGACGACGAGAAGCCGTACTTTAATAGAAAGCAAGAAATGTTGCTTGATCTAGGCTGCTTAATTTATAAATATCGCGTCGTAATCCCTCCCCTCACTACGAGAACGAGTTTTAATGGAAATTCATGAGGGTCATTTAGGAATGAATAAAATGAAAAATCTAGCTCGAAATTACATGTATTGGCCTGGTATAGACCAGGACATAGAAAACTTATGTCGTAATTGCCAAGCGTGTTGCTCAGTTCGTGATAGTCCTCCCCGAGCCGTTCTGCATCCATGGGAATTCCCTCTAAATCCGTGGCAACGTTTGCATGCAGATTTTGCCGAATACGTGGGCAAGAAATATCTCATAGTTATAGACGCCCATTCGAAATGGATAGAGGTAGTACCGATGGGTCGGACGGATGCCAAAGAGACCATAGCCGCATTTAGAAGTATGTTCGCAAGATTTGGCTTGCCGTCGCAATTGGTCACGGATAATGGACCGCCTTTTATGTCCATAGATTTTAAAAATTATTGTAAAAAAAATTGTATTAGGCATGTGTCATCGGCTCCCTACAGACCTCAGGCAAATGGTGCTGCGGAAAATGCGGTGAAAACCATTAAAAAAGTTATAAAACGGGCGGTTTTTGAAGGGGAAGATATATTACAGGCAATAAACAGATTTTTATTTCAATACCGCAACTGCGAACATGCCACAACCGCGGTGTCACCTGCAGTGGCATTGTTAGGTCGCCGTTTACGCAGTCGCCTGGATGCTTTACGTCCCAACACGGCTGATGTGGTGCGAAGGGCTCAATATCAGCAGGTTGCCAATTCCGGGGGTTCGGACCGTAATATAGCTATAGGAGACCGGGTGTTGACTAGAAATTATACACCAAAAGGGGGCAAGTGGCGTGAAGGAAAGATAGTAAAAAAAACGGGACCCGTTTCTTATAGGGTCAGCATGGGGGATGGAATCGAGTGGAAAAGACATATCGACCAAGTGATACCAACCAATCGTAAAAGTCGTTATTCCCTTTCATCATCATCATCATCATTACAGCCCTTCACAAGTCCACTGCTGAACATAGGCCTCCCCCAAGTAATGCCACAAAGCACGGTCCTGAGCCACCTGCATCCATCGACTTCCTGCATGTCTTACCAGGTCGTCACTCCATCTAGTGGGGGGTCGCCCTACACTACGCCTACCGGTACGAGGCTGCCACTCGAGAACCTTTCTTCCCCATCGGTTATCGGTTCTTCGAGCTATATGGCCGGCCCATTGCAACTTCAGCTTACTAATCCGTTGGGCTATGTCGATCACTCTGGTTTTACTGCGGATTTCCTCATTTCTGAGTCTATCACGCAGAGAAACTCCAAGCATAGCCCTCTCCATAGCTCGCTGAGCGACCTTAAGCGTCCTCATTCGGCCAGCAGTGAAGGACCACGTCTCAGATCCGTAAGTCATCATTGGCAACACGCACTGGTTGTACAATCTAGTTTTTAGAGATTGAGGTATACCTGACGAAAAGATATGTCGTAATTTCCCGAACGCTGCCCAGCCGAGTTGAATCCGTCGATTGACCTCTCGGTCGAAGTTGGACTTACCTAGTCGGACTATTTGTCCCAGGTAAACGTACTCGTCAACAACTTCGAGCATAGTGCTCCCAACAACTACCGGCATAGGTGTGACATGGACATTAAACATGATCTTTGTTTTGTCCATGTTCATCTTAAGACCTATCCGTTGGGAGGCACTATTGAGGTCATTGAGCATAATGCTTAAGTCCTCCAGCGATTCTGCCATAATGACTATATCGTCGGCAAATCGAAGGTGAGTGATGTACTCGCCATTGATGTTAATACCGTATCCTTTCCAGTCCAGTAGCTTGAAAACGTCTTCCAACGCAGCGGTGAAGAGTTTCGGGGATATAACATCACCCTGTCTTACACCTCTCTGCAGTTGGATAGGTTTCGAACTCTGGTTCTGTACTCGGATAGCCATCGTAGCCCTACTGTACAAACACTTCAGCACTTCGATGTACCGACAGTCAACTTGGCACCGCTGAAGGGACTGTAGCACCGCCCAAATTTCGACGGAATCAAAGGCTTTCTCATAGTCCACATATGCCAGGCAAAGTGGCAGATTGTACTCTTCGGTCTTCTGTACAATCTGCCACAGGGTATGTATGTGGTCTATGGTACTGAAGCCTTTTTCGGAAACCGGCTTGTTCGGGAGGCTGGAAGTCGTCGAGTCTGCGTGCGAGACGATTCGTAATGACTCTCGAAAATAGCATGTAGACGCGGCTCAGAAGGGAAATCGGTCTGTAGTTCTTCAAGAGAGCGTTGTCGCCTTTCTTAAAGAACAAAACCACCGCGCTTCTGCTCCACGCCTCCGGAGTAGTGCCACCATGGAGGACGGAATTGAAGAGCTTCCGAAGGACTTCAAGTACCGGTTTTCCACCCGCTTTCAGAAGCTCCGCTGTAATTCCATCCTCGCCCGGGGCCTTGCCGTTTTTAAGGTGGTGGAGAGCCATTCTAATCTCGCTCAGACTGACGTCCGGGATATCATCGGAATAGTGTCGGATAAGACTTGCTCTTGGATCGTTACTCACACTTACGTGTGGCTCCAACGATGATGTGTACAGCTGCCCATAGAACCTCTCAATCTCACTCAAAATCTCAGGTGTCCCGGAAACGATGTTGCCACACTCAGTCTTCAGCTTTGACAGTTGGCTCTTTCTGGCAGACAGATCTCTGGTAAAGACTTTGGAGCCCTGGTTCCGCTCGATCGCTTCTTTAATACGAGAAGTATTAAAGTTGCGTAAGTCTCGCCACATGCATTTGGAGATCTGTCTGTTCAGTTGCCTGTATGCTGTCAAATCTGTTGACGATTGCAGCCTCATCTCCCGTCTAACAGCCATGAGATTAAGAGTGTGATCGGAGAGTTTTTGTGTTCTTCTGCGGCGGGTCTTGCAGAACTTAGCTCCGACCGCATGGACAGTTTCCACGAGCTTGTCGTTCATATCGTCCACTGCATTGCAATCTTCTAGGCACTGGAAGCGGTTACGTAACTCGAGCTGAAAGGTTTCGGGATTCTGGATTAGAGCACGAGGGGGACGGAGCGTTGACTTCATTAGACGAGACCTCTCCAACTTAACGTTTAGGTTCAGTGTGCCTCTAACCATTCGGTGATCGCTGCCAGTTTTCACCCTTGCGATCACTGAGACATCACTGAACAGTTGGCGTCTGGTCGTCATAATGAAGTCAATCTCATTTTTTGTCGAACCGTCGGGGCTCGACCAGGTCCACTTCCTGTGGGGCCGCTTCTGGAAGAAAGAGTTCATCATAAAGAGTCCCTCTTTCTCCATAAAGTCGGCCAGTTGCTGGCCCCTTCGGTTCCGTTGCCCTACTCCAAATTTCCCTACCTTCAGCTCACCGCTTTCTCTTGTGCCTAGTTTTGCGTTGAAGTCTCCCATCAACACCGTGTAGTGGGTTTTGGAGGAATGTATGGCTCTGGAAATATCCTCATACATTTCCTCCACCTCCTAAACCTGATATTCCCTTTCAAGGCCTAGCATTAGCGAATTAAAAGAGACCGAGGAGACCCCACACCTGAGGCCTGATAGTGGCACCGATGACTTATTTGAAGATGCAACCGGAGAGGGCAATGACCAGGACGAAAAAGGCAGTTCGAATATTACAGATAATGCAGAGAGAAACTCCTCGTCACCGCCTTCACCGAGTGTATCGGCTCGAGCACTGCGTGCTTATATTCGAGCCAAGAAAAAGGAACTGTAATTATTTTCTTTTTTCCGTGTAATAGGAAAGAATCGGAATTAATGTACAATAACATAACATCCTTTTGTTGGATGATATAGTTAGATGTTTTTATTAAATAATATGTCACTTAGTCATTTAAAGGGGGAATGTGTAGGGTATATGATAGTTATTTTCGTTATTGTGTATGTAGGTAGTGGGTACCAATAAAGCTTTCAGTTCGCTGTTCAACTCCGCCTTTTATTGACGTTACAGATGAAAGTAATGTAATTGAGCGATAGTTCGAGTAGTCATCACGTTGAAGCTAACGAATTTTATTTTTTGTGTATTATTCATAGTGCATATATGTTATTCCTCGACAGACCCACGCTTTCTGAGCCTTTTTTCACAAAAAATCGATAAAACGGCGATAAGCAATTCCATCAGGCCAAAAGTCATCCTTCAAAAATATATCTACTTTATGGTTAGGCACGTAGATCTTGTATGCATCATAATTTTTCTCTACCTTCGTAACCATTTTTTCTATAGTCACCTTTATGTTTACCTTATTCTCAATGTAATTCATTATGAGTAGTAAAAGGACATGGACACCTCCTTCGACACGTTATAAATATAAATAGGAGTGTTGACAACCGCTGCTCTGAACTTTTCATTTGGCTCTGTTGAAGCTTTTCCTATATTTCCTACAAAGCGGTTTTTAAGTCTTTTGCGTTGCACTTTTACCCATTTTTCATCAAAAGCCGGTTCCCTTCATACTCAGCCGCGGGCAATTTCGGCTAACGATCGTTGCAAAGGTACTGCGGCCTTCGTGGTCGTGTGTTCGTCGCTCGCTTGCACCGAGCACGGCTGCGCGTGAGTCATCGTATCTGTGCTGCTCACTTGTTTAGGACGTTCTCGCCCAGCTGATTCACTAACCGCTAATTTTTGAAACGCTGATTCTTGCGTCTTGTTACCCTCCAATAAATTATCTGTGCCTAACATCGGCCGATACTCCCGTAATTGCTGAGGTGGTGGCTGATGCACAGGGAAAGTAGTGTTAACATCCTGTAATGGATGTAACCCCATAGGTCCACTATCATAGGCAAAACTATTTAATAAGCCAACGCCTCGTCTGGTATTTACGTTGCCGGTAAAATAGTTTACAACTGATTTTTTCTTCAGGGATTCAAGATCAAGCTCCTCAAGCTGGCTAGTGGACACATATTGTTCTTTGATCACTGTTAATTCAGATTGAATTCTTACAATATCTTTGAGGAGCCGTGTTACATCGACGTGGTCAAATAGAACCGGGGGTAATTTGTGCGATTCCCGCGCGACAAAAATAGGGAATTCTTCAGGATCTGTCACTTTGATAACACAGATGATATCTTCTATATCTTGCCTCTTCCTGATTTTCTTACGGCTTGAAGTCGTTAAAGAATCGAATAAGAGATTCCTGGCGTTCACAATATCACCTTCCGAAAAAGCACTCTAGTACATATTTGTGCAATGCTAACTTCGTCCATCACATCCACTTTATTACAAATCAAATAAAAGCTAACACTTCGTTGATTACTACGTTGCAGTTAGGACATTTCACTACTTTAGACGACATTGCGAAATTACAATGCGCTCGATAATAGCGCGTGACACGACCGGGCGATGACGCACGCGTCAAAAGACTTGTAATGTTACCACAAAAAAACTTTTATACTTCTCAATTGTTAGAAGTATATAAGAATATTGTAGCACAGTCTGGCGTCCCCATTATTCTACCAATAACCTACGGCTTGAGCGCATACAAAAAAGATTTTTATGGCATCTTGCCTTTTCAACACGAAAATCGTATAAAAATGCATCATATGTTGACAGGTTAAAGACATTTAAAATGGTGGACAGTGAGCTTTCTAAACGCCGGGATATTCTGGATTTGCAACTTTTATACAAAATATTTAGAAGTAAGTAAGACTGTCCTTTATTACTAAGTAAATTTAATTTTCGGATCCCAATTAGATATCCTCGTAAGCATATTACTCCTCTTTCGCCACCCCTTCGTAGAACTGTACTGGGATCTAATTCCCCAATACACAGACTTAAATAATTATAATAATATAGTAGATATTCACCACGACTCTTTTAATGTTTTTCGATACAAAATTTATCAAACTATTAATATTTATTTGTAGTACCTAATTTTTTTTTGTATTAATTTAATTTTAAGCTATTGCATAGCTTCTATCGCGGGCCTTGAGTGCGGGAAAATCCAGAAATTTCGTAACGAAAAAAACCTCACGCTCTCCGACGGGCACAGAGGTGTGGCTTGAAGGCCGTGCATTGTCTAACTATGGTCTAACGTCGTTTCTTTTCCTCAGTCTTCGACACGGTGTTTGTGTATAAAGTGTTTTGAAATTTTGAATATGAATGAACAAAGTGCATTTATTATTAATGAAGATAGTCACGAAAAAATAGTGAAAGAAAATGAGTGAGTACTCTATATACATACCTACATTTTATTATTAACACAAATGCAGTACTAATTTTGAATTGAAAATATAATACTGCTATAAAGATAACCTAAATTTTTGATATTAAAATGAGCGATATTAAAAGTAGCCCTCTTTATATACACACAAACACACACACGCGTATAGTTTAAATTCTCAATTTAGATTCTCAATATGTATATATATACTCGATTAACCGGACTAATTGTTGCCGTTAGGGATTCGGATAATCGAAAATCCGGATGATCGAATGTATGAAGAAAAGCGGGTTTTGTGCATTTGTAGTACATATGTACATACATAATGTTATGTGTTTATTAAAAACAACAATTTCAACGAAAATCAATGTTTATTAAGAAATTATTATTTTTTAATAAACATTGATTAAATTCCATGAAGAGATATAAATCTATATAACCATCCGTTACTTGCGACAAACGAGCCGCCGTCACCTAATTTTTTATTTAACTGTAATGCTTTTTCACAAAGCAAAGGGCCAGATATCATTTGCCCAGTTGATCGTTTTTGTAAAAACCAACAATACAAAGCGTCTTCTAATTGCCAATTTACTCGCGGACATAGGTCCTTATGTCCGGGACAGGGGTTTGTTAGCGCCTGATAGTAGATCGTCTTATCTCAAGCGGTGTGAAGCGACGATTAGTGAGGTGCGGGAGGGGGAGGCTAGTTGCATTTGTGCGCGCGGTCGGTCACCCCTAAAGTTGGGCGTTATAACATACAACAGATAATATATTTCACTATATATTTTTAATCTTACAACACATTAGAATAATGAACCATTGACTGTTATAATATTATATTCATTATCGTTAGAAAGCGTCATCTGTTTACGTTTACGGTCCAACCGTCGCGTCGGCCGAGACAATGGGAGTCAATAAAATACTACCTACATTAATTATGCCACAAGGATTGCGTATAGCTTACACTAATTTAAACTCTAAGCTAACTTAATAAGAGCTTATTTTACTAACACAAACGCGAAGCCGGGTTGTTGATATATTGAAAGTCTCCTTGTTTTGTCTTAGACTTATGTTAATAGAGCGTGCCATTTGAAATTAAAGACAATTAATTGGACAATAAATAATAAGTGAAAAATCTTGCCGTGGAGCGTGGAACTGAGTAGTTGGGCGTCTTGTTAATATAATTGCCGTACGGCCGCCCTGACATATGTACTGCGCGAACCTGAGTTTTTTGCGACGCGGTCCGGTGATACAGTATTTTTCACAAATAGTAAGTTCGTTATAACGCGGGTTCGGTTAAATCTGGTTGAATTTGATTGGATTAACCTAAGTAACTTGAATTAATATCAAATAAAAAGAAATACTGCATAAATAAAATAAATAAATAATTATAATTGCATAAGTTGAAACAAAATGCTATGCAATAGCTTTACCGCGGCAGTCCCCGAGTGCCACACGTCTTTTTTTTTTGTAATTGTGTATTGTATATTTTTAGCTATTATGTAAAAGCTTGTATGTAGGAAATGCTGTGAGCACTAAGCATGCGATATTTACCTATTATTGAATGTGCACTTAGTTTATATCGCTGTCTTAGAATTAAGCAAACGTATTAGTGTAACATTTGTTGGTGAACCAAATAAATAAATAAATAAATAGCCACCACGGTTTTCAAGCTGGTTGGCAACCGTAGTTTTATTTTTATTTTTAGTCGTTATTAAGAAGACGCTGCTGCCCATCTCCTGATCTGTTTCCCCCTGTCGCCTCTTACGAGACCCACGGGATGATATGGTGTAGTTAATATTCTTACACCGCCACTACACGGTACAATATTACATTCATCCATGCAGCATACTTAAGAATGGAGATTGTTCAATATTAGCACACTCATTATAATGACGTCTAATATTTATGCGAACACAACACATTAAACGAAATAATTTTTTTACGTAAATTAATTTTTATTTCAGCATCCATGGCCACGGGAGGAACTAAGGTGTTTAACGTATCGATGTTATGTTAGCCCTGCTACCTAAAGTTTTGAATATTAATTTTTGGTCCAACGCAGAATGAGATTACAGTATCTTGAAGTCTGGCAGTGGTATGCTTCGGTTTGGATTTAATTTTATTAATTATAGGATCCCAATCTGATGGTAATACCCATCGATCTTCTTTATTGAAATTATACATATAGAATACATAAACACTCACGTCTGTCACCCAGAGGGGTAGGCAGAGACTACGGACTTCTATTTGGCACGATCTTGACATACCTCTTTCGCCTCCTTTACATCCATATATCTACGCATACATGCTCGTCGGTTAAGGGTACTTCTAACGTGGCCCCTTTTCAAAATATCGCCAATTTGGTCGATAAACTTTTTTCTAGGGCGTCCCTTCCCGACTCTGCCGTTCATATCTGCCATATAAATTTGCTTTGTCACTCTTTCCTCATTCATTCTTTCTACATGACCAAACCACCGAAGCATTCCTTTCTTAATCCTGGTCACAACATCATCTTGCATACCACATTTATCTCTTATCACGCAATTTCTCACCCTGTCATTCAGATTCAACCCTAGCATATTCCTTAAAGACCGCATTTCTACAGCATTTATTCTAATGATTAAAACTACTTTTACGGATTTTATCGCGTTTATTTTTACTTTTTATTTACTTTTATTTTTAATTCCCGACGTTTTGGTCGCTTTCCAGCACCCATGGTCACGGGGGACTGAGATGACTGACGTCCCGATGTCATTGTTAAACCCGGAGTACCTTCAGCTTTTTTAATTATTGTTTATGGTCCGATCTATGCAAAATGAACTGACTATGTCCTGAGGTCTTGCAGTGGTATGCTTGGGTTTAGTTTTAATTTTATTGATTATAGGATCCCAAGCAGGTGGCAGTACCCAGCCTCCTTCTCTATTGAAATTAGGATGTTTTTTTAATTTCAATAGCCTCACGTATCATCCTTGGTAGGAATCGGTGTTCTTTCGCGAGGATTTGTGGTCTATCAAATCTGATGTAATGGTTGGGTCCGTCTAGGATATGATCACAAACTGCAGACTTCCCGGAACGTTGATGCTTCACATCAGTTATATGTTTTTTTACGCGGGTCCTAATTTTTTTTTTGTTTGTCCTATATAAGAGAGACCACATTCACAATCAAGCTTGTACACTCCTGCATCTTGTAGAGGAATATGACACTTGACGGATGGTAGGAATTGACTAATCTTCTTCGGCGGCTTGTATCATGTTCTAATAGAAGCTCGCTTCAAGATATAGCCAATCTTGTCTGTGACACCTCTGACATATGGTAGTACGGCAGGCACGCGCTCGACTGTGGCCGGCTCCACTCGGTCACTGTGACGTAGGCGCGGGACCCGAAGCTTGTTGTCGTGCAGAACTTGCTTGACGTGCTGAAGCTCGGCGGCCAGGTGTTTGCTGTCACAGATCCCTCGTGCTCTATGTAACAAAGATTTGCCCACGGTAGCTAACTGTGAAGGATGGTGGTGACCACCGTTTAAATATCGGTTTGTATGGGTCCTTTTCCTATACACAGTGTGACCAATGGTGTTATAAGATTTCGGATGACTAACACATCTAGGAAAGGTAAGGAATTATTTGCCTCTAACTCCATAGTAAATTGAATTTTAGAGTTTATGGAATGAAGATGTTCTAAAAATGCAGTTACTTTGTCTGATGGTAAAATTGTGAAAGTATCGTCTACGTACCGCTTGTAGATCCTTGGTGTAACAGGTGCAGTAAGGATTATTATTATTTATATTCTACTTTCGTGCTTCTTCTGCCACACCCAGCTTTCACTACTATACCTTAAAGTTGGGACACAGAATTATGAATTACCATACATGCCTTTTTTGACACATTCTGATTCTTCATAATATAGTGTAGTGCCCCATTCACTCTATTCCCTGCATTTACTCGTCGTTCTATATCCTTAACATATTTCAATATATAATATAATCATTTACATTTACTTATGAAATTATGATGTTTTTTTTTTAATTTCAATAGCCTCGCGTATCATCGTAGGTAGGAATCGTTCTTCTTTTGCGAAAATTTGTAGTCTATCAAATCTAATATAACAGCGGGGTCGATCTTGAACATATTCATAGACTGCAGACTTCCTGGTTGGCGCTTCACGTCCGCTATATGTTATTTCACGAGCACTCTTATAGATCTTTTTGTTTGTCCTATGTTTTGTTACTCCTGCATCTTGTAGAAGGTTATTGCGCTTTATGGATGGTAAAAATTGACTAATCTTTTTAGGTGGCTTGTAATAGGTTTTAATGGCAGCTCAAGCTGTAGCCAATTTCGTATGTGAATCCTCTGACTTATGGTAGTGCAGCAAACACACGCTCAACCGTGGACCGGCTTCACTCGGTCACTGTGACGCAGGTTCGAGACCCGAAGCTTGTTGTCTTACAATACTTGCATGACGTGCTGAAGCTCGGCGGCCAGACGTTTTCTGTTACAGATCCCTTGTGTTCTCTGAAACAAATATTTTTCCACGGTAGCTAACTGTGAAGGATGTTAGTGAGATTTACCGTTTAAATATCGATCGGCATGGATCTTTTTCCCATCCACAGTGTGACCGATAGTGTTATCAGGATTTCGGATGACTAAAACTTCTATAAAAGCTAAAGAATTATTTGCTTCTAACTCCATTGTGAATTGTATTTAGAGTTTATGGAGTTGAGGTAGTCTAAAAATGCAGTTACTTTGTCAGATGGTAAAATAGTTAAAGTGATGTCTACGTACCGTTTTAGAATCTTGTGAATGTAGAATCCATCCCATTATATTATGATAACTGAGCAGGATGCTGAGAGCGCAAATTTTTCGCGCGCCACGTAGAATATTTGTCATGTACTTAACGGGCAAATGAAGACAAAAATGAAGAGTATGATCTGGTGCTATTTATCTATATAATAAATAACTTTTCTGTCCTTATGTACGCAAGAATTCCTACTAAACGGCTGGAACGATTTCGTAAAGTTATTTTGTGTTTTTTATTAAGTTGATTCGCGAATGGTTTACATTCACAAATTGACCCGGTAGGTGGCGCCGTTATCGAGATCCAGAAATCAACCAAGCGAAGCTAGAACGGGTCAATAGTAGCAATATACCATTTATTCGCATCTTAAAGCCAATGTAATCAAAGCCATAAGGCTGAAACTGACTAAAACTGTTTTATTTCCCTGAGGCAATGAATTAATCAAATCGGCTGTAGTTATGACAAGATAATCAGTCTCCTGAGGTTGTAATTGATGAGATCGAGTATCCTTTGTTAGAAAATAAATATTTAACGTCATTAAACTAAACTGATATGAAAAGTTAATATAGATTAGAGTTTTTTTTACGCCGGTTTGATCACCGAGGCACCAAAAATAACCATAAAATTTAGCAAATAAACTTTTAATTTCTTAATTTTATGTGCTGATTCACCACGTGTTCGACAGTGAAGGAAAACATCTCGGTGAATACTGTATTTCTGCGAAAATTAAATATTTCTAAGATGTGAACACGTATTCTGGCAGTAAGGCGGATACAATTTTGGTCTAAAAACCCTCTCAGGAATGATAGTAACCTGTTCCCAGCAGTGAAACGTTTATTGACTGTAACTTTAATTTTCTTAACAAGTTATGTGTTCTTCAAATGTAATATTAACACATTATATACAAATTTAAGCTTTCTGCACTACTTCTCCATATAATCTTTAAACATGCCAAATCTCACACTAACTGCGCGTACGATTGGTACGCGCAGTTACAAAGTAGCACAGGGTACAAAGCTTTCCCTAACATAACACTCATCTGGGAAACTATCTACTCCGCCCAGAAGAAGTGAAATTGCTCACGGCTAAGCAACTCCTTCTATTCATTGAAGACATAGGGCTTAGTCGTGAACTATAGCATAACATTAACAGTGGTAGAGCCACGCGGCAGCTTTGCTGTCGCACGTATGGGCCGGCTCAAACCGGGGTGGTACCACGACCTCACAGAATACCGGCGTGAAGTGGAAGCTCTGCTTCCGCGTTTCGTCTGGTGAGTGCAGGTGGCCGGAGGCCAAATCCCCCCCCCCCATCAACATGGTAGCGGAATTAAATGATAGACTACCCCAGGAGGGTACCAGCACCCCTGGAGAATCCCTCGCTGAGCATCCACGACCATGTTTCTCCACTTCTGAGCGTGGGTGCTCAGGCTGCCCCGCGTATTCTGGGGGGGGCAATATTCCGCTCAAGACTAAAACTGCTCGGGGCAAACGGAGCAACAAGACCAAGGCGACCCCTGCCACGCTGTCCGTGAATTTCTGCAATATCAGGGGACTTCACTCTAACCTAAACGCCGTCCACTACCATCTCGAGACGGCGAGGCCGGCTCTGCTCTTTCTGACCGAGACGCAGGTGTCCTCTCCGGCTGATGTCTCGTATCTCTCCTGCCCGGGGTACAAACTGGAACACTCCTTTGTGCCTCGGGCTGGAGTTTGCGTTTACGTCAGAGAGGACATCTGTTCTCGACACCTCGGCAGACTTGAAGGTTCGGACCTGTCCATCCTTTGGCTACGCGTAGACAGCGACGACCATCCGCGCGTCTACGGGTGCCTCTATAGGTCCCATAGCGGTAATGCCGAAACAGACCGACTCTTCGACCACGTCCAAATGGCTGCAGATTCGTTGCTACAGCAGATCCCCTCCGCAGAGATCGTGATCCTCGGCGACTTCAACGCCCATCACGCCGAATGGCTCGGTTCACGTTTAACCGATCATGCGGGGAGATCTGTTCATGATTTTGCCTTGGCATATGGTCTGACACAACTGGTTACTTCGCCTACGCGGATTCCAGATGTGGAGGATCATGCACCTTCCCTGTTGGACCTTCTGCTGACCTCTCACCCGGACGGATATCAGATTTCCGTCGACGCCCCTTTAGGCTCCTCGGACCATTGTCTTGTCCGGAGTGTGGTGCCACTCACGCAGAAATCACGGTTGCATTCTGCAGGCTGCCGCCGTGTTTGGCACTATAGGTCAGCCGATTGGGATGGCATGCGGTCTTTCTTTGCATCCTACCCTTGGGGGCGGGTTTGCTTCTCGCCGGATGATCCCAACGTTGTTGCGGATTCTGTCGCTGATGTGGTACTTCAGGGTATGGAACTTTTTATTCCTTCCTCTGTGGTGCCCATTGGAGGCAAATCTCAGCCATGGTTTGGTCGCTCCTGTAAAATAGCATCATGCTATAAGCAGGAGTGCTACCAAGCCTGGGCTGATGCATCAGCGTCCAGGGATGTAAACACCAGCGCTCTAAAAAAGAAGTATAATTCCGCCTCTAGGTCCTTCAAAAGAGTCATTGCCAAGGCAAAGTCAGAGCACATAGGCAGAATTGGCGAGAGACTAGTTCGTCTTCCTTCTGGAACCCGTGCATTCTGGTCTCTCGCCAAGGCTGTCCAGGGGGAATTTCTGTCAGCCATCTCTTCCATCTCTGCACAGGGAGGACGACTCACTGGCCCACACCGCAAAGGAGAAAGCCGATCTTCTAGGCTCTTTCTTTGCGTCTAACTCGACTCTCGATGACGGGGGGAGTACGCCGCCGACCATCCCGCGGTGTGAGTGCTCCATGCCGGAAGTGCACTTCACTCAGCGCTCAGTTCGCAAAGCACTCCTCTCCCTGGACATCCATAAGTCGAGTGGGCCTGATGGAATCCCCCCAATTGTGCTGAGGACGTGTGCTCCAGAGTTGGCACCGGTTTTAACGCGTCTTTTCCGGTACTCCTACTCCCTAGGCGTAGTCCCAAAATCATGGAAGACGGCTTTCGTCCACCCGATCCCTAAAAAAGGCGACCGCTCAGACCCGTCCAACTACCGGCCTATCGCCATCACCTCCTTGTTCTCCAAAACAATGGAGTCCATTGTAAACTGCCAGCTCATGAGGTACCTTGAGGATCACCAGCTGATTAGTGACCGCCAATACGGTTTTCGCGGTGGTAGGTCAGCTGGTGATCTTCTGGTCTACCTAACTCACAGATGGGCGGAGGCAGTAGAGTCCAAGGGGGAGGCATTGGCCGTTAGTTTGGACATTGCGAAGGCCTTCGATCGGGTTTGGCACAAAGCGCTTCTTTCGAAGCTCCCTTCCTATGGGCTTCCCGAGAAATTGTGCGACTGGATCACCAGTTTTCTTGCAGATCGGAGCATCAAGGTCGTTGTAGACGGTGCAAGCTCCGATTGCAAGCTTATTAATGCTGGTGTTCCACAGGGCTGCGTGCTATCGCCAACGCTGTTTCTTCTGCATATCAATGATATGTTGCAAACCCGTAGCATTCATTGCTATGCAGATGACAGCACTGGTGATGCTCTTTACACCGGCCGAGCAAATATTTCTCGGGAAAACGTCTCTGAGTGCCGGGACAAACTTGTGTCTGAAGTCGAGTCTCTGCTGGACAGAGTCTCGGATTGGGGGCGACTAAATCTAGTCCAGTTTAACCCCCAGAAGACACAAGTTTGCGCGTTAACCGCTAAAAAAAACCCCTTTGTCGTATCCCCTCAGTTTCAAGGCACTCCCCCTTGTTGCCTCAGCCAGTATCGGAATCCTCGGCGTCGACATATCGAGTGACGTGCAGTTTCGTGGTCACTTGGAAGGGAAGGCCAAATTGGCCTCTAAAAAGCTTGGCGTGCTCAGCAGAGCGGGACAGTATTTCATGCCGGCACACCGCCTGCAACTTTACAAGGCGCAGGTTCGGCCGCTCATGGAATACTGTTCCCATCTCTGGGCTGGGGCTCCCCAGTACCAGCTCCTTCCACTTGACCGCATCCAGCGCAGAGCGGCTCGAATCGTCGACGACCGAGTGCTTTCCGATCGGCTCGATTCACTGGCGCTGCGAAGAGATGTTGCATCTCTTTGCGTATTTTATCGCATCTATCACGGGGAGTGCTCTGAGGAATTGTTCGGATTAATCCCAGCCGCCAAATTTCGTGAACGCACTACACGGCAAACGTCCCGATACCATCCACACCATCTGGATGCTTGGCGGTCCACCACTGTACGTTTCAAAAGGAGTTTTCTTCCGCGTACAACCTCTCTGTGGAATAATTTACCACCGGTGATTTTTCCGGACCGATACGACCTGGGGACCTTCAAGAAAAGAGCTTACTCCTTTCTAAAGGGCCGGCAACGCACCTGCAATTCCCCTGGTGTTGCGGTTGATCATGGGCGGCGGTAGTCACTTAACATCAGGTGAGCCACATGCTCGTTTGCCCCCTCTTCCATAAAAAAAAAAAAAAAACAGAGATTAGAATAGATCTTCCAGGTCGCAGTGATACTGGTCTCTTTCCCTAGACCTGCATAGCTGCTCGCACATAAAAAAAGCTTTCCCTTCACGTATTAATATACATATAGAAATACAAACTTGGAAGTACAACATAAATTGTAAACCAAAAATTTTGGGATACGTTGAATTTTGTTATCAAATGCCATGCAAATGCTGATTTTGCCCCTTAAGCACAGTACACCCTGCTGATTGACGGATGTAGCTCTGACTACAAACTAAAAGTGGGAAATCATTAAAACGATGAAATTAAACTACAAAAATTGTGATAGGTAGAAAAATCCCCACTGCAAGTGTCTGGAGTATATAGCCCGCCAGCCCAATTAGCAGCAGGAATCGCCGCATGAGTACCGAAAACTATTCAACCTCAATTACTTAATGCGATTCTCTTCAAATTGATGATAAAATGCATGTTGCCGTGGGGAAATCGGTGTCATATTGTTTAAACCGATTTTTTGTTTCAATGGCAAGCGATTGCTATTTTTAAACGATATTTTTTATATTCTTTACTTTACTTTACTTATTATCGATTTGCTTTCGAAAATGTTTATTCCATGTTGATCTAAGACGATCACACGAAAACGGTCAGCCAATAGTGAGGCAGCGATGAGTCCTTCTTTACATTGGGAGGTTGGGTTAGGTTAGGTGGCCGTCGTGGACTGGTGACCGTCCCTTTTGTCCGGAAAAGATCCTTGTACGGTAAAACGTTAATAATTAATAATTGAGGAAAATAATAATAACAATTAATATAAATCGTACATTTTTATGGACATTCGTCTCCCATTGCTAACCAGACATTTTTAGGATGACAACTCATCTGCACTCACATTTATCGTGATAAAGAGTTTCAAGGGTCAATCACTTCCGCAGTAATGCTGCCATTTGGTACGATTTTATAATTAGCGACCTACCTAGGAGAGATAAATAGCAAACACCTTAGGCTTGCACACGCATTAAAACTTCAACTAGAATGCATATACTCCGCCGTGGACCTATTGACAAAACTAAATTAACAAAGGGGAAGCTATCCAACATGCCTTATTAGATATTAATTTCTCATCATAAAATTTGGCTCAATTGTGAAGTTGCTTGTTTGTCACTCTTATTCTATAAAAAAAATCTGGCTCTACATGCTCGTCGGTTAAGGGGGCTCGACCAGGAATTCGACATTCAGACTAGTGCAATCATTAGTGTATATAAAAGTCAAGATCACTCAGTGAGCTATGGAACACAGCTAGCTAGCTAGCCTTTATCAATATGAAATTTAAAACACAAACACAACTAACGCATTTAAAGCTATATAAATCAAATAAAATATATTTATAACTATTCCTATTCACACCACGCCCAGGTCGAGCCAAACCGTTCTAGGGTCATAGATTGATGGAATGGTAATCAAACACCCGAGAAATTGCGAAGACTGAATTATTGCGCAACATTTTATTACATGAGGCTGAAGCGGGGCGCTGAAAAAGAACACACGATACTATATAGTAACATTTATCAGTTGCGAGACAAGGAACATGTCCCCATAGATACAGGCGTCACTGCTGCCTGGCGGCTTAGCTGCATACCACAAATGTCGAAATAGTAATAAAGCGTGATCGGCGGATATCTTTCACATTCTTTTAAAAAACGAAATCCTGATAACACTATTGATCACACTGTGTATGTCCCGAATAATTTCTTTTTTTATTTAACACTAGCTTTTTACCCGCGGCTTCGCTCGCGTGGTCTTCCGTTGAGGAACATCATTAATACTGCTCTGTACCAAAATCAGTAAAGTTGGATCCCTTGTAGAGTCGCCTAGTTGTCACATTTGTTAGTCAAGTGATATCTTTTGAATTCTTAGAGATTATTAGACGTAGATTTTTTTAGAATTGCATTAATATCATACGTCTAGCTACCCCTGTCACTTTTTATATCGGTTATGACTTCCGAGGTATCTTTATTAAGGGTAAATTATCTTTCATTCAAAGTTACGTTATTTACTTTTTACTCTTTACATTTATTCATAAATTAAGGTAATTTAATTTTGACCAAATAATGTCGAATTTCGTTGTCTTCTATTAATGTGCGGCTAAGTGTTTATTAACGGCCTATTGAATATTGATTGGCACTATAAAATAGTTGCTTATATTTTTACTAATCCATCAAATAGAGATAAAAACTTACATCGGATAGTTTAATACAAAAGGAAGTTAGTGAAATTATTGCTATGCCGATATACACCCAATAAGTATAGTTACTAAAAAAATTATCTTTTAATCACAGTTCTGTATACACAGTATTTAGTATAACAGTTTTTTTTAATTATTATTTTTTAGTTTTTTTTTGTTTTGTTTAGTTAGTTATTTTTCTAAACGTGGCAATTATGGTAAATCATCCCGATAATGGCTGGATACTTAAAGTTTTTGATTCTGCAAGAATAAGTATTCAATAATATTATATTTAATCTTATCAGTTAGTTATTATTAGTTTATTTAGCAGTAAATATATCGCGCTAATTTTAGATTAAAACTCTCAAAAAAGCCAAAACTCTCAAGATATGTAAGTGTGTCCAGATCGTAGAATTGATCATATTATCATGAAGTGCTGGACTACTTCAAATATCGCAATCATATCATAATAGCCTATTATTACTGACCACCTCTACATAGTATAAAACAAAGTCTCGCTAATACTCACCGATTTTGATGAAATTTTTGTGTGTATTTATGTCCCTGTATGGTTTAGATCAGATTTCCCCAAACTTTTTTGTGTCGTAGACCCCTTGCCATGTTTTTCCGTGTTGGGTAGACCCCCTAATTACCTGATATTTATTCCCCGTAAATTTCTAACTGTAGTGAAGTTTAGTGTTAAAAACTTAAAGTAAAAACACATGTTAATTTATACATTTACAAATTGAATTTAAATTAAAACTACTCCAAATAAAATTTTGTATCTGTTATGTAAAATATACGTAGCATTAAATAAACATTAAATAAACTATAAATAAAATAACATAAGCAATAAGTCAATATTTTTAGTGAGAAGGATGAACCTGATGCTTTAATAATAAATTATCAACATTTGGCGTCAATTTTGTAAGGGTTAATCTTAAATCTCCTCGGCTAATGATGTCCAGTCTGTTTCTTTTTTTTCGTTAGGAGATTGGTAACAGCGCTGAACCCTCTTTCCACTAGGTATGACGATGGAAAGTAAATTAAAAATTTCCTCGCTATATTCCATAATAAGGGATAAGTAACGGGTATGTTGTTTTGCAGCCATAATTGCTGATATCTGTTTTTAATCTGAACCTTAAGTTCTTCGTTTGTACTTAGTTCAGTCAGTTTCTCTTGTATTATGACATTCGTTTCTTCTATGTCACCATATGGATTAATTATCCACGGTGGTATTGCCATAGTCAAAATATCCTCGAACCTAGATTCAAATCTGAATAGAGGGCATTTAAATGAAACGTCGTCTTCCTGGCAGCTTGTCTGTGACAAATTGGGGAACTGAGAAAATTCGCCCCGTCCAATATTTTGCTTCATTAGTTTAACTCTGGCAAGAAACGCTGATAAGATGGACTTTGTTTTAATCAAATTTAAACTGTCGCCTTGTAATTGCAAATCAACCATATTAAATTTTGTAAACAAATCTGTTAAATAGGCGATGTCTGTTTTCCTCGTGATTAAATTTTCTTTTAAAACTTTATCTTTAGTATCCAGAAATTCTAAAAAAGTCTCAAAAAGTGCAAAAAATCTTGTCAAACATAAGCCTTTCGATAGTCAGCGTACTTCAGTGTGAAGGAGTAATTGATGAAAGTGTTCGTCATTTTCTTCACACAACTGCGCAAATATTTTTCATGATTCATGCAATCTAACACTGAAATTTTTAGCAACTAATGTTGTCATAATGATTTCTTATATTTACGCGAACACTACACATTGAAATAATACTAGTTTTTACGGAATTTATCGCGTATATTTTAACTTTTTAAATACCCGACGTTTCGAACGCTTTACATCACTCATGGTCACGGGCAGGACTGAGATGTTCAACGTCCATATGTCATAGTTAACCGCGGTTACCATAGATTAAAATTTAACTTTTGTTCCGATCTATGCAGTATGAACTTATGGTATCTTGAAGTCTTGCAGTTGTATGCTTGGGTTGGGATTTAATTTTATTTATTATAGGATCCCAAGCAGATGGTAGCACCCAGCCATCTTCTCTATTGAAATTAGGATGTTTTTTTGATTTCAATAGCCTCGCGAATCATCCTTGGATCCTGTACGTGTTCACAGACTGCAAAGTTCCCGGAGCGTCGATTCTTTACATCAGCTATATGTTCTTTAACGCGGGTTTTTATTGATCTTTTAGTTTGTCCTATGTAGGAGAGACCACATTCACAATCAAGCTTGTACACTCCTGATCTTGAAGAGGGACATTACACTTGACCGATGGTAAAAACTGACCAATTTTCTTCAGCGGCTTCAAGCCGCTGAAGAAAATGGGTCAGTTTTTACCTGTATGTTCTGATGGAAGCGCGCTTCAAGATGTAGCCAATCTTGTCAGTGACTCCTCTAACATATGGCAGTACAGCAGGTACACGCTCGACTGTGGCCGGCTTCACTCGTTCACTGTGACGTAGGCGCGGGACTCGAAGCTTGTTGTCATGCAAAACTTGCTTGACATGGTGGAGCTCTGCAGCCAGGTGTTTACTGTCACAGATCCCTCGTGCTCTCTGAAACAAAGATTTACCCACGGTAGCTAACTGTGAAGGATGGTGGTGAGAATCACCGTTTAAATATCTATCTGTATGGGTCTTTTTTTCTATACACAGTATGGCTCAAGGTGTTATCAGGATTCCGAATTACTAACACATCTAGAAAAGCTAAGGAATTGTTTGCCTCTAACTCCATTGTGAACTGAATTTTAGAATTTATAGAGTTAAGATGGTCTAAAAATGCAGTTACTTTATCTAAAGGTAGAATTGTGAAAGTGTCGTCTACGTACCGCTTGTAGAAACTTGGATTTATGGGAGAACTAAGCAGGGCTTTCTCCTCAAAGTCTTCCATGAATATGTCGGCGACAATGGGAGATACAGGTGAGTCCATCGCCACACCATCTACTTGCTTGTGGAACTCCTCCTTCCACAATAGGTAGCCAGATGTAAGGCAGTATCTGAGTAATACTGCATATTCTACGGGCATGTTGTTTTCTTCCAGCCTTCTAGTTACAATTGAGATGCAGTCTTCAACAGGTAAGCATGTAAATAATGACTGCACATCAAAACTGACCATAGTTTCATTGTCTGCCAGATGTAGGTCTTTAATCTCGCTGACAAAATGGTAGGAATCCTTTATGTCCACCATTTTGTAGATGTGTAGATCGCTTCGTAGATTTCTTGATTCATAATAAAACGAACATATGCCAATAATATTTTTTTTTTTTTTTTTTTTTTTATAGAATAGGCTGACAAACGAGCACACAGTCCACCTGATGGTAAGTGGTTGCTGCGGCCCATAGACATCTACATCTATCTTCCATTACAAATCAAAATGCAGATGCGTTGTCACCCGTGAGGACTGAGATGGAATGCCTCATTTTCAGTAAATAGGGTCTCCGGTTCTCTACACTCACCATACGAAATACAGCAGCATTAAGCTACTATTTCACGCTGGTATTCTGTGAGAGCGTGGTCCTTCCCCGGTCGAGCCGACCCATTCGTGCTACAACTATACTACTAATATAACTGCAGCA
The DNA here is from genome assembly GCA_907164705.1 of Parnassius apollo. NCBI lineage: Eukaryota > Metazoa > Arthropoda > Insecta > Lepidoptera > Papilionidae > Parnassius > Parnassius apollo. The sequence goes on along the minus strand of CAJQZP010001656.1, from coordinate 740,954 downwards.
TGGCTCTACCACGTAGGAAATATAATAATGCTGCATTATCAGGTAAAGTTGACTCGTTCTGTTGTATAGAGAAATGGGTCGTTTGCAAATAATTACATAAGAAGCTTTCAATATCAGAACTCATTTCATCAATACGTTTTTCTACAGTATTGTTGCTTAAGGGAATTATTTTAATAATATCAGATGCAGGTTTGTGTAAAACAGTTTTTAAAACCTCTTCAACGGCTGGCAAAATTAACTTCTCTCCGATAGTATGCGGTTTTCCGAATTTTGCTGTAAGGAACGAGATATTGTAAGATGCCCGCAAACGTTGAGACGTTGAAGCGAACATTCTGTCCAGTGTAGATCTCTTCTGAAGTTTATCTTTAAGTGTTTGAAAGTATTTCAAATCTTTCTCTGTTTTATCAGGGTGGTATCTTCTCAGATGATCTTGCAGTTTAGATGGTTTCATAGCGTCAGTGCCCAAAACTTTGTTGCATAAAAGGCACATAGGCAATTGTCCGGCAATGATGGAATGAAGCCAAATTTCAAATAATCGACACTGTACTGTCTACATTTCTTTTTAGATTCGGACATGGCATCAGTCATCTGTGGGCAAAATTAAATTATTTAAATAAGCCATAATATCCAGTAGCTGTATATTAAAAATATTTTTTGATTTTTCCGAGAACATTCCATAATTCTAACATCTTCTTGCAACAATTACGGAGATTGCACTGTAATTATAATACCGATTGCTAAAACTTTCAAAAACTATTGAGGAGTACTCGTGTAATTTTGCATGATTGAATATTAAACTACTAATAACTAATCATGATTGGCGTAATTTATCTATCTTTGCTAACTACGAGTACAAAACTAAAATTTAATAAAAAATAGGAGTGCGGATTCAGATAGTCAAAGCGCGAACGTGTCGCTGGGCGCTTTCAATTGCTAGTTTTATGCGTAGCAAAATAATCCATAAGTTAACAGTAATTATTGCTAGTTTAGTATGCAGCGTGATAAATATCTTATTAATCTAAAGGTGTAATTTCGACGTCCACGTCGCTGAAAAACGCCCCATTTTACTCCGGGTAAAATAGACGGACAACGCAAGCAAAATAATTCATCCTTTTTCAACAATTCGGTTTTGAGCGACGGCGGGTGGAACGAGATTGCATACGTGAGTAATCATTGTACCTTTGCTTCTGAATAGTTTTAACTTTTTACAACTGACTCACGAAGTAGAATATCACAAACTTTTTTTTTTATAGGATAGGGTGACAAACGAGCACACAGTCCACCTGGTAAGTGGTTGCTGTGGCCCATAGACATCTACATCTATCCTCGATTACGAATCAAAATGCAGATGCGTTGTCACCCGTGAGGACTAAGATGGAATGCCTCGTTTCCAGTAAAAAGGGTCTCCGGTTCTCTACACTCACCATACGAAATACAGCAGCATTAAGCTACTATTTTACGCTGGTATTCTGTGAGAGCGTGGTCCTTCCCCGGTCGAGCCGACCCATTCGTGCTACAACTATACTACTAATATAACTGCAGCATGGCTCTACCACGTATAAAAATAATAAACTTTGTTAATATGGTAAATTGCGCGGCTTGTAATAAAATTTTAAGAGGAAATCAACTAATGAAATGCAGTAAGTGCGATTACCAATACCACCCCTTGTGTGTAAACATATCCGAGTATCGTAAGACTACAGAGATTACAAGATCAACATGCGTATGCCCACAGTGCCGCCGTACGACGCCGAAAACCGATAACAGAAACAAACTCATACGCTCACCCAACTGCAACGAAGATATCGACAGATGCAGTCCAGCTGTGGTTGAATCGCCCTCTCTAACAGAAAATTCATGTCAATTATCCTTGCTGGCTTCGGAAATAAAATTACTTCGCGACGACGTTGGAGAATTAAAAGCCCACCTCAAGTCACTGACCGATCACCTGTTGCAGTGCAATATACGACTCGATAACTATGAGATCAAGTTATCGCGTGCAGAGGAAAAAATCCGCGCACTTGAGAAAAATGAATCGGAGGTCCTTAGTTTGAATTCCACTATTGCCCAGCTCAACCAGGAAATTAACACTCAAGCACAAATTCACCTAAAGAAATCACGGTCATAACAGAAACCTCCAACGAAAATCCGGTGCAAATTATTTTAACAACTGCTGCTGCTGGGATCAACCTCGACGCCAACGACTTAGATTACGTAACGCGAGTGGGCTCCCGTCAAAAAGTCATCGACACAATAAACAGTGCCAATAAGTCCCTAGCGGAGTGGCAACCTTGTCCGCTAGTAGTTAGATTTTTACGTCGGAATAAGAGGGATGAGTTCTTACTCGCAGGAAAATCTAGACGCAACCTTAATAGTAAGGATCTAGACTTACCTAGCAGTGCAAGAAATATTTACTTCAATGAGCGGCTGACTAAAGAAAATCGACAGTTATTTCGAATTTCAAGACAGAAAGCCAAAGAATGTGGCTTCAGATTTTGCTGCATTAAAAATGGAGCTATCAGTATTCGTAAACAGGAGGGAAGCCCTTCAATTACGATCCGGAACTCCTCCGACTTATTGCGTCACTGCCCACCTGCCCCTGTTCATCAACCAAAAGCAGATGTCTAATAATGCGCAAAATGTTGTTTACTTACCTTTCACTACACCGGCTGTTACGCATAATTTATGTTTTATAATAAATCTAGTTTTAAGCTACCATTGCATTCTTATATTTGAATTATTCTCAAATTATTGATAGTTCTAAGTTAATCTTATACACACACAAACTTAACACACAACTCACTATACTACACATAACATACACTTACACAGAAATACACAACAGTAAAGAATTAAAGCTATTTTACCCAATTAATAACATTCCCACTCTTGCAGCTGTAGGTATCTTCAAAAATAGAACAATATTATCTTCTATCTTAATATTTATGTTAATAAGACATGGATTTACTTAGCATTACTAATGATATAGACGAATCACTGGCTATAGACTGTCGTAGTGTGGACTCCTTGGAAAAATGCAAGAGAAAGTTCTGAAATTCAATATACGAAGTTATCAACGTAATTTTGACGATTTCGAACTAGCTCTTAAACGCTTGGACCTGGATATCGATATTATTGTATTGACGGAATGTTGGCTATATGACGGTATCATTATTGAACCACTGGAGGGTTACAAAACCTATCAATCCTTATCACAAATCAACAAAAGCGGTGGGATCGTCGTATACGTCAAACACTCATGGAATAGTGAAATTGCACCTCAAACACAAAAATTGGATGATGCTGATAGTCTCCTCATAAATATAAATAAGGACATCACAGTCTTAGGGATTTACCGCTCCCCTTCCTTTTCAAATACAGATCGATTTATTTCCTCTTTAGATATTGTACTCTCTGACATACAATGCAAATGAACTCTCGTAATTGCAGGCGATATTAATATTAACATAAACGATCCAATTAATGCACAAGTGGGCAACTATTTATGCTCGATGGCATCTCATGGTCTATATCCAGCGATATCAGAGCCGACTAGAGGAGCCTCATGCCTTGACCACATCTTCATAAAATCTGAGACAATATCCTCTGGTCTCGTCTGCAAATCATCTATTACAGATCATGACTTAGCCCTTTGCAAATCTACCAGCATAAAAGTAAAAAACGCACGATACGGAAAACAGACTGGGAGTCGGCTGCCTTATATATTAACAGTCTGAACTGGAACGCAATAACAAGCGATAATGATGTTAACACCACCTCACACAAATTTAACGATGTTATGACATACGTCATAAATAATTACACGCAGGAAGTTAAAGTAGGTCGCAGAAAGAGCAACATAAAGAGCTGGATCACTCCTGGATTAATAAGATGCATGAAACACAGGGATAAACTGCACCTTGAGTGTAGAGCTGATCCGAATAATCAACGTAAATTACTGATCTACACGCGGTATAGAAACTTTTTTCACACTCTACTACGGAATATTAAAACTGAATATAACAGAAAGGAAATTACGAAAAACAAAGACAATGCGCGTAACCTTTGGAATAAAATTAAAAGTCTATGCTATAATTCTACGTCGGAGTACCACTCCATGAGACTCATTAAGGATCTGAACAACCCAACTTCATCCTTAGACCAATGTAATCACCATTTCGCAACCGTAGGGGAGGTATTCGCTAAAAAAATCTTAAAAAACCTAGGCACGACTCAAGACCAAGAATCAAGAATCACAAATGTTCAAAATCTAACCCAAACTCTTTCTATCTGCACCCTACTGATGAACAAGAAGTGAGCCGAATTATTTATAACCTAAAAACCAACAGTTCTCCAGGAATAGACCATGTCACTGTTACACTGATTAAAAAGACCTGCAATAATATTATTATTTCCCTCGTTCACATATTTAATTTAAGCCTAGAAACGGGAGTTTTTCCAGAATCCTGGAAAACTGCAGTAGTGTCACCTATTTTCAAAAATGGTTCTCCGACCTTGCCGGAAAATTACAGACCAATCTCTTTACTTAGTATAATATCAAAAATTCTAGAGAAGATAGTGAATAAGCAACTTGTCCGTTTTCTACATAAAAATCGGATAATCACAGATAAGCAATATGGGTTTCGTCAGGGAAAATCGACCGAGGATGCTGTAGCAGCATCAGCTGATCAGATATCACAACACGTGGAGAATGGTCAATGTTGCATAGGTGTTTTTCTCGACCTGTCGCGAGCTTTTGACACAGTCTCTGTTGGCCTCCTCTTGAAAAAGCTAGAAGCCGCTGGAGTAAGGGGAAATACACTTCAATGGTTTGAAACTTACCTAAAAAGGAGAAAACAATGTGTAAAAGTAGGAAATTACACTAGTAGGCAACTGGATGTTCATTTTGGCGTTCCACAAGGCAGTACCCTTGCACCCACTCTCTTCATCCTGTACATGAATGATATCCTGGAACAAAACTTGTCTAATTCAAATGTAATTGCTTACGCAGATGATACAACCATATTATTTCACGATACGACATGGAGTCGAGTATACAGTACCGCGGAACAAGGCCTATCTCGTATTGCCATGTCCTTAAACTTAAATCTTCTTACACTAAATAAGGAAAAGACTACATACATATGCTTTTATAAATCGAGACGAACAAGTCCTCCGACCGCTACGCCCTTGAAAATTCATTACTGCAAAAATGATTATAGCAATCTGCATGGCTGCAACTGTGAACCGATAGCACGCTCTAGAATAACCAAATATCTTGGAATTATCATAGATGAAAACCCAACGTTTGATGCTCAAATTTCTAATTTATCTTCCCGTGTGCGAAAGTTCATTTACATCATGAAAAAATTGCGAGTTTGCACTCCCGTAGATATAATACGTCAGGTATACTTTGCACTCTGCCAATCTAAACTGGAGTATTGCATTTGTGTTTGGGGCCGCGCTGGGAGGACTGCATTTATGACATTGGAAAGGGCTCAACGTGCACTAATTAAAGTAATTCTAAGTAAGCCATTCACATACTCCACAGACTCTATATAAAGGATTTAAAGTACTACGGGTGCGACAGCTGTTTATTTATAATGTCACACTCAAAGTGCACAAAACCGTAAGAGGTCGCCCGGACTACAATGAATTAAGAAGCAAACGCACTTTTAGAATTCCCGTTCCAATCGTAAAGTCAAACCTGGCCAAACGTTGCCCCACCTTCTCACATCCTTTCATCTACAACAAAATATTAAAAATAATTGACCTTAAAGACCAGCTACTTTCCTCATGTAAAACCCTATTATAGAACATGCTGTACACTCTTACAAATAATGATACTGAAGAGCTAATTAAATAGCACATAAGATACACACACACACACACACACACACACACACACAAAACCAGACCCGGACGTAATCATTCCTATTCCAACTATTGCGGAATCATCTCTTGCAGGCGCTATTATTTATTTTAAATTTATTTATGTAGTAAAACAATACTTCCTTAGTTTTTGTATTAGAAGCATTAATTTTAAAGGCCGATGACAAGCACGCAATATTAACACTATCTCGATGTAAATGAGGTCCAGTGACAAACCGTTTTGTATCGCGTGCCAGGGTCCTGAGATACAAGCTGCTCTTAGTCTAGTACCCGCAGCTACCTGTGTTCTTTATAATGTTACTTATTGTTAAAATAAATAAATAAATAAATAAATTAATAAACTGAATAATGTACTTACTTTTCTCCAGCACTCTCCAACAAAATAACACTGACTCACTATAATTTGTGTGATATACTATCTGTTTATATTTTTTTTAAATATTTTCTTAGCACTTTCCTTTTCAAGATTCGGGAAACGAATAAACGTATTTGTTCCACATTCGTATTTATAGAGTGACGAATTGAACAAGTCAGTGTAAGGTAGCGAAGCTCTGAGACTGCGACTCTCAGGTTTTTACAAGTTCAAAATGTATTGCGACCACAAAGCGAATGCCAACATCCTACAACTTACACAATTTTATAAACATATATAATAAATTTTTTACTTCATAGGTACTTTTATAAATAATGTATATGTTTTGATATTATAAGATAGTATGTTGTAAGTAAATAGGTACTATCAGTGTATGTGTTGAGATCCACTATCGTGGACCCCCATTTTCATTTCATGGATCCCCAAATTTATTTTCGCTAACATAGACCCCTTGCAGGTTGTCATAGACCTCTAGGGGTCGATATAGACCACTTTGGGAATCACTGAGTTTAGATTTACAAATTGGTTTAGATTTTATATCCGGTAGGAGGTGCTGTTACCGACATCCAGGAATCAACCGTGCTAAGCTCTGGTGAATCTTTAGTATCATTATGTCAACGTTTCTCTTATCCTCAATCTACAATGGAATCTACGTAGTTAATGCTCGTTTCGCCATAATATCATACCAAATCACCATCTAGTAGCATCAGCGACAGTAGATTAATATGCGGCTGGGGTGATCCTTGGCTACCTCAAAGCCGCGCACATTTTATTTTTTTTTTTTTTTGCGATGAGGCATAGAATTATGTGGATTCTGTTAAAAATTCTGTTTAAAAAATGCGCTATCGGCGCCGCAAGCGGTTAATAGTAAAATATTTTACGTTATTATAATATTATGAAAAAGCAATGTTAGGTTTAGTAGTAAATTTTTTCAAACAATATTTATTCATAGATTTGGTTAAGCCTTACCATGATATGGTCAACAGACAGTGTTAAATTTCACGAAATGTCACAATTTCATGTAATGATCGAATATTCATGATAAAATCATTTCTAAGATGTGACCACGACGTATACAAAAATATCCTTTAAAAGGTATAAGCATAATGAGTTTTACAATAATCGCAGGCAACCTATGTTAATCAGTTCATTATTATATATTAATAATTAAACTAAAAAACATCTGAATTTTTATAGATTTCAGTATTATCTACTTATTTAAATTATTACTATTAAAATGAGAGAATGAAAAACTTAAAATAAATCTTAGAAGTTTCAAATCATTTAATAAAGTATAAATGTAAGTTATTTATTTATTTATTACTTAGTAACTAATAACTGAAGGCTAAATATGCTACTTTTTACTTGACATATGGCGCTGTTTCAGAAACGCACAATGTAGATCGTTGGCGTAGTAGTTTCAAATTATTACAATTAAAACAAAATTTATACTTTAATTGTAAATGTTGTATTCGTTTAAAAAAAACACTACATTAACCCGCTTGTATCTAATAGTATCATACATAATAGAAAATTTACTTTTAAGTCACATGTTACTATATTTAATTTTAACATTATAATAAATAACTTAACTAAAATAATTATTAAAATTATAATATTTACAATTAAAACTAATTATATATACAATATAAAAGAAGAAACTATAATATAGAAAACCTAAAACTAAAAATTTAAATCGTCAAAAAGACCTGCTCCCCGTGGTATAGTGCCAAGAACGCTGGCTGCGTTTCCTCGCTGAATAGCTATACTTAGCCTTTGAGCGAGGAAAGAACCAGCCCTCTTATCACCAGTAGCGACGACCAGTCGTGGATACAGTTCCTTTAGAAACTTCATTGCACGTGGACCCCACGGACCGATTGTCTCTACAGCAAATGGCACAAATATGTAGTCATTTCTCAAAGACTCATATTTGCGCCATTTACTAAATTCGGCTGCCTCTGATGCCGCCCCGGCTCTACAACAGGTACCCTTGAGATGAGAGGCCGCCAAAGTGTCAACGCAAGTAGCATCCCACACTAGGGCTTTACCTCTCTCCCAAGGGACCAAAGTCATACCGTCGGGTCTCTTGCCATCGTCTCTAAATATCCCGCAAGGCTCTAAAACCGAGGGAATATTTATAGAGACAAGAGCCCTTCGGATGATTTCGTTCAAAGAACCGTGACGGGAAAACCTACCTGCACTTTTTTGGCATGAAAGTCCGTGGAGCCCAAACTCATCGACGCTACTACCACAGGGGCACTGGTGAGGTTGACAAATAGCCACTCCCAGCCGGATTCCTACGGCGATGCGCAAGCTCTCCCCATCAAGCAATGTGCCGAGATTACTTGATGGTAGAGCATGTAATCAGTGGCTAGATTCCTTAGTCGAAACAGCTAGAAGGCGAGCCTGATCTTGTTGAATATGGAAATTTTGAAATAAATTTTTGTGGACACTCCGTACCAACGGAATATCCCACTGTTTTTGTTGGTTAACTTCCAGTGGGACATTTTCGCCGGGACAGAGCGTTAGCCATATTTGCTTTGCCTCCGCAGCAAAGCATAGATCTACTTTATTATTTAAAATTGTGTTACATAGGTCATTAACACTATGCACGGAAGCAAGGAAAGCAGGCAATGCGACGCTAGAAATATTTCTTATACCAATTCCACCAAATTTGATAGGTAAAGTGGCTTGATTCCAGGCTATTGCATTTAATCTCAAATTTAGAATGTTTTCTAAAGTAATTTTAAGACTATTATCGATATCTTTTAAAATATCCGAACATTTCCAGACTGGACTTGAGCGTAACAAGTATATAAATTTAGGTACAAGGACACAATATTTTAAAATAGTAAGGGCAATATGGGGGGTTTAAAAATTGATCAAATTTTGTTTTTAAAACAGGTTTAATACTATCGAAAAACAACGGAGCACCAAGCAGGTAAAGCGATTCCGAATTGACAGTTTTTATTCCTGGAGAAATCTGATTGAAATTTTGAATTAAGGTATCTCTTTTAGAATTAGATAAATTATTAGAAATAAATATTTCACATTTATTTGTATTTGGTTCAAGACCAATATTTTTAAAATTTTGAAAAATATGAGTAAGATCATTGAGGACGTCATCTGCTTTACCTCTCAGTGTACCGTCGTCCAGATACCAGACATTCAGCTTGGATTTTAAATTTGAAATAATAGGTTGAATTCCCAAACTGAAAAGAGCTGGACCTAATGGATCACCCTGCTGAACACCGACAGCAGACTCAATAATATGGTTTTGATAAAACAAGTTTGAATTTTGACTGTAACATTGCCAAACGTAATGATATATTTCGGGGGTATTGTTAACCACTTCTTTCAGCAGGGTTATCCTATCAATAGAGTTGAAAGCATTTCAAAGATCAACCTTCAGAAGAACATCTGCATCGGAATTAGTTAAGAAAGTACGCACCGAATGTACCGTTGCCTCACAGCCACCTTTGGTGCCAAAGCCTAGTTGAGTAGGTTGAAATTTTGTCTTAAGGTTTGAGATTATGTGCCTGCAAGCTAATTTTGAAGTTAAGCGTCGAAATGTAGAACCAACAGCAATAGGACGGATACCGTTATCCTTTTTTTGAAGGCACACAATCTTGCCCCATATAAGTAGGGAATGAAATTGGGATTGACGTTACCAGAAAGCATAAAATTACATAATTTTGTTATGTCATTAAGAAGTACCCTACCGGCGTCACCGGCAGATACGCTTACAAGGTCTTTGAGATGCTGAGGCGTAATCCCGTCAATGCCGCCGGCAGAGCCATTCGAAAATGACAATATTGCATCTAAAGTGTCTTTTTCGGAAACTTGTAATGGTTGCATAGAAGTATTAGGAGGCAGCGGTAAATTCTGGGAAGGATTGACCGAAGGATGTTTCCGACGAAGGCTTTCAAGAGTTTCGACATTACGAGGAGCGAGGAGAGGAGAGGAGTCGCCGTCCATTACTTTTGATTCAACTACTTTTTTTAAATCAAATTTAGGATAAGGTCGAGGGAAATGAGTATTAATCGGGTAATTCAAATTTTGAAAAGAATTTTCTTTTAGTTGAGACGTAATTGATTTATTTATTGTTTTACTAAAATGAAAGTGGGAATACGCGAATGTAAATAATTTTTTGCCAACTTTTTTCACAATTCGTTAGACAATTTTGAATGGTTAATGATAACGCTTTAGCAAGTTGCATCCTCGCACCTCTTGGAATTCTTTTAAGAAAAGGAAAATATTTAACTCTCCTTTTTTTAAGTCCCGGGTCACTAACTGCCCGTATACAAAATTTCATGGAGTTTTGTCCAGTAGTTTTTGCGTGAATTTTTAATACACAGGCAGACAGACAAAAATTCTAAAAATCAGTAATTTGGCTTCAGTATCCTTTATTTAGTCCCATGGACTTGTTTTCTCCAGGAAATATTAGAATTACAGACACGACTGTTCTACAGATTTATTATATGTATAGGTAAAGGAATTTTTCGTTTTCTTATCAAGCTAGTAGTACCAGTTCTTTTGGGAAGGTTCACTTATGATCCACCATTTCAAAAGCCTTACAAAGGCGACCCTCTTCACGTTCCTGTAGATATTCTTACACCGCCACTAGATGGTTTGTTGCACAGCAAAGCTACTTAGGTGCGTGCCCTTATTTGAAACGGTTGTTGGATCTTCGTGCTATATTTTAGTTGTAATTAGATTTCATAATCTACGCCTATCGATCGATTCTTACGATGTGATTTGTGAGTAAATGTTTTGTAATTATACTAGCTCGACTCTCTGACTGGAACACAACGTCCATTCCCTTACTCTCATGGTTCGAAGGCACCACTGAGGAATAAGACGGGAATTTTTTTCTTAGACCAATTAGAGGTTGTCAGAAATCTTAATTGGAAAAGAAATAGTTTGCAGAACTTACGCGAACTCTAAATGAGCTCCGAAAGATGAAAAAATGTCACTCCCAATATTCAACTAAATTAACTGTTCGACCAATAGTTCTACAGCTGTATCATAATGGAGCATGGTAAGTGAACTTCAATGGGCTAAATCTGTGGTCTGAATAGCCACCAACTACTTAGTAAAAATATTCTGTTATCGAGTTTGCTGTACACTACGCTGACAATATAGGTACTGCTAAGCGTTATTTTATATCTATCTCAGGAGTATGTTGTGTTCGAAATATAATATAAAATTATGAGTGTTATATTTTTTCACCAGAAAAGTGTAATGACTTTCGATATATCACACTACAACCAAATCGGTTACGTAAGAGCCAAGCATAAAATAGCCAAACTGGTTACGGACAGCAACGTCAATGGTGCGAAACGTCTTGTATTGCGATCGTCAATAATCAATTGAAAGTTAAAGGCAATCTTACAGGAAATCGATCCAGAGCAAAGGTTTGTAAATAAATACACAAATAATTTAATACCCAGTAATTTTACTTTTGATACACTTTTACAATTTCCTTCCTGCTTCCGTCACTCCTTTTTACCTACACTTTACGTCAGAATGGCTGACCCGAGCACTTTCGTTTATAATAAATGATAATGTTAACGTTATTCGTAACGCTATTTTTCTAACTTTGGCTTACTAAGAATATTGATGGCAACACCGGCTCACGCACTACATGCATAAAAAACACGTGCTGTAAAACTTGAGTTACAATACTTTTAACACACAGCATTGTAAAGGAATTCTCGTGAGTAAAACCTTCACATTTCAGAACTTATATTTCCCATTTTTAAAAATACGCAAAGTTTGCCAACATAAATTGTAAAAACGGGATAAGCTCTTCCCTAATCCACAGAAATAAAAGGAGGTCAGTGCAGGTTCGTGTTCTCCCCGAACTGATTCCCACTTTATCGTGACGTCGTCTGTATGGCGGTGTACCAGTGATGCTGTGGCAAAGGGGCCGTTAGAGGATTTTCCTACCTGCCACGGTCGAAACGAGGTTCACATCCATGTAAGACCTGATCTACCGCTGAGATCAGGAAGGCTTGTGCTCCAAGTGCTCATTTTTCGTGACCTCATAGTAACCGTATAACGGACATGTAGATTGCGCGAGTGGAGTTGGAGGCCGTGAAAGAAGTGTGCCGTTGGGTCTTACCTTATTAGGTAATAGGATTCCATTCCTGTTTACGTGTTTATGTAGGTAGATCCAACTTCTTATTTTTGCCACAGAATAGCAATGCTTGCACTGCCGTGTTCTGGACTAAAGTTTATAGACTGTGAGGCAGAGATGACAATCGTTCCAAATGAAAGTTCCTTGTCTCTGCCTGCCTGTTTTGTACTTTGTGGCATTCCCAGGAGGAGGACTATATTCAGCAGTGGACTTACGATGTTCTTTAATGATAGTGATGATAACGATGATGATGACGAATCCGTAAAAACTGTCGGTTATGAGGTAGTGATATAGTTTATCTATTTATAAAACTTAAGGTTGACACAATGTGTGATGCCAGTCAACCTTATAGCCCGGCTACAACTCCGTCTTGCCTGCGCAGTCCAGGCCTGTGCAGTCATGACTGTACAATGGCTCGTGCAGGTTAGCTAGCGCAAGCTGGACTGTGCGAACCTCAAAATGTTCTGAGAGCTCGTCACGTCATGATGTGGCCAGAAGAGGTTTTTTTAAACGGAGCCTTATATTATTGCATATATATTGCGAATATTGTACAATTCCAACAATATTACATACATAGGTATCGAATCGATAACCTGCTTTATTTTTGGAAGTATGTTAACAATATTATAAGTGTCACAAGTTGTTAATCCAACATATTTATTACACATCATTAAAAAGGTACTTAGGTTATATTTACATACTCTTTTAGTTTTTCAATTAATAAATGATAAGATTCATTTTTTTGTTTCTATCGGAATATTCCTAACTCTTAATTTCCACAACCCTGGCAACGATTTGTACAATTCTATGATGTCAGTTAAAAAATCCCTAGAATAATTTCAGATTTTATAACATGACATGTGTCTTCAAAAACAATTTAGACAGACTGAAGCGCGGCTTGAATAACCAGCCACATGCTTAAGTAAGTTCGCAGGGAAAACCGTGCAAACCAAGCCCAGGGTTATTGTAACAAAAAAGCAGTCCCCGGGCAGTAGGTGGATACTGCGGCAAATAGCTACCTCTGTCTCGATTTTGACTTAAAATTCGGATACGTTGTTACTATGAAAGTCTTTTATGGAATGTCCTTATTACAAAAAAATACACTTAATTCTTCTTTAACAGTTCATATAAATCAAATAATGAGGCACGCTTTCGATTCATTTTTGATGGACGGAATGGACATTTGAGAAAGGACGATTCGCACCTGTAACGCTGCGCTGCTCTCTGGCGACGATCTAGGTACTATATGTTTGGTTTAATGGGAGTTGTTATATTACATTTAAACGTGGTTTAGCCACGCTGCAGCTGTATTATGGGTCAGTTCGACCGGTGAAGGCCCACGGCTCCACAGAATACCAGTGTGGCGGCGCTGTCGTCGCGCCACAAGCGAAACACACCGAAGCCTAAATCGCGCTATCAACATTCCGAATCATGAACAGTATATATAGAACATCTCCGAACTATCACACGGAGTGTGAGCCGCTCCCCCGGGCAGAACACCTTGCCCGGCGGGAGATCTCCCCTTTTCCTTCATCGGCCACAGTGGTGACCACCCGACGTGATCTGAACACGCAACCAACAACCTTCGGAAACTACAACTTTCAAGCCTTCATTATCCTCAAGAACCCCTACCATTCAATACTGAGAATCGTCTTCTGCAGTCTTCAGTTCCTGCAAGCCAGTCCAACTTGTCTTCATCTCGACTCACCGCAGATTTATAAGGCAGACTTCTGGCACTTGCTCCGGCACATCGTTCTCACCGGCATCACTTGCCAGTGCGTAGTACGGCATGCATTACACATCGGCATATCATTCGCACCGGTGTCACTTGCCCTTACGTACACAGCATGCATTCCCCACCGGCATTAAAAGGACACACCGGCAATCGGACTGCACTATCGACCTCCGGTCTGAGCAGGGGGGTGATGTGGCGGCGCTGTCGTCGCGCCACAAGCGAAACACACCGAAGCCTAAATCACGCTATCAACATTCCGAATCATGAACAGTATATATAGAACATCTCCGAACTATCACACGGAGTGTTGGCCGCTCCCCGGGCAGAACACCTTGCCCGGCGGGAGATCTCCCCTTTTCCTTCCACGGCTCCACAGCCAGCGTAAAATATCAGCTTGATACTGCTGTGTTTCGTATGGTGAGTGTAGAGATCCGGAGGCCCTTTTTTGAATATTTTTGAAGATGAGGCATCCCATCTTAGTCTTCAGAGGTGATAAAGCATCTGCATTTGGATTCTAAATGGAGGATAAATGTAGATGTCAATGGACCACAGCATCCACTTACCATCATTTGAACTCTGTGTTCGTTTGTTACCCTTATACTATAAAAAGCTGTGAAATCTTTTTGGCAAGTCCTGTTACAGCCTTCTCAGTCGTGAAATGAAAAGAGATTATGGGGTTTCTTAGGGTGCCACCACAAAACATAGCTAGCAAAATAAAGAAATAGCGATTTAAATTAAAGTTCAACGTAAAGTGAAGTGTAAACTATTTTTTAATAACATAAATCTATTTCGGGTAAAAATTATTACGATTAAAAATTAGACGTATTTAAGTTAGAATAGTTGCGGAATATAAAGAAAAAAGACAGAAGAAGAAAGAAAGAAAAAAAATTCACAACCACATATCGCTAGCTTTCTCAACTGGCGACAGAGGGGTTTCAAAAACACGAGATGGGCAGCAACATCTTAAAAAAACAATTGAATATAACAAAAAACTGCGGGAGCCAACTTGACCGCCAAGCGTGGCAACTATAATTATATTCTAGCCCACGTTCAGCAGTGGGCTTTTGACAGCTGCAGTAAATAAATGATTGAAGTATTATTAACTTCCTGACAGGCGTCATTAAGTTATTGAGGGCCATGAAATGTGTTCACACACATCTCTTACTTATTCTCGTAATAATATACAACGAGGGTCACTTATTGGCATAAAAACTATCCTATCTCTCAAGTTGAACCAAACTGAACACAGTGTGCAAAATTATTTTGAAACCAGTTTAGTAGTTTGCGTGTTGAACGCGGACAAACAACGTGACACGTATTTTTATATATAAATATATATGATGACATGTATTGGAAATTCGGTAATTTTACATTATCGCGTTCACCTCGTTTTTTGGCTCTAGAAAATCGAAAAATCATCCGATTTCGTTAATTTTTTTAAATCTTCATTAATACGGCGGATTTATAAAAAAATTACAGGAATAAAAAATGAAAATTTATATTGGTTTCAGGGCTTTAAATGTTCATGAAAATACACTCATTCACGTATAATTGTTGATAACTTTTTACAATCGAATGAAGTTGTTATATTTTTTCATAATCTATACAAAAAAAAAAACATTTTAAATAAAAAGAAATTAAAAATGTTTGCTTATTAATTTTTTATTTTGGTTTTTATTGAGTGTGAGATCAAGTGATGTGAGCTCGGGACTTAGACATACTGACTCGGACAGGTTAGGTTAGAAGGACATGGCGGAGTCGAATGAACAAGCGAAGCGAGCGAATAGACCCCGCCATCTCCTTCGTGTAAAATTTTTTATAAACCATCCAGAAGTAGTGAAATACGAAAAATTAATTATTACTTTATTAATTTTTCGATTCCCCAAATAATCTTCAAGTTTTTCGGATTGAATATAGTCCAAAACACACCTGAAATATCTCTTTTTCAGCTTGTCAAGTGTCATTACAATAGGGTAAATTGGGGCCCGCTTCGCGGGACTCCGTCGACTGGGCTTCCCTCGACTGCGCTACGGGAAAGTTTTGGGGAGGGAAGCAGCACACCACTCAGCGTAGCGCAGTCGAGGAAAGCCCGGTCAACGGAACCCCACTACGCGGGGCTCCTACTTCTGAGTGGTTTATAAAAAAATAACCACGAAGGAGATGGCGGGGTCTATTCGCTCGCTCACTCGACCCCACCATCTCCTTCTAATCTAAACTGTCCGAGTCGGGATGCCCTAAGTCCCGAGCTCGCTTTGCTAAAAAATTAATAAATAAATATTATTATGTGATTTTTTTTTAATTTTTTTTATTTTTTTTTTAATGTGAATTACTAAAATTAAGATATAGCAATCACTGTCAAAGATGGCATGATTTTTTTTATTTTGTTACAAGATTCTTTCCAGGGAACATTATAAGTCATTGATTTACTTTTGAATATAATACATAGTTAATTCCTTTCATTTTAGTCTTTGCCGTTAAAACGAATATTTGAAAAATAACTCATCGAAATTGGATGATTTTTCGATTTTCTAGAGCCAAAAGACAGGATAACCTCGATAGTATAAAATTATCCGAAAATCAAATTTAAAAAGGGTATCTTCAAAAAAAAGTTTACTACTTCCTTAGAGGTGGTGGTCACTTACGATTAATCTGCACTTGCGTTAGCCCCCTCTTTTAAATCAATACTCAACATATAAATAAAATTGAGGAGTCACTCTGTAATATCGAAATAAATGCCTTTTATTGAGCTGACAGGTTTATATGCATGAGAAAATGCTGCCTCTTTTTTCAAGCTAATCTTCCGAATAGCTGCCCTTATTGTAATGACACTTGACAAGCTAATTAAGTGCAACTTCAGGTTTCATTTGGACTATGTTCAATCCGAAAAACTTGCAGATTAATTGGGGAATCGCAAAATTTATAAAATAAACGATCTTTGATGATTATCTTACATCTAACTGACGCTACTTAGATCTCACCCAGGCAGCATCCGAAGCGAGACGCATGTGAAATAATACAGGCGAATGAATAAAACTATGAACACTTCTTCAAAAAAAAAAAAATAGTAAGACGTAGATATTTGTTATTATCCTTTCGTCATCATCATCATTACAGCCTATCAAATGTCCTCTGCTGAACATAGGCTTCCCACATAGATTGCCTTATATGGAGGATACTTGCCATAGTTACCACGCTTGGGTTTTGTATGAGCAACCGCAGTTTTTTTATTATTTTAAGTTAATATCTCCTCATCTCAATCTCCTGTTTAAGTTTTCTTCTGTGGTCTCTAGCGATAACCTTTGACATTTGAAAATAAAAAATAAGTTAATCGTAAAGAAACATTTTTATTTAAATGCTCTAAAAGGAAGATAATAAACTTTCATCATCAACATCATTATTACAGCCCTTCAAAGTCCACTGCTGAACAAAGGACTCCCACAAATAACGCCTCAAAGCACGGTATCGTGCCACCTGAATCCATTGGCATCCTGCGTGTCTTACCAGATTGTCATTCCACAGAAACCTCTACTATCTTTATATAACCTCTTTATAGCACGCCGAGTGACTTTGAGCTTCCTCATACGGCCAGCAGTGAAGTACTACTTCTCAGATACATAGGACATCCCTGGAAATACGCACTGGTTGTACAATCTATATTTGAGGTTTTGAGGACGAGAAAATTTGTCTTAAACTCCCTAACGTTGCCCACCCGAGTTGAATCCGTAGATTGACCTCTTGGTAGAAGTTGGACTTACTTAGTCAGACTATTTATCTCAATTATTAAACATACTGGTCAACACATTCAATCTTATTACTTCCCACAACTACTGGCATAGGTGTGACGTGGATGTTACACATGACTATAGTTTTGTCAATATTTATCTTAAGACCAATTCATTGGGAGACACTATTGAGGTTTTCAATAACCGTAGTGCTTAGATCCTCCAGTTATTTTACAACAAGGACTATATCATCGGCAAATCGAAGATGAATGATGTAATCGCCATTGACGTTGATACCGTATCTTTTCCAATCCAGTAGCTTGAAAACGTCTTCCAATGCAGCGGTGAAGAGTTTCAGGGATATTACTTCACCCTGTCTTACACTTCTCTGCAGTTGGATAGGTTTCGTGTTCTGGTTCTGTACTCGGATAGCCATCGTAGCCCTACCTACTTTTTCAAGACCGAAGAGTATAAAGTTTATTTTTAATTAAATGGAATCCATCAATTAATTACATTACCCAATTTATTTGTAATATGAAAGCTTGTATCGAGATTAACCTGTGTACATAAACAACAATATAGTATGTAACTTGATATTGACATGATGTTTGTTTGTAAAATAGGTAAACCCCGCGACAAGCTTTTATATCATATAAATTGAGTAATATAATAAAATGATGGAATTGGTTTAATTGAAAGTTTATTTTCTCCTTTTTAGAGCATTTAAATAAAAGCTAGTCCTTAAAATGTTTTTTTACTATTAATTTATTTTAACTAATAAAGTTTAAATTTTTGGAATTAAACTTACAATTCATATGAGAAAATCATCTTCGAAGGAAGCACCAAAGGCCGGAGTGCGGACTTAATTCAATAAACTGAAAGCACTTCTCATATGTTCATATTTTATTAACGTTGCGTTGGTTGTCGAATAGTTCAGATAGTTGGCGCTCGCTGTATATTTCACAGTACGCGAGCAAATCGTGTTCGATCCCCGCTGGCACCAAAGAAATTTTTAATTGCAGTTTTAAGTGATTTACCACGTGCCCGGATGTGAAAGAATACACCGTGAGGAAATCTGCATGTCTGAGTAATAACAAAAAAAATATGTTTCGAGGATATGTGAAGATCGCCATCACGCATTGGGGCAGCGCGGTTGATACTTCTTTGCCCTTAAACTGTCTCAGAAATTTAGAGGAAGCCTATGCCCAATAGTGGGACATATATAGCCTGTAACATTTAATTTAAGTTTACTATTTGATGGTAAGTTTCAACGTCAATGCTGCTTCAAGCAAATTACTTAAATTACTATGATATGTGTTAGTTATTCCACCATCTTACCTATTCCCACTTGTCAACTACAATGCGATCTCTAGTGGCTAAATGTCACTGGAAGTTCTATGTATAATTAATTAGTCAATATAATTACCGACAATAGTGTTGGCAAACACATGCAGCTGTTTCAGTGAATTGTGAAACAGAAACTTTTTTATTCAATGTAGATTATAAACAATACTTATTGAAAGTCAATTTTTTTCATTTACCATTCACGAGTACCACTGGTTCCCAAAAAAACCTCTGTCCTAGGAAAAGTGAAAAGTTATTATTAAACTAATTATTTAAAACAAATTAAAACAATATAAATTATTAACCTACTTATGTAAGCCTCTTTTTAGATACCCTTTTCATGGAAAACGAGGAATTCCGTATTAGTCCTCGGGGGTGACAACGCATCTGCATTTTGATTATTAATAGAGGACTTATGTAGATGTCTATGGCCCTACTTGCCATCTGGTAGACTGTATGCTTGTTTGTCACCCTTATTCTATAAAAAAATCATTTTCCATAAAAAATAGATTCTTCAGCAACGATTTCTAAAATCTATTGCTGAGTTACATAAATTACTAATTTGAGCTGGGATAAGGACAAGCTCTACCACGTTAATATATTAATGTGATAGTAGGAACGTGCCGTATTATCACATTATGTGTCAAAAGAGTGAGGAGATTTTTTTCATTAAAATTGATATGTAGTATAAATCATAATATGTGTTTTATTTTATGCATGATAAAAGCACACAATATAATATATTTTGGCTCCATCAAGAATAGATCAGCTCGTATGAGGAAGGACCATGTTAGCATGCTCGTTAGTATTCTACCAGCATGAAAATGTCATCATAATGCTGTTGGGTTTTCTATGAAGATTAACGAGAACCGGATATCTTCTTAACTGGTAACGATTTTTTTGTGTGTGTTTAATTATTAATCCAGGACAGATGCAGGTGTTTTATGTATTATGTATTTTATGTATTATGTATTAATCTAGGTCAGGGCCGTAGCATCGACTACCATTGGGTGTACTGTGTGTTTGTTTGACACCCTTTGCGCTCATATTATTACTTGAAACAATAAACGGGTAAAAAACTGTATATGGAAGTTATAAAAATCTTTTTAATATCCCACTTTCTTACACTTTATACATTTTATAAAAAATAATAAATTAATTGTCTAGCCCGACTAAAGAATAGTTTAAAAAAACCGTCAGATTTTTATAATTGATATCACAATCAATTTATACAACCCCTAGGTAAAATAGGCAGTTTGGTGTTGGCATGAAATAAATATATCTTTTTGAACTGTGACTCCAAAAAAAATACGTGTGGCACTCGGTGACTGCCGCGGTAAAGTTATTGCATACCATTTTTATCAACTTATGCAATTATAATTATTTATTTATTTTATTTATGCAGTTAAGTCTTTGAATTTAAACCAAGTTACACTTTTTGAGCGTGGTGACCGATAAGAAGACAATTTTTTTCTCTTATTGAATAAATGAGAAGTTAATATTGTTTAAAATATTTTAATATCTTACAATATATGTAGGTTATTCAGGAATTTTTATCATTGAGTTAGCAGCTAATGTACACGCATACGTCTAGTCGCATGCACGCGTGCCGAAGTCTGCCGAGTGCCGAAATCTGCCGAACTGAAACGACGTTAGACGATGCACGGCTTTCAACGCCACACGTCCGTGCCCGTCGGAGTGGGGAGCGTGAGGTTTTTTTCGTTACGGAATTTCTGGATTCGGTCCCCGCGCTCAAGGCCCGCGATAGAAGCTATGCAATAGCTTAATAAAATAATAACAACATAATAAGCTCATTTATCTGTGTGCGAAACTAGCTGTGGCTGGCTTGTACTACAATGTATATTTATGTCAGAAACCTTTACGAGCACGTGCACTTAAGCTCATCAAAGTTTCATCCTAAGCGGATTAATGGTTTAGGAATTTTTATTCATTAGACATAAATGTCTCAGACCGACAAAGAAAGATAAACAAAGCACTGCGTACATTTGAAGTGACGCCAAAATCATGCTAATGTATTCTTAGAACACGACTCAATCACATAATATCCATCCATCCATGAATTACAGCCTATAAAATTTTGCTGCCGAACTTAGCTTAACCCAAAAATTTCCTCTCAGGAAGGACTTTGCTATAGTTGCCATCCATACTAATATTATAAATACGAAAGTGTGTTTGTTTGTTTGTTTGTCCTTCTTTCACGTTACAACAGAGCGTCGGCATGGCATGATTTTTTGTATGGGTATAGTTCGGTGGCTGTAGAGTGACATAGGTTACTTTTTCCGCGGAAAAACATCTCATTCCCGTGGAAAAATAGAATATGTTGCAAAAGATTGTCCTTCTTTCACGTCGCAACAGAGCGTCGGCATGGCATGAATTTTGATATGGGGATAGTTCGGTGGCTGTAGGGTGACATAGGCTACTTTTTACCGCGGAAAAACATCTCATTCCCGTTCCCGTGGGAAATATTCTATTTTCCCACGGGCATTAAATGTTTTTCCGCGGAAAAAAGTAGCCTATGTCACTCTACAGCCTCATTCACGTGGGAAAATAGAATATGTTGCAAAAGTTTGTCCTTCTTTCACGACGCAACAGATCATCGGCATGCATGAATTTTGGTATGGGGATAGTTCATCATCCCCGTGGAAAAATCGAATATGTTGCATAATTAAATCCAGCTAGGTGGCGCCACCGTGATTCTACAAGACGGAAGACGGTACGATGGACGAACACAGAAGGTTAGAATTATTAGGATTATTATGTCTTTTTACCAAAATTAAGATAATGTATGGATCTGTATTTTTCCACACAGGACCGGGAAGAGAGCGGGAAACATAAAATTCACCAGCTGATTTTCTTCAAACGTTTTGGTGCATTGTAATTCACAGTATAGACGATAACCTCGCAGACGATATTAAGTAATCCGTTGATGCTCTGCCTACGCCGAACGGGTTACAGGCGTGATTATAAGTATGGATCAGAAATACTATCACCACCTGTCACGCTTTCACCCTTAACTGTGGTATTATTGGCCTTAATTACTTAACTGTGGTAGAAACAGTTCATAGTAAGCCTTATTAATAAGCGTTAGTAATATTTATTGAACGTAAATGAATACAGTCCTTATATGTGGTTATGAATGAATCGGTATTGCGAAAAGAAAAATTGTGCATAATTATAAGAAAAATATTTTTTGAGAGTTCTTATTAACTAACGTATACATAGTTTAAATTGATTCCACTAGATGTCGTTAATAGGTTTTTAAAACGCGGTAACGAAATGTTTCCTGACATGTACTTAACTCCCGCCGTTGAGCCGCGCGTCAACTTATAGTGCATACGGTACTTATACACTTAAATTGTTTCTATTTCGTAGTTTATTCGACCACCTGTTTTCGATTTCGGTTGTTTGTTATTTGCTTTGTGATTTGGTTAAGGTTGAATGGATTTATATTGGCTTTCATTTTCGGATTTGTGTATTTTCTTGTTCGGTTTTGTTGATTTGGTTGGTATTCCTTTATACATATTTAGACCCTGGATTTGATTTTGGATTTTGTTTATTTAGATTCGTGAATTGGTGTTCGTTGTTTTAGGTTGTTTAACAATATTTCAAAGGAATATTAATAGTATATATAGTGTATACGGTACCTATACACTTACTTCTTTTTTCGTTGGTTACATTTATATAGACTACTGCTTTCGATTTCGGTTTTCTGCGATTTGTTTTGTGATTTGGTTTAAGTTGATTCGATTTTTTTGTCTATCGTTTTCGGATTTGTGTTGTGTCTTGAATTGGTTTTGTTGTTTTGATTTTAAAAAATATTTAAAAGGAATATTTATTCCTTTTAGATATTTGGATGGATATTTTGGATTTGCTTTAAAAATATTTAAAAGGAAATTTAATACCTTTTAATTATTTTAACTTTTTTTTATAAATAGGTTTTTGTTACTTCATAATTCCTCGCAAACGTAAGTCTAGCTTTTCAAGAGTATCTTCTCAAAGACAAGCGAAAAGATTAGCTCGATCGCTAGAATCTTTAGAAGATGCTGAACTGAGAAGTCAAGAACAAGCAGAGCGTCAGGCTGCTTTTAGAGCATCTGAGACACCTTCTCAACATCAGCAGATGCGTCTTAAACAGACAGAGCGTCAGGCTGATTTAAGAGCTTCTGAAACACCTTCTCAAAGTCAGCGAAGGCGTTTTGAACAGGAAGAGCGTTAAGCTACTTTAAGAGCTACTGAAACACCTGATCAAAGTCAGCAAAAGCGTCTTGAACAGGCAGAGCGTCAATCTGCTTTAGGAGCTACTGAAACACCTGCTCAAAGTCAGCAAAGGCTATTTGAACAAGCGGAACGTCAGGCCGCCTTAATTTCCGCGAAAATACCTGATGAAACTCAACACAGACTCATTGAGCAAGCTGAACGTCAATCTACTATAAGGGCATCTAAAACATCAGAACAGACACAGGCGCGAAGAGATACAAATGCACAGCTCCAAGCTGAACGTCGACAAAATTTTCAAAGAAATAATTAGTTGGTTTTTAATGACGCAGCATTCAATTATGATCCGTTGATTGACTATAAAAATCACAGGTTAGTTGTTATCGGACTGATGGACAAGGTGTGTCGATTTTGCAGCGCTTTAAAATGGAAAGATGAGACCGCAGGCATGTGCTGTTCCAATTGCAAAGTGTCTCTTTCGTTACTTGGGGAACCAGAAGAACCTTTGAAAACTCTCTTTTTATATGATGCTAATGAGTCACGGCGCTTTTTAAACGGAATCCGGAAATAAAACTCATGCTTTCAAATGACGTCCTTCGGAGTTGACCGGGAAATAATAATGACGGGATTTTTGCCTACATTTATGATACAAGAGCAAATTTATCATAGAATAGGTTAACTTTTTCCAGCTGAAAACAAAGAGCATAAATTTTACAAGTATATTTTATGGGTGACGAATAAATTGAGGTAGACCGTCGCTGCCAATTTATCCAGGGAGTTGAGAGAGAGACACAGTGTTTAACATTCAAAGATTCTTGCATGAACGTAACATATTAGTCAAAACATTTAAAACTGCTTTAGAAAACCTACGTGAAGAGGGTTATAAAGTCGTCATTCACGCAGATCGGACCCCTCGAGGAGAGAATGAAAGGCGCTACAATGCACCTTTGATAAACGAAATAGCAGCCGTAATTAGTGGTGATCAATTTTCTTCACGAGAAATTGTCTTGCGAGCACGTGACCAAAAAAGTACTGACAGACACGATTTAGTTGCTAGAGTATTTAGATTAAAAGTACAAAAATTAATATATTTAATTAACAAAGGGAAATTTTTCGGAGAGGTGCAGTGCATCTTGTGTTCAATTGAATAGGGAAAAAGAGGATTACCGCATGCCCACATTCTAATATGGCTTAAAGAGAAGTTGCGGCCCAGCCAAATAGATGACTTATAAAGAGCCGAGATTCCGGATCCTGAGCAAGATAAAGAAATGTATGATACCATCGTCCGAAATATGATTCACGGTCCATGTGGAGCACGAAATTCAATATCGCCATGTATGAAAGAAGGAAAATGTACAAAGAAATTCCCTAAACATCTATTAAAAGAAACAGTGCACAATAACAATTCGAAACCTTAGATAACAGCTGAATTGTCCCGTATTCGCCCAATGTATGTAAAATTTTTAACGCCCACATTAATGTAAAAGCATGTAGCTCTATTCGCGCAATCAAGTATATCTGTAAGTACATAAATAAAGAAAGCAACCAAGCAATATTTAATCTCAGGAGTGAAGGTGAGGCAAATCCCGTTAATGAAGTACAGACCTTTCAAGCAAGGCTTTATGTCAGCAGTAACGAGGCAGCGTGGCGTCTCCCTGGCTTCCCTTTACACGAAAGGCACCCAACAGTTACTCACCTTACTGTGCACTTAGAAAATTGAGAGCGTGTATATTTCACCAAAAGAAAATTCCAAGAAAGTATTGCATCACCGCCAAAAACTACACTAACAGCCTTCTTTCAACTTTGTCAAACCGACCCCTTTGCAAAAACGTTGTTATATTCTGAAGTCCCCTGCTATTATACTTGGAACACAAGAAGGAGTGGAAACGGCGTATTTAAGGCGCGCCTGTTGCAAATTTGCCCGGTGTAAAGTCATCAAATGCCCTTGGTCGTGTGTGTACCGTCCATGTAACTAATTTTGAATGTTTCTGTTTACGATTGCTGCTGCACCATGTTCGAGGTCCTACAGGATATAAAGACCTTAAAACTGTCAACGGTTCGGAATGCGCAACTTATAGAGAAGCATGTGAAGCTCTGCATCTTTTAGAAAACGATAATCACTGGGATGAAATCACGGAGGAAGCTGTGCAGTGCCAGTCACCAGCCAAAATTAGGGATCTTTATGCAACTCTCATATCATCTTGCAGGCTATCTAATGCACATGAATTGTAGGACAAATATAAAGAGTATATGGCGGAAGATATTTAGCGAAAGTTATAGCAGACACACGCGAACATGACATACAATGAACATATTCATAATGAAGCACTTGTAAAAATTGAGTATAAAGTAATGGCAATGGTAGGCAAAAAATTAAGCGACTTTGGAATGAAGACCCCTTAGCGAACCACCGAAAATGAACTAAGTGATGAAATTATACGTGAAAAAAACGACGATATACCAGCTTTGCAGCAGCAAGTAGCCGAATTTCTACCCCGCTTGCTTCCCGAACAAAAACGAGTTTCTGACAAAGTATTAGGACAAATTGAATCTGGAAATGGTGCACTTTTCTTTTTAGATGCCCCTGGAAAAACTGAGAAAACCTTTTTGTTAAATTTATTATTAACACAAGTACGGAAAGATAAAAACATTGCTGTGGCCGTAGCTTCCTCCGGTATAGCCGCCACGCTGCTAAGCGGGGGCCGCACTGCACATTCTGTTTTAAAACTCCCTCTTAATCTAGCCCAGGAAGAATCGCCGAATCTGCAACTTTAGCAAAAATAGTGCACGAGGTATAATGCTACGACAATGCAAACTTTTAGTGTGGGACGAAAGTACAATGTCGCATAAAAAATCTGTAGAAGCACTAAATCGAACGCTCCAGGATTCGCGAAGCAATACCGATGTAATGGAGGAATGGTGGTCTTACTGGCTATTGATACACGCGCGACACACACACACACACACACACACACATACACACACACACACACACACACACACACACACACACACACACACACACACACACACACACACACACACACACACACACACACACACGTATCATTATTGTTAAATTATGTATATACGCGCAAATGGATTATATCGTATCATTATTGTTAAAATATGTATTCCAAGATAACATACATTTGTATTTGTTTAACTGGGAGGGAGACCTGATGACCTGAAATACAGGTTCATCGCCTAGTTTA
This sequence comes from Parnassius apollo, assembly GCA_907164705.1. Classification (NCBI taxonomy): domain Eukaryota; kingdom Metazoa; phylum Arthropoda; class Insecta; order Lepidoptera; family Papilionidae; genus Parnassius; species Parnassius apollo. The sequence goes on along the minus strand of CAJQZP010001656.1, from coordinate 714,295 downwards.
GGCATCAGTCTCTCACATTAATTTGTGCCTTTTTTTTCTTAAAATTCAATATTGTTAATTTAATGTGGAGAGAAAAATAAATTATTATTATTATATTATTATTGACTTTCGCCAAACTTTACCTGTCATTCAAAAGGGCACACCTGCAGATGAAATTAAAGCATGCCTCAAGTCGTCTATTTTATGGAACAAGGTGACAAAATTCAGTTAAACTACGAATATGAGAGTGCATTTGTATAATGATATCAATGCTGGAAACTATGCTGACACACTATTAAAATTGGCGGTTGGAAACGGATGGTGAAATTTTTGTAATTTAGTACAGAGTCATTCCGAATTAATTGCGAGCGTTTATTCAGATTTAACGAATAACATGCATGAAGACAAATGGTTATGTGAAAGGGCGATTCTTGCACCAAAAAATGAGAGCGTTAACAAAATAAATTCAGATATATTAAACGAAGTAGCAAGAGAAATAACAGAGTATTTGTTAGTGGACACAGTTATGGACACAGAACAGAGCACTTCATATCCCGTAAAGTTTCTAAATTCTCTAGAGTTGTCAGGTGTGACCTAATTTAAGCTTTAATTAAAATTAGGCGTCCCAGTCATGTTAATGCGAAATTTAGATGCTCTTCGGTTATATAACGAGACAAGGCTGCGTGTGTGATTATGTTCCATCTTGGATGGAACATAATCGGTGCTACAATTTTGACAGGCGTAAGAAAAGGTGAAAATATTATTATACCATGGATCCCTATAATTCCCACAGATCTTGCTTTTCAATTCAAAAGATTGCAGTTCCCTATTAAGCTCAGTTTTACAATAACAATTAATAAAGCGCAAGGGCAAACATTACAGGTAGCGGGGGTCAGTTTAGAAAAACCGTGCTTCTCTCACGGTCAGCTGTATGTAGCATGTTCGCGTTTGTCAAATGCCCAGAATCCCCACATTCTTTCTCCGAATGGAAAAACAAATAACATTGTGTACAGTAGCGTCTTAAAATAGTGTTCAGTTAGTTTTTTTTCCAAAATTCCCAGGATCAATTAATCAGAATTCCCACAGATCTTCCCTTTCAATATAAAATTTCCTATTTAGCTCAGTTTCTTTTCAATTTCTAATGCTGCACCTCTGACGGACCTATTAAGCTCAGTTTTCTTTCAACTCAAAAGACTGCATCTCTGACGGATATTTCATTTGGCTCAGTTTCCTTTTAATTCAGAAAACTGCACTCTGACGAATCAATTTAGCTCAGTTTCTTTTCAAAAGTCTGCATCCCTGACGGATAATTATGCTTAGTTTCCTTTAATTAAAAAAAATACCCCATTTCCATTTGGAATAAACAGGCTATTTTCATGCTGTCCTATACGCTTCGTTTCAAAATATTTAAATAGGCTTACTAATCAATTTTGCTCAGTTTCCTTTTAATGGCTTCATCTCTGACAAATATATAAAACTCAGTTTTTTTTCAATTCAAAAAGCAATGGATAGTTCATTTCCCAGTAACCATGCGGGCGAAGCCGCGGGTAACAGCTAGTGGTTTAATAATTTTGAGTTGTTATAAGGAACGTGCTGCTGCCCATCTCCCTCTCCTGTCGCCTTTTACGACTACCTGAGATGTAGACGGGTATTATTACACGGCCACTACGTGGTTTGTTATCTAAAATATTGTGCCTATAATCATGTTGATTGTAAAATCAACATGATTATAGGCACACAAGTCCACACTTGTGTTCATATTACACCACTGAGATCTTTGAAATGCCACAAACCGCATCTCAATCGATCAAGACGTTCAAAAGTATTGAAAGGTTTACATACGCACACACACACACACACACACACACACGCAGCACACACACACACACACACACACACACACACACACACACAAAAACACACACACACACACACACACACACACACACACACACATACACAAAACATTCACACATACATACAAACATACATACATCCGTACGGACGTCCACGTGAAATTAGTCAGAATAGCTTTCTGGGATCTCAAAACTTGATTTTAGAAAATCGGGGTGAAACCAATTACTTCCCTTTTTTAAAATTTAAAATTTTCTTAGCGGGAAGTTAAGCACTTAAAATAAGGAAAAAATACTTTTTTTTTTTTTTTTATTATATATATATATATAAACTAGTGCATCAGGGTGATGCCAAAAGATAGGAACCAATTCAGCAATATTTCGGGTTGGAAACCTAACGCTGATTTTCTGTTGGCCCCCGGAATTGCATTCGTCTTCACCTCCGAAACCAGTTACCGTGTACTTCCTCAAGAACAATCAGTATACGTGAACTCTATAGGAGGTCTTATATAAGTACTTATGTAATAAATGATTAATAATATAAGTATATAATGTATACCAAGATACAAATTATATACTTAATTATTAACAAGATACAGTGCATGAAACTTTACCATCGTAATAATATTAAAATATAATATTAAATCTACCTCTTATAGTCCGATGAGACGGTAGTCTGACACGAACGGAAAGATATCTGGTGTAGGACCTACAGATTTGCGTGTTTTTCGAAGCACGATGGTGAAACAGCGCCAAGTTTTTACCTCTGGTCTGCTACTGAGAGTTTCTCGACAGAGAAACCCAGTAGAATCTGCAATTTCCCTGATGTTGCAGTTGTTCATGGGCGGCAGTAATCAATTACCATCAGGTGAGCCGCATGCTCATTTGCCCTTCTATAAAAACTTCTATAAGAAAAATTAGTAGGGTGTACCGTCGAAAACTTAATCTATGTTGGCATTTTAGAAGGCAAGAAGCAAAAAAAAGGACTATTTTAAATTAAATATCGCAGAAAACTGTTTCTTTTAGGAACAGGAAAACACACCAAAATAATTTGTTTATTAAATTACTAAATATTAATACTATTACTTTATACTAGCATCACAATATATTTAATTAATACGCCCATATTGACAACTTAGCCTTCAACAATTTACACCGGTTTATAACTTAATCAGTGCAGAGTCTACTTCAGCTCTGTTTAGGCTTTGCTTCAGTATTAATAAAGATGAAAAATATAATTTAAACCTGCAGTGTATTTGTACTTTGGGTGTTAGTGGTATTTTAAGCATGGTAAGACCAGCGATATATGGATATACAGTCCACTCGTTGGAACCGGTTTTAAGAAAACAGCAGACGAAAATACAACATTAAAGCGATTTGCTTCGCAAAATCTTTAATTTCCTGTACTATACACAGCTCTCATTCAGGATATTTATCAAAATGCTCCGTACAGCTGTGATATAAACTAAACAGTTTCACGTTTCAAAAAGGAAAATATTACACTTCCTCTTTTGTTTACCAAATGCAGCTATAAATTCATCAATGTTGCCAACGATGTTTTAATTAGTAATTTAGGGTCACAATTAATTATCACTACTTTAAGACATGTTAATTTTTGGTGGTATACTTCCAGTTACATCCGTGTCATTTTAAATTTCCCGCTGTGAAAATCAATGATTTTCAAGAAATCGAGAAATTAATGGTTTCACCCCAGTTTTAGATGACTTTGATTCTTAATCGAGGATAGATGTAGATATCTATTGGCCACAGTAATGACTTACCATCAGATGGACTTTGTGCTCGTTTGTCACCGTTATTCTATAAAAATAAATTTTCCCTTTTTGGAGGTTGCAATTATATATTTAATATTTGGGAGCCCCAATTTCCAGTTAATAGTATGTGCGGACAGAATTGAACTCTTAAACTATTTTAATTACTATTGTCACCTCTTAAAAACATCTACGTTACGCACTAGTCCTAAATTGAAATAAATATCGCTAAAGCGTCATCATCATTACAGCCCTTCACAAGCCAACCGCTGAACATAGGCCTTCCAATGTGTCACAAAGCACAGTCGTGAGACACCTGCATCCATCGACTTCCTGCATGTCTTACCAGGTCACCACTTCATCTAGTAGAGGGTCGCCCCACACTACGCCTACTGGTACGAGGCTACCACCCTAGAACCTTTTTTCCCCATCGGTTTTCGGTTCTTCGAGCTATATGGCCGGCTCATTGCCACTTCAGCTTACTAATCCGTTGGGCTAGGTCGGTCACTCTTGTTCTGTTTGGTTCTGGTTCTACTGCGGATATCCTAATTTCTGAGTTCATCACTCAAAGAAACCCTAAACAAAACCCGCACAATATCCCGCTGAGCGACCTTGAGCGTCCTCATATGGTCAGCAGTGAAGGACCACGTATCAGTTCCATAGATCATCACTGGCAACACGCAGTGGTTGTACAATCTAGTTTTCAGAGTTTGAGATATACCTGACGAGAAGATGTGTCGTAATTTCCCGAACGCTGCCCAGCCGAGTTTAATCCGATTTGATTTGATTCAACTCGGCTGGGCATTTTCGATTGACCTTTCGGTCGAAGTCGGACTTACCTAGTCGGACTATTTGTCCCAGGTAAACGTAATCGTCAATAACTACGAGCATAGTGCTCCCAACAACTACCGGCAAAGGTGTGAGATGGATACAAAACATGATCTTAGTTTTGTCCACGTTCATATTAATCTGTATCCGGACGGATAGGTATCCGTTTGGAGACACCGTTGAGGTCATTGAGCATAGTGCTTAGGTTCTCTGACATAAGGACTATATCGTCGGCAAACTGAAGGTGGGTGATTTACTCTCCATTGATGTTAATACCGTATCCTTTCCAATCAATTAGCTTGAAAACGTCGTCCAATGCAACGGTGAAGAGTTTAAGGTATATATCTTTAACCTGTCTTACATCTATCTGCAGTTGAATAGGTTTCGAACTCTGGTTCTGTACTCTGATAGCCATCAAAGCCCTACCGTACAAACACTTCAGCACTTTGATATACTGACAGTAAACTTGGCTCCGCTGAAGGGACTGGAGCATTGCCCAAATTTCGGCAGAATCAAAGGCTTTCTTATAGTTGACATACACCAGGTAAAGTGGCAGATTGTACTCTTCTGTCTTCTGTAAAATCTGCCATAGGATACGTTTATGGTCTGTGATATTGAAGCCTTTTTTGGAAACCGGCTTGTTCGGTAGGCTGGAAGTTGTCAAGTCTGCGTGAGAGATCATTTGTAATAACTCTCGAACACAGCACGTAGACGCGACTCGGAATAGAAATCAGTCTGTAGTTCTTCAAGATAGTAGTCTCTGTTTACGCCAAATTGTGGCAATTTGAAGCTTGCAAGGCGCTCGTCAGACGGGGAACCAGTTGGCGGGTTGCGCGTGGAGTTTTTGTCTTTAAACCTGCGACCGCGCCTGTTAGTCTAGTAGAATCTTTGTGCGCTGCGGCCGTGCCGGTAGAGGTCGCGAAATTAGTCTAGAATTTTTGATTGTACGCGACGGCCGTGTCGATTAGAGGTCGAGAGTTACGTAATAATCGTTACGTCGCATTAAGACTGCCTCCTTTGTGTGGTCTTATTTCGTGATCGTGATATTCGTGACAACGAGACTTTCCTTGAGTTGAGTAACTAATGTAACTTCGATTGCCATTAATTTGCGTCGACGTGTGGCTTGTGTAGTAATTTAATATCGCACGAAGGAATATTGCTTTGTCGGTTGTACGCTAAACTTTGTGATCCGGAGGAGATCGCGTTCTCTTCGATTATGTTTATGCGTTGAAGTGACGTTGGACTTGAGTCCCGATAGCGTAGAACGCCCACTGGAGTGATTGCGCTTTGTGGAGCTGGGCAACGCATGTGGTTCTGCTATCCGATTACATCGGTGACGTCAGGTTACATCACACACTTTCCTACACCCCTCTCACATACCAATTACTTGTCCCTGACGGTACCTTATGATCGACCCTACTTCCGGAACTCGGTAAGTTTGTGTTTGCTTATACAGCCGTTATAAATAATTATCCATAGGCCATTTGGGCCCTCCCATCGGTTGCTCGTCGAGTTGGATTACTGATGGTCCCTAATCCTGTCGACTTTTGTTGGGGTAACTGAGGGCCGTCACAATTTCTGGTAGCAGAGCGTGGTTGATTGTTTATACAATCACGCCCGGCCGTAATATAATAATAATTCTTTTTGTTTTGTTAGCGGATCGGTGGTCAGAACCACGCCGTTAGGTTGCGCAAACGGAGTGTAGTTTATAATATATAGGTGCATACCCGAAATACGCGTCAGGTATTTCGGGTTAGTAGATTAAATTTCCGAAGGGTCGGTCGCCTCAGCGGGGCATCTTTGCTGACCGACTGTAGTATGTACTTGCCGTGTAGTGTTATTGTGTTTAATTTAATTTAGTAGTAATTTGTATTTAGTAGTGATGCTATCGCATAAGCCACCGGCGCTTCGCCTGCAGGCGGAGCTGCGCTGGGCCGCGAACGCCCACACCTTGATAGGGCGATCCGATTTGGTCCATAGTTTAGAGAAGCGGCTCGAGCAGGTCATTGCCCGAAGGGCCGTAGTGGAGGAGGCTTGCACTGAGCTTTTGGCCTCGGATGTGGAACAGGGAGTCCTAGACTCCTTACTCGCGGACTACGAGCAATTCTTTACACTCACGGACGACTTGATCGAGGCGGGGGCCAAATATGCTAGTGAAGCGCGTGAAGCTCGGCTGAGTGGCCTGCTCGAGTCCCCTCGGAAGCAGCCTACTCAGCCGGAGTTGTTGGGACGACTCCCAACTCTGGACCTGCCAAGGTTCTCCGGGGTTCTCTCCGACTGGCTGGCCTTTGTTGGCCTTTTTGGACGCCCGGAGGGACTTGACACCAAGCCAGATGATGGTGTACCTCCTGACATCACTGGAGGGGGAGGTCATGGGCGTTGTCGGCCATTTGAAATTGTCGGACGACGCCTACCAGGCCGCCCGGGACCTCCACGCTGGAAGGTACGCCAACGTCCGGCGAATTGCGGACGAATACGTTAGGCAGTTTCTAAGCCTCCCGATGCTTAGGGACCGGCCCAGACTACGTCCGGACATCGTAAATCCAGTCGTGGTAGCCTGTAATTCGTTGAGGCGGCTGGATTTACCGGTGGACGAATGATCCTTCTTGTTGCTCCACATCGTGCTGTCCCGCCTGCCTCTCAATCTTCGGATCCATTTTGAGGAGAGGTATGGTGGGGACGGCGCCTCCTATATTCCGCCCTTCAGGGACCTGCTGCAGTTCTTGAAGGAGCAGTGTCGGTAAATTGAGAATGACGCGGGTACCGTCGACGACCTACGGGTCGCCAACCGAGCCCTGCCCAGGGAGAGCCGAAGTCCACGAGGCAAGTCGCCGCCAACCCCCATAAGACCAAGCGGAGCTCCCGCCGGGGGCGCCGCCCCCTACCATCTTATAGTGGCCTAGTGGCCAGGGAGGCGCCCCCCTGCTCCTATTGTTGAGCATCCGATCACCGGGTGAGGTTGTGCCCGAAGCTATTGGGTAAGCCGGTCCCGGCGAGGCAAACTATCGCCAAGGAGCGCCGCTGGTGCTACTCGTGTTTGTAAAGGCACCTCCAACGAGACTACCCGCACCAGTAGCCCTGTCCGCACTGCCAGGGCAACCACCATGTCGTTTTGTGCCTGGGTGCGACCGGCGCCTCCTCTCAAGGCTCTGCCGGGCCCATAACTCCCACGGGCGGGGGCGATTAGCCACGCCATCAGTCGGGCGACACTCGGTGCTCCCCTGCCGGCCACCGTGCCTCTGGGTTTGAAGGGGGTCCCTCCTTTGATCAGTCGGGGGGTCGTTCCCCCATGGGCGGGGGGGGTTGTCACCCCCCCCCCGCTCAGCGTGTTGAGAGGAACTTAACGGCCATTCAGCGGTCAGCTAGACCCTTCTCACCCCCGTTAGCTGAGCGGCCGTGACTGGAGTACCACCCTCCCCCCTTTGGTCGGTATTAGTAATACGGGGTTCCTGCAACCTCGAATCTGTCCCGGGCCTCAAGGTCGAGGTTCCCTGAAGCTCCCCAGGTCGGCCCGTTCGGTTATTTCCAACCCCGGGTCGTTGAGATGCCGCCGGATTGCCGCTTTCGGGACCCCCGGTTCGAGTGTCGATCCGATGGAGGCAGCCCCAGCTAGGTAGTTGCCGTCCTAGCTCCCACCACATCTGCCTCCACTGATCCTCTGAGCCGTCAACAGTCTACTTGTCAAACTGTTCTATTGCCGACGGCCTCAGTGAAGGTATACAACCCGAGTGGCGACTGTTTAACGGTTCGCGCTCTATTGTATTCGGGTTCACAACGCTGTGTGGCCTTCACTTGGTTGGTGGGAAGACTAGGGCTCCCCAAGCGAGCGTAGCAAAGCCTTGATGCATTGGACCCGTATGGTCCAAGCGGAGCATTTTAAGCCCGTGATTGAAATCTTGAAGCGGGGCTCCGTTGTCAAGGGCGCTCTGGCCCGCCTGAACCTCTTCCTGGACGACGCTGGGATGCTGCGCGTTAACGTTTGAAAAATTCTCAACTGCCGTACGGGGATCAACACCCGTTACTACTCCCTAAGGACGGCGCCTTTGTTCAGTTGCTGGTAACTCACCATCATGTTCCGAATGCCCACGCTGGGTGTAACGCTCTTTCGGCTATTTTGCAGTGAGAGTTTTGCATTTTGGCTAGCCAAAGCACCATTCGGAGCGTCATTTACACACCTTGTTATAAATTGAAGGCCACCATATCGCAGCCGATGATAGGTGACTTACCACCCGACCGCGTCAGGGCCATCCGACCATTCGTTGAAGTCGGAAACGACTTTGCTGGCCCCTTCCTCGTCAAGTCCTCCAAACCTTCGTAACACGCGTTCACATAAGGCCTATCTGTGCGTTTTCGTGTGCCTCGCAACTAAGACCGTTCACTTAGAACTTGTAAGTGCCCTCAGTATTGAAACCTTTGTGGTCACGCTAGGCCGCTTCGTATCGCGTCGCGGTTTGCCGGACCTGATCCGGTCTGATTGCGGAACGAATTATAAGGGCACGGATAGATATTTGAAAGAGGTCGTCGAATTTCTGTCCATCAACAGGACTTATTTAGTTACTGCGATATCCAAGAAGGGCATCCAGTGGAAATTGGACCCTCGGCTTGCCCACACTGTATTTTTGAGGCGGTGGCTAAGGTTGCAAGAACGCATCTCCATCGCGTTATTGGCGAAACTATTTTGACATTTGAGGAGCTTGCCATTGTATTCTGTAAAATTGAGGCGGTACTCCAGTCTCGGCCCCTCCCATTTGGATTCCGATCCCAACGATTTGGAGGTTCTAACACCGGACCATTTCCTATTGGCCAGCCGCTTAACGCCCTGCCCGAGTACCCCTTCAGGGAAACAAACTCTTCGCGGTTAAGCAGATTTGACCTGCTGCAACAAATGACTCAGTGTTTTTGGCACCGATGGTCTCTAGAGTACCTACATCTTTTGAAGCAGCACGTTAAGTGGTCTGACAAGACGGTTCCTCCTCGGGTTGGAGACCTCGTGTTGGTTGGGGAACCTAACGCTTTGCCCTTGTATTGGCGCCGTGGGCGCATTGTTGAGTTGTCGTATGGACCGGATGGGGTGCTTCGGGTGGCCGAGGTTTTGGTTTGAGATTCGGTCTTGCAACGTGCCGTCGCGACCCTATGCCGTTTGCCAACTTACTCGCTGGCATTAGGCCTTACACCCTGGACGGGTGTTTGTTTACGCCAAATCGTGGCAATTTGAAGCTTGCAAGACGCTCGTCGGACGAGGAACCGGTTGGCGGGTTGCGCGGGAGGTTTTCTTCTTGCGACCTGCGACCGCGCCTGTTAGTCTAGCAGAATCTTTGTGCACTGCGGTCGTGCCGGTAGAGGTCGCGAAATTAGTGTAGAATATTCGATTGTACGCGACGGCCGTGTCGATTAGAGGTCGAAAGTAAAGTAATAATCGTTACGTCGCATTAAAACTGCCTCCTTTGTGTTGTCTTATTTCGTTAATATTCGTGACAACAAGGCTTTTCTTGAGTTGAGTGACTAATGTAACTTCGATTGCCATTAATTTGCGTCGACGTGTGGCTTGTGTAGTAATTTAATATCGTACGAAGGAATTTTGCTTTGTCGGTTGAACGCTAAACTTTGTGATCCGGAGGAGATCGCGTTCTCTTCGGTTATATTTGTGCTAAATGACGTTGGACTTGAGTACCGATAGCGGGGAACGCCCACTGGAGTAATTGCGCCTTGTGGAGCTGGGCAACGCATGTGGTTCTGCTATCCGATTACATCGGTGACGTCAAGCTACATTACACACTTTCCTACACCACTCACACATACCATTTACTTGCCCCTGACGGCACCTTGTGGTCGACCCTACCTCCGGAACTCGGTAAGTTTGTGTTTGCTTATACAGCCGTTATAAATTAATTATCCATAGGCCATTTGGGCCCTCCCCTCGGTTTCTCGTCGAGTTGGATTACTGATGGACCCTAATCCTGTCGACTTTTGGTACGGGGTAACTAAGGGCCGTAACAGTCACCTTTCTTGAAGAACAAGACCACCGCACTTCCGCTCCTCGCCTTCGAAGTAGCGCCACCATGGAGGACGGAATTGAAGAGCTTCTGAAGGACTTTGAATTCCGGTGTTCCACCCGCTTTCAGAAGCTCCTGGGTTTCTGCCGTTTGTAAGGTGTTGTAGAGCCTTCTTTGTGTCTGAGATTCTTATCTCGCTCATACTGACGTCCAGGATATCATAGGAATAGTGTTTGATAAGACTTGCTATTGGATCGTGCCCATAGAACCTACCCATAGTGGCAAAGTAAAAATCTTTCAATAAGAATTACTTGTAATAATAACACAGGTCTGTGACCTAGTACGGTTGTCAAAATATACCTTAATATAGTATTGAGTTAGATTTAGTCTTGTCAATGTAATTTTAAATGTTTTGTTTTATAAGTATGTATGGATTCAACAAATATTCAATAAAAATATTCAAATCTATATTGAATAAAAAAATATTCTAATCTATTCTATTCTGTTCTATTCTATTCTAATCTCTCTTTAAAATCTCAGATGTCCCGGAAAAAATGCTGCCACACTCAGTCTTCAGCTTTGACATTTGGCTCTTTCTGGCAGAAAGATCTCAGGCAAAAACTTTGGAGCCCTGATTACGCTCAACCACTTCTTCAATACGAGTAGTATTAAAGTTGTGTAAGTCCCGCCGCATTCATTTGGAGATATGTTTCTTTAGTTACCTGTATGTTGTCAAATCTGCTGACGATTGCATTCCCATCTCCCGTCTAACGGCCATGAGATTAAGAGTGTCGAAAAGTTTTTATTTCCTTTTGCGGTGGGTCTTGCAGAACTTAGCTACGACCACATGGATAGTATCCTCGAGCTTGTCATTCATATCGTCCACCGCATTGCAATCTCATAGGCACTGAAAGCAGTTTTGTAACTTGATCTGAAAGGTTTCGCGATTTTGGATTTGAGCTCGAGGGGGACGGAGCGTTGACTTCATTAGAAGAGACCTATCCAACTTAACATTTAGGTTTAGTGTGTCTCTGACCATTCGGTGATTGCTGCCAGTTATCACCCTTGAGATCACTGAGACATCACTAAACAGTTGCCGTCTAGTCGTCATAATGAAGTCAATCTCATTTTTTTCGAACCGTTTGGGCTCAACCATGTCCAATTTCTGTAGAAAAGAATTTATCATAAAGAGTCCCTCTTTCTCCGTGAAGTCGAGCAGCTGCTGGCTCCTTGGGTTCCGTTGCCCCATCCCAAATTTCCGTACCTTCAGCTCACCATTCTTTCTTGTGCCTAGTTTTGCGTCTCCCGCTAACAGCATATAATGAATTTTGGAGGCATGCTTGGCTTTATAAATATCCGCATACATTTCTCCCACCTCCTCATCGGGATGTTCCGACGTTGGTGCTAAAACCTGTATGACCTTCAGCTAATACCGTTTGGTGATTCTTAGTATAAGGTACGCAACCCTCGTCGACACACTCCCAATCTTTACAACTTTGTTAACGAAAGACTTATGGACAATAAATTCATTCAAACCGGGAGGTCGACTGTTTGTCCCAACACCTCCTTGGGACAAACAGTCAACCTCCCGGCGATAGAACAAGTTGCCGGATTCGAAAATCACCGTGCCCTCCCCCTTTCTTCGGAACTTAGATAATCCTATAATATTCCAGCGCAACTAGTCTATCTCTTCTTCAAACTCCAGGATCTTCTCGTCAGCCCTCAGCGTGCGTGCGTTATATGTTTCCCTTTCGAGTCGTCGTGGGTGGCAACCGAACCTCCTTTAGAGATTCTTAGCACACCCTGTCCTGCCTTTACAATGGTCGCCACCGTAGCCGGGAATAGCGGGGCCGCCGGGAACTAGGGCCGTTTCATCTTTACTATCGTGGGTGGTATATTGCCATATTTGCCAAGCTTGGCGAGCGGGTTGGCTACCGCAGTTCTTTGTACAGTTGCTGCTATTAGATAGATGCTGCTGCCCATCTCCTGCCTGTTTCCCTCTGTCGCCTTTTACGACACCCACGGGAAGATATGGGGTGGTGGATATTCTTAACCGCAACTACACGGCGCGTTAAAGTGTAGTTATGTGCAATGTATAAAGTGTCAAAAATTGTAGTTTGTTTAACGTTTATTGTTTATAATGACCAATGTTTGCTGTAGAGTGTAACGAAAGAATTGTGATAGAGAAGTTAAAATTTTTAAGCTAACGTAAACTTACTTTCTTCTAGGAAATATCGAAAGCCAATGTTACAAACTTTTACTTCCAAAGTTAATCAATTGTACCCGTTCAGGGGTTTTATATCTTGAAGTTGTTTTTGTGGAATTAAAAGTCATTTAAGTTTGACGTTGAATATAGTCAGTTAACTATCTCCAAAAGGAGATAATTTCAGTTTTATTGTTTTACCTGTGTAACAAAAAAATATAAACACTCACGATATTAATTTGTAGTCTGCCAGTTTTACCAGCACCTATAATATAAATTATAGTATATATGTAATAATATATATATTATATATATATATATATATATATATTAATAACATATATATTATATATTATTAATTAGTTTAATACCGTTTTAATATGTAGTTTCCCAAATATATATGTGAGGCTTAAATTTTTGTCTTATAGATAAGTTATAGATATAAAAGGGAAATTTAAAACTGTTGTTTGCAATGCTTCATATGGAAGGTTCACTAGTTCTATTTTAAAATCTTTATACTAAAATAATTATTTATTTTCATTAAAATAATATTCACTGTCTTTTGTTTACCACTGTGGCAGATCGCAGATCCAGTTGAATATCCATGAATGAATCGAAAAAGAAAGAGTGAGGTTATTTGGTACAAACACTTATACTTTATACTTGGTAGAGCCATACTGTAGTTATATTAGAAGTATAGTTGTAGCACGAATGGGTCGGCTCGATCGGGGAAGGACAACGCTCTCACAGAATATCAGCGTAAAATAGTAGCTTAATGCTGCTGTGTTTCGTATGGTGAGTGTAGAGAACCAGTGACCCTTTTTACTGTAAACGAGGCATTCCATCTAAGTCATCACGGGTGACAACTCATCTGCATTTTGATTCGTAATCCCTACTATAAAGCAATCTATGAGTGAGGCCTACGTTCAGCATTGAAATTTATTAGGTTGTGACGGTAATGTTTTTAGTGCATTGAAGTAGGCTTTCCTTGTTATTAAAAATTTCATTTCATTATCATCTGTCATCGAATATTACGTATATTTTGCGAATTTTCATCCACATTTACGAGAATATCAAAAGGATTTCATAATTACCTCAACCTAATAACCTCACTCTCGACGAGGTTTTAGGTTTTATTGTAAAATCGATACTGAAATTCAGTAAATGTTCTGGAAATTTCTGGACTCTTTGCATATGTTAATATTGGCTTAGGATAAAATATACTCATTCTGAGTAATGTTAGACATGTTTAAGTACTTTGAAGAGGTTGGCTTTGTGAAACAGATAGTGATATTAAAACAAAATATTGGAAGTATTCTATAGAGAGATGTAAACTAAGGTTTTAAGTATGTTATAAGACAGAAGCTGTAAAATAATAGCATTGCCATTATTATCATAAAAACGTTACTACTTCTGATAAGAAAATTCATACTCAACTCACTGAAAAGATTCATTGGTAAACATAAAAGTTTCGCATTAATCTTGTTGTAGTTAATCGATAATATCAATGAATATTTCTTACTTATACAATTTTTTAAAATGCAAAAAGTCAAAAGTTTATTAAAGTTATTGGCTGCAGAAGTTGGTTATAAGAAAAAGTGTATAAAACAAGTTTTTAAATTATACTGTGGCCGACCGGCGCACGGCACGTCGATACAAAGGAGAAAGCCGATGTTTTAGGTTCTCTTTTTGCATGTAACTCGACTCTCAACGGTCAGCGTACAAGCGGTCAGCGTTTCAGCGGTCAAGCAGTGCAATTGCTTTATACAGAATGTTCAATTCACACAATGCTCAGTGCGTTAAGAATTACTCTTTCTGGAATTCTGTAAGTCGAGTGGGCTGGACAATATTCCAAATATTGTAATGAACACGCGTGTTTGAGGGGTTGGCACCGTTTCCTACGCGTCTACTTTGGTACAATTTATCTTTGGGCGTCGTCCCAAGCTTACAAAAGACAGCCATAGTGTACCTGATGTCTAAAAAATGTGATTGCTCAGACCCGTCCAACATTCTTGAAGAGCCTCACCCGATTAGAGACCGTCAATATGGTTTTCGTCGAGGTCGGTCAGCCGGTTGGTCAGAAGGTTGAGGCCAAGGGCCTTTAAAATTATTAATTATATTTTTTCAATTGTTTTCGGTTTTTGTTTTTATTTTATATATACTACTCTTTAAAGTGGGCTCAACTATAATACGAGATCAAGGTGTCAGCTCGAAAGTCGTCTATATACTTGTATATTTAAAAATTTAATCCTATATTCCCTTACGGGTGAGAATTAATTATCTTAATTAATATGGGTCCACCTCTGAGATATAACCAATTTATTACAACTGTATACATTTAAATATGTTTATAATCAGTATAGTTATAGTGTAACATACAAAAGGAAATATAGTCGAATTAAGAATCGCGTCCTTTTTTGACATCGGTTAAAAAGAAATGGAATAGACAAAACGCAAACATAAATGGCAAGCTTATAGCCAATGTTTCCAAAGGATCTTTGTATAATATGAGGAATGTATTGTTATTTATAATGAAAATTCCATTGCATTTGAAGCACTGCCTGCAAAATGGAAATATAATTGCACTGCAGAATGGAATTGCTATTGAATTTTAAAGTGAATATTGCATCGCGAACAGACAAATAAGTATAGCATTTTATAGGATTTTGTGACCGAATTACAATACGATATCTTCATATCATTAATAACGTGTAAAACAAAACTACTTCTAATTTTCTTTAATTTTTCTTAATTTTCTAGGTAGTGCTCTATGGCATTACTAGACGGAGGTCTATTCTCAGCAATGGACTTATAATAAGCTGATGGTGATCATGAAATAAAATATACAATCTAATAAAATTACTCTTCCAAGAAAACCTTGGGGAAAAGGATACAATGTTACCGTAATAAATAATAAATAACATAATAAATAATAAAATTGTTTCCAAAGAATATTTAAGAAACATATTACGTATATATATATATATATATATATATATATATATATATATATATATATATATATATATATATATATATATATTAATATTAACAATATATTATTTACAAAGGAAGATAAGACATATACAACATGTAACATAATTAACGCACTTTGAGAAAGTAGTTTGTTCAGAATCGTTTACTGAATCGATTCCTGTCATTTTTAATATAGGTAATTTTTTATCCCAAAAATAAATTAAACTACGTAAATTACAGTCACACTAAATCTGCACATCAAAACAAACTGAAATGGACCCTAACTTAAGGCAGTAAGACTTTTAAGAGTGCAGTTTTATTTGTATTATTACTAATTCTGACATTCAATAAAAATAAAGAAAAATTAACTTTATTTCAAGCACGTTAAAGTCTGCGTTCGTGGATTTTACTGCGACCACAAAATTCTTCCGAAATTAGTATAACTAATTTGATAAATAATGAGAGATAAAAATGTTTAACAAAAATTCAGTGTATGTATTATGTTCCGTACTGGGACAGATTATTTATATACTATGTTTTTTGTTTCCCTTTTTTTTCTTTCGTATATAATAATAAGTACAAGGCAACACAATTTCGAAGATAGTATTTTTTCTATATTTCTATTAAATTCATTGGGTTGGCGATCAACTGTTTTCATTCTAAATGCAGCCATAATCTTGCGGGTTACGGCTCTCTGTGCGACACAAGCGCCATATCGATTGGCGGCAATTGTGGACAGTCGAATTTAAACTACCGACGCGCACGCATACAAATATACTTCGTGTTTCTCAAGCTCATCTCTCAAGATCTCTTTCACCCTGAAAGTGTTGTGCTTGTGCCCTATGGACTCGTGTGCGATACACTCTGCTGAACCTTGATACTACTATCATTGCAACGACTGCCCCGAGCTCCTTCAGCCAGCCCCTGGATTCGTGGTTGCAGGGAGATTGTAGCGGTAAGTCGCCAAACCCAGTAGAATATCGTACATAAACATTTTGGTCATTCGATCCGGATTAAACATTTTTGATCATTCAATCCGAATTAATATCTTCCAGTTTGTCTTGTCTTGTAAAAAGAATTATTGCAGTATTACATACTCATTTCTTTTACGTGGTAAAATTCTAATCCGCCATTCTGTAACGCAAAATGTCGGACGACGAATCGCCATGTGAACAAGATATTTTCGAAAGAGATTTAATTCTTGATGAGCTTAATCGTATTATTCAGCTCGCAGCGACAAATGAACAACATTTTCGTTCGCGAACTATTGATTTAGCTGCTCACCAAAGAAAATTCAATAAAGTTCAAACAAAGATTGAGAAAACGCTCATTAAAATAAAATCATTTAATAAAGAGGAACAGATTAAAGTTCGCAATGATTTTAACGATTTATATTATACTATTGTTACTCATTTAAATAATTTAAAAAAGGAGGATGAACAGCAGCGCCGCACGAGTCGGTCATTTCAAGCATCCGAGGTCATAGTGCAAGCAAATAGAAAAAAACCTACCTATATTGCCATTGCCAGAATTTAACGGCGATCCAACCGATTGGCCATCGTTTCATGACTTATTTCGTTCGCTAGTACATAACAACAGCGCTTACTGTAATGCGGAAAAGTTTAGATATTTACTACTTGCAGTTAAAAACGAGCCACATAATCTTATTAAATCTATTCCTATCACCGATGAAAACTACCTTGTAGCCTTAGATATTTTAGTGTCGCGTTATGATAATAAAAGAATTATTGCATCAAAACACCTTGACAAAATTCTGGATATTGAACCTTGTTCTGATAGGTTAAGTCATAGTGTACGAAATTTACTAAATATCTATCAAGAGAATATCAAGGCGCTTGAAGTTATGAATTTTCCAATAGCTCAATGGAGTTTTATACTATTAAATATTTTGTTGCGTAAAATTCCGCTCACAATTAGAAGAACATTCGAACGTTCATTGAGTAAGTCATCCGAAATTCCAGACGTATGCGCGTTAATTTCTTTCCTCGAACGGGAAATTTCCGCTGACGAAATAACTATTTCTACGAGTTCAAACGTACATTCCGCTAAGAAACCATCGGCAAATGTGGGTAGTTCAGTAAAATTCTCGGGCCGGAGCAACTACGCAAGCGACGGTACGGTGCCTACAGCTCGACGCTCTTTGATTACTAACCTTAATGTACCTATAGAGCAGTCTCGATCTAAAAGTAATGGTAATAAGGTTAGAACTTGTTTACATTGCAACGATCAACATATAATAAGTAAATGTTCACAGTTTCTAAATCTTTCTCCACAAGATAGATATTCATTCGTACAAAATAAAAACATCTGTTTTAATTGCTTACACGTTGGACACGACGTTCAGAATTGTAAATCAAATTTCGTGTGCCGCTCGTGTTATAAACGACATCATACATTAATTCATTTTTCAACGCAATCGTTATCGGTCATTAGCGAAACGGCGGCAACTGAGAGTGCTATACAGATCCCGCTTACGAAAGAGCAAAGAAGTGTTATCACGGCTGATTCACCTCTTACCTTACCTGCCAACATTAGTGCGGTACATAGTAATTGCGCGTCCAATGCGCCTTTAGTTCGTACGAATACAGTCCTATTATCCACGGCGCTAGTTGATATTTGCGTAGCTGAGTCAATGGTATCAACCGTTCGATGTATTGTAGACACGGGTAGCCAGGCGTTCTTTATCACAGAGGCCTGCGTACAACGTTTAGTGTTAACGCGTAAACATATAAATATTCCGGTTTTTGGCATAGGCGATACCGATCCTGTGCAACCTAAAGGTATAGTTTCATGTTTAATTATTCCAAAAGGTAAACAGCAGCCCATTGTACCCGTGGATGCATTAATTTTGCCAAAATTAGTTACAAAGATGCCCAGTGTACCTCTGCCCTTTACAGGGTGGTCACATTTAAAAAATTTAAACCTAGCTGACCCCGACTTTCACACACCTCAAATATTAGTCAATTAAGTCAAGTACCCGTAACTTAAACAACAATACTTATCGATTTTTTAACAACACAATTTTTTTTAACATTACTCAGTTGATTTGATGATTAATTAATTATGCAACAGTGTCAGAAAAATAAATTGCCAATAAGATGTATAAGTATTATTATAGCTCAATGTCAAATTATTATTGTTCTTATGTCAGTAAATATAGAGTCAATTATAAATGTTACATATCGAATTGTCATTAATTTATTTCAAAATTTATATCAAATTTATTAATTAAATAAATAAATTTTTTTAATTTATAAGAATGACATAATTTAAACATTGTGTCAAATTCTAAAATGTATCGTCTACTTATCTGCAAAGAAGTCTTTTATTTAGTAAAAAGATTTCTGGATGAGCCATTTTTTTAGGTGAGTTTTCATTCGCATTGTTGGTAACCCTCTAATCGCTTTAGGTATCTTATTAAAAACTTTTATACACATTACGTAACAATTTTTATGAAACAAAGCTGTCCTGCAGGCAGGCATTAACAATCTAGTTGGGTCCCTTTTACCTATAATAGAATTGTCGCGAGCGCTATGAAATAAACACTGATTTCTTTGACAAATATACACACCTCTAATACATACAGTCCAGTCAGCGTTAGCAAATTGTTATTTTTAAATAAAGATCTACATGATTCAAGGGGCCCGACGTTACATAAAGCTCGTATACATTTCTTTTGACTGATAAATGCCTTGTTTATATCGGTCGAGTTTCCCCATACCAACAGACCATACCTCAACACAGATTCAATGTATCCGTAGTATGCAGTAAGCGCAGCTCCTTTCCCAGCGACGCACTGTAGTCTACGCAGTGCATACACAAATTTATTTAATTTGGTGCAGACATTTTTCACATGCGACTTCCAGTTGCAATGGTTATCAACATGTAGACCTAAAAATTGTATTTCTGAAACCTCTTTCAAATATTCATTATTATATGAAATATTTAGTTTTTCATTTGGTGTACTGTAATTGGAAAACGTTATGAATTTTGTTTTTGAAACATTTGCACGCAGATTATTGGTTTCTAACCAGGTCATTATGGATTCTATAGAAGTTTAACGTTCTTTCGAAGTCACTTGCGGTAAATTCCTTATTTAGTTTTGGTATGACAACGGAAATATCATCAGTAAAAAGAATAGACTGATGAGGTGTCATAGTCGGTAAGTCATTTATATATAATAGAAATAAAAGTGGACCCAATACACTGCCCTGTGGTACACCATTTTTATTGTGAGTAAAAGAAGATCTAAATGACGTGCGGTTATGCTTTTCATCAATACGTTTCACTTCAACACATTGTTGTCGATTTTCTAAATATGATTTTAGCCAATTTAATGCTAGTCCACGAATTCCATATCTTTCACACTTATCTATTAGTATAATGTGATCAACACAGTCAAATGCCTTTGACATGTCATAAAATATAGCAACCACTGGTACTTTTTTGTTTATGTAATCAGTTACTCTATGTATTAAAGAAAATGCGGCATGTGTTGTGGATTTTCCTTTTTGGAATCCGTTCTGTTCTTTACGGAGAATATTATATTTAGACAAGTAGTTGTAAATTCTACTATGCATCGCCTTCTCAAATATTTTTGAAAAAATTGGTATTAGTGTAATAGGTCTGTAATTGGTCAATTCGTGATGATCACCTTTTTTATAGAGCGGTTTCACAATCGAAGTTTTTAGTTTCTCGGGAAACGTACCCTGTGTGAACGATAGATTTATGAGGTTTGAAAGAATAGGACCTAAAATATCGGCACAATCCTTTAGTATATGAGTAGAGACTTAATCATTACCCACAGACTTCGTATTGTTTAGGGATTTAATTATTTTTGTAACTTCATTTACAGAGCATGGTCGTAAAAATATGCTATGTTCGAGGTTTTCTAAGCGCATTCTATGTTTCTGTATTTTTTTTATCAATTTTTATGTTAGAGATGTCAATAAAATAGTCGTTAAATTTTTCTGCAATGTCATTAGGATTCACAATTTTTATACCGTCACTATTAATTCAATCAATATCTTTATTGTTTGTATAGTCATATTCATTATTTTTAATAATGTCCCAGGTCGTCTTACATACATTCTTAGATTTTGTAATTAAATTGTTATTTATATTCTTTTTTCAACCGGTAGAAATGTTACTAGGAGCGGATATAATATCCCACATTTTATTAGGCAACATGATTAGTGGACCTCCGGGGTCACCGATTGCGATGAATAGCGTGTTATGTTATTTATTATTAGGTAAAATAATTTCCAATCGTTTCGACTCCACTCCAAGTATGTTTTAGCTCGTTTGACAACGACAATCTTCAAAGGTTTTGGGAGCTGGAATCATTTTCTTAGAAACGTACTTACACTCCTGATGAGGAACTATGCGAATCCTTTTTCCGAAAGACGCATACGCGGGACGAGACAGGACGGTACGTCGTCGCCCTGCCGTTCAAACCCAATGCTCCGCGCCTCGGCGAGTCACGGCAAATTGCATTGGCTCGCTTTCGAAAATTAGAGTATAGATTGGAACGCAACGTGCAGCTCAAAACTGATTATCATGCGTGCCTCCAGGAGTATGAGGACCTGAATCATATGGAGCTCGTTGATAGTGAGCCTTTGCAAGGTGCCAGCTATTATATTCCACACCACTTTGTAGTTAAATAATCGAGCGAAACAACTCGCACACGCGTAGTGTTCGATGCGGGTTGTAGATCGACAAGTGGTTTGTCACTTAATGACGTTCTCCTAACGGGTCCCAAGCTTCACCCTTATATAGTAGACGTACTTTTAAAGTTTCGTGTTCATGCCGTTGCGCTCACTGCGGATATTAAACAAATGTATCGAAATATACTGATTCGTGAAACTGATAGGGACTTCCAGCGCATCTTATGGCGTAAATCGCCAGAAGAACCTATACGGGACTACCGTCTCCGCACGGTCACATTCGGTGTAAATTCCTCACCATATCTCGCTTTGCGTACAATTCAGCAGCTCGCTCACGATGAGGCCGAGCATTTTAGGCTCGCTTCTCCCGTATTATTGAATGACGTATTTGTCGATGATGTTGTTTCTGGTGAGGATACGGAGTCTAAAACTCTTACTCTGCAGCAAGAGCTTATCAGCATTTGTAAGACGGCTGGATTCGAGCTACGCAAGTGGCACAGCAACTCATCAGCGATACTCGCTACAGTACAGCCACCAGCTTGTCATGGTGAGCGGGTCGAAAACGTCCCATTTTCTGAAATGGAGAACGACAAAAAGAGTTAAGATCCTCGGCCTCCAATGGAATCCAGGATCTGATACATTTAATTTTAAAGTTCAAGTTACCACTCATAAATGCACCAAGAGTTCTATTCTTTCTGATATCGCAAAAATATATGACCCTCTCGGGCTGCTATCACCGGTAACCGTGTATGCCAAGCACTTGATTCAGCTATTGTGGATGGCAAAGGTAGACTGGGACGATAAACCGCCCCTTGATATCATTAATTCATGGATACGTTTCATAAACGAGTTACCGCTGCTATCACAGGTATCGTTTCCGCGATGCATTTTCAGTAATAATATCGATTCGGTAGAAATTCATGGATTTGCTGACGCGTCCCAGATCGCATATGCTGGCTGTGTCTATATTCGACTTACAACCAAGGATGGCAATATTTATTCTAACCTGATTATGGCGAAAACTAGGGTAGCTCCGCTCCGCGTACCTCTTACCATCCCACGTCTCGAGCTGATGGCAGCTCTATTGCTTTCAAGGCTAGTAGATAAGGTAGCAAATTTATACAGAGATCGCATCTGCCGCGAACAGATTTACGCATGGCTCCGACGAAGTCCCGACTACTGGCCTGTTGAGAATCAAACTATGAGCACCTGTGAAGAAAAACGTAACTTAATACTATCTTTTAGTATGTCTACGGTACCGTCGGTACAAAATGCCGAAATTATAATGCGATTTTCGTCGTTAGGCAAACTCGTTCGGATTACCGCACTAATATTTCGTTTTTATAATAAATGCAAAAGGGTTAAAATTTCGTTCCCGGGTTACGTTACAGTACCTGAATATAATTTTTCATTAAATCGATTAATTTATCTTACTCAACAATCGGTCTTTAAAGACGATATTTTAAAGATATCTCAAGGAAAATTACCTTCTAATCAATTGCGACGTCTTACGCCCTTTTTGGATAGTGACAAACTGTTACGTGTAGGAGGTCGAATTCATAAATCATTATTACCATTTGAATCTAAACATCAAATAATTTTACCGAAAAAACATGCTTTGACTAATTTAATTATCGACGACGCTCACATAAGTCATCTGCACGCAGGACCTCAGTCCGTGCAATACTTGCTGTTGCAGCGCTATTGGATATTGTCATGCCGCGACATCGTGCGCCAACGCATACATCGCTGTGTCCGTTGTTTTCGTGCTCGTCCAACGCGTGATCAACCGATTATGGGACCACTACCAGCTTCGAGAATACGTCCGGCGCGTCCTTTCCTTAAAACGTCCGTAGATTATGCCGGTCCATTTTTTGTTCGTGCAAATAAAGTACGTAACGCGAAAATAGTGAAGTGCTATGTTTCGGTATTCGTATGTATGAGCATAAAGGCCGTACATCTCGAAATCGTTTCGGAGCTTTCCACTGATGCTTTTTTAGCAGCTCTGCGACGCTTCATGTCCCGTCGAGGATTATGTACGGATATATAATATTCGGACTGCGGAAAGAATTTTGTCGGTTATAACAATTATCTTAAAGACCTATACGCGTTTTTACGTAGTGATGTCGTTCAAAATACAATTAATCAACAAACCCTGCAACAGGGATTTACGTGGCACTTTCAACCTCCGTATGCTAGCCATTTTGGAGGTCTCTTCGAAGCCAGTGTTAAAAGTTTCAAACACCACCTACATCGTGTGGTTGGAACTCGTACTCAAACTTACGACGAGATGCATACTCTTCTCTGTCAAATCGAAGCCGTGTTAAACTCTCGTCCCCTTTGCGCCATGAGTTCGGCTTCTACCGATCCCCTCCCCCTTATCACCGTCTCATTTTTTAATAGGAGAACCCTTAACAGCTCTACCTGATGTATCTTTGTTGGATGAAAATCCTAACCGTCTCACTCGTTGGCGCTGGATACAACAGTCGGTCCAGCACTTTTGGAAAAGATGGAGTAGAGAATATCTCCATCACTTACAACAAAGTAGTAAGTGGCTTCATGATCGCGGCTCCGCCATTCGTGAAGGCACTGTTGTTGTGGTATGTGACGAGCACCTTCCGCCATTACAATGGAAGCTCGCGCGTGTACATGCTGTTCATCCTGGCTCCGATCAAGTCACTCGTGTAGTGACCTTAAGGGCTGGGAATACTATTTTTAAACGGCCTGTAGTAAAGGTATGCCCACTTCCGTTAGAGTAATGCGTTATACTTACAACCTTAATCTTAGTACTTAAGTTATTTTTTTTCTTTCGATTTATACTATAAGTTAGTGATTTTTTAAAAGAAATTACTTCTTTTAAGGTGAGCGGCATGTTCCGTACTGGAACAGATTATTTATATACTATGTTTTTTGTTTCCCTTTTTTTCTTTTTTTTTTCGTATAAAATAATAAGTACAAGGCAACACAATTTCGAAGATAGTATTTTTTCTATACTTCTATTAAATTCATTGGGTTGGCGATCAACTGTTTTCATTCTAAATGCAGCCATAATCTTGCGGGTTACGGCTCTCTGTGCGACACTAGCGCCATATCGATTGGCGGCAATTGTGGACAGTCGAATTTAAACTACCGACGCGCACGCATACAAATATACTTCGTGTTTCTCAAGCTCATCTCTCAAGATCTCTTTCACCCTGAAAGTGTTGTGCTTGTGCCCTATGGACTCGTGTGCGATACACTCTGCTGAACCTTGATACTACTATCATTGCAACGACTGCCCCGAGCTCCTTCAGCCAGCCCCTGGATTCGTGGTTGCAGGGAGATTGTAGCGGTAAGTTGCCAAACCCAGTAGAATATCGTACATATTATGATTATAACATAATATACTAATTGGGGTGTCTGAGGGTGTGCGTTAATTACGTTACATATTGTATATATATGTATTTAAAGATCTAAGTAAGTAGAATTCATACGGGGTAGAGTCATGCTGCAGCTATATTATAGTTGTAGTGCGAATGGGTCGGCTCGGGGAGCGATCACGCTATGACAGAACACAAGCGTAAAATAGCAGTTTAATGCTGTTATGTTTCGTATGGTGTGTGTAGAAACCCTTTTTACTTGATTATTTTATTGCTTTACATATTGGTCTTCAGTCATCATCTTACATCTGCAACATTGATTCTTAATGGAGGATAGATGTAGGTATTTATAGGCCACATTTACTAACAACACACATCTACTTACAATTAGGTGGACTGTGTGCTCTTTTATCACTCTTATTCTAAACTAAATGCAAGTCTCTACGCCTACAGATAGGATGCCATTTTTATTGTTCCCCGTGAAACGTGATCAAAACAACGAAGATCGGCAGTAAAATGTATATAAACACATCAACAGAATCTAAGGATACCTCAATTCTAAACTATTTACGAATTTATAGTTTAAAATCTTTGTAGTTTCCATATAAAGTTTATTGCAGATTAAAACCTATTATATTCTATTCTCAAAATTTAAAAATATAAATAAAATGAACAACAAAATGTGACAGTAATTTTGTTAGAAATTCGTAATACTAAGGAAACTTAAAATTGTTCTACTGATATTAATTAATGAAAAGGGATTAGATTTTTTTCTTTTTAAGCTATTGCGTAGCTTTTATCGCGGCTTTGAGCGCGGCGACCGAATCAAGAAATTCCGAATGAAAAAACCCTAACAACTCAAAACCTAACATCGTCTAACGTCGTTTAAGTTCGGCAGATTTCGGCACGGTGTTTGAGTGCGTGCGACTAGACGTATGCGTGTAGACTAGTTGCATGTACTATAAGATAATAAAAATATTTTAAACAATAATATAGTTTATTGCAAGAAGCATATTCTTTGGATTTATATGAATCGTCGTCATGCTAGCAACTTTCGTGAATTTAGAGTATTTAATAAACACAGACTTTATAGAAAATTATCGTTTGTCGGAAGAACTCGTTAATTACCATAAACCTATAGTTTCAATGATAAAAATTCCTGAATAACCTACATGTATTGTAAGATAATAATTTTTTATACAATATTAACTTCTCATTTATTCAATAAAAGAAAAAAAACGTTTTCTTATCGGGCACCACGCTCAAAAAGTGTAAATTGAATTAATATCAAAGAATAAACTTGAATTAATAACAAAGAAAAAAAATACTGCATAAATAAAATAAATATAATCGTATAAGTTGACAAAAATGTATAATGTATTGTTTTTGTATTGTAATGTTTTTTTTTTTAATTAACGTGCCGTGTGAGTTTTAAGAGTCATGTTACGTCGTCATATGAGTTGAGATGAAATGTTACGAGCCGTGAGCATGTTAGAAATTGGTGTTATTCAGCGCGTCGTTGCTCAAGCCCTATGCACCAGCCAAAACGTGATAAAAAATTTGTGGTCACGTTATCGCAGTGTTGGGGATGTGGCGGAACGGCACATGGGTAGATATCGTGTTACAACGCAGAGACGGGATCGATTTGTCCAGATGACCGCCAGAAGACAACCAAATATCACAGCGAAGCAAATATTAAAAAGGCTCCAGGAGGACCACCCGCTGCTGGTAAGCGACCAAAGCATGCGAAGGAAGTTGCATGAAGTTGGTTTTCATGCTCGAAGACCGCCACGTGTTCGAGCACTACGACATTACGATTGCAATCGCGGTCGGCGGCTTTCGTGGGCTCGGAAGCATTTGCCACAGAGTGACGAACGATGATTTTTGATGCTGTTCACCGATGAGTCCCAGTTTTGTTTACATCCAGATTCACGAACAACACGCATTTGGAGAACTTTAGGTAGAGTTAGCAGTCTACGGCACCCTCAGAAGGTCCACTCATAACAAGGTGGGAAAATCGTGGCGTGGGCAGAAATTCGTCTTGGCAGATGAACCCAGCTCATTTGGGTCCAAGGCAACATGACTACACAAAAATATCACGAGGGTATAGTAGAGCCTGTTATTATCTTACATAAAATCCAAATGGGTCAGAAATTACTACTTATGTACGATATAATGCTCCTTCCCATACGGCGCGGCTGGTGACAGCCGCCCTCCGAGACCAACATATTCAAGTTTTGGATTGGCTTGTACAGTCGCCCGATTTAAATCCTATCGAGCATGCCTGGGACATTTTACAACTAAAAGCTTAAAGAGATTTCCCATCAAATTTGACGACGGAACAACAACTTTCAGAACACTTGCAAAGAACGTGGGACCACATACCTGTCGGCAATGCTATGTACTGCCGGGTTCTGCCATCGATCGTATACATGTATCGATCGTATATCGTATCATATAGAGGTAAGTTTTTTATCACAAGAAATGACGTCCTTATAGAATGGATCATCCGATTTCGCCAGGAAGTAATGACAGAGGAGGCAACACTTCGCGATTATGCATGGCAGAGCACGCTTAAAAAGCCACGCCCACCATGCTTTCACGGCAAGTACAGCCCCATTACCGACTTTAGCGGATAATACAGTCTATGGGAAAAAATTAACCAACAATATCAGTAATCTGAGTTCAGAGAGCAGTAGGTTTTAGACAAGATAATAACGACTTTGATTATTTTAATATTTACAAAAAATAATAAGTTACAGCCTATATACGTCCCACTCCTGGGCACAGGCCTCCCGCTCGTTTCTGAGAGGGGTTTTAGGGCAAGGAATTGTCAGCCGCGCTGCCCCAATGCGTGTTGGCGAACTTTACATGTCTTCGAAAATATTTTTTTTCTCATTACTCATTCATGCAGGTTTCTTCATGATGTTTTCCTTTCACAGCCAAACATGTGGTAAATCTGCACTTAAAATTGCAATTAACAATTTCGTTGATGCCGGTGGAGATCAAACCCGAGTTGCTCGCGTACTGTGAAATTTACAGCGAGCGCTAACCGTCTGAGCGTGGTAGCTCACAAGATTTACGATAAAATTTACAATCTGAAGGCAATTTTTCTGTCACCTCAGTATTAAATAAAACTTATTCAATGATAATTCCGGTAAATGATGAAACTCTTGTATTTTTGGGTCAACTTCTTAAGTTTTGTTATTAGTTTAGCTAGGCTTGGCTTTTAGAGCTACATCGTACTGAGGTATCGGAACTATAAACGATAATTACCTATACGAATTAGGAGTGTAGACATTAGTTATATATAAATAATGCTGGTTGAGTATGGCGGGTTCTGGGACTGATGGCTTACTAGTATCGTTGAAAGTTCTGGACCCCCCAAGCACACAGGTGTGCAGAGTGTACTCCTCTCGTACCGCGCGCCCGCCTGTGGGCAAGGCGCGTCCCATTCGTTTTATCGTTTATTGTTTTCCTGAATGTCTCCTCTGTGCTGATGACTTAAAACTCAGTCTGGGTATTGAATCTGAATCAGATACCATAAATCTACAAAGTGACATTGATGCGATGTTGAACTGGAGCCAAGAAAATCTATTGCCTTAAAATAATAATAAATACAAAATAATTACTTTTACTCGAAAACCTAGACCAATGGTAAATTTATATAGCTTACTTGACGCTCTTCTCGAAAGAGTACATAATATTCAAGACTTGGGGCTGTTATGAGATTCCAAATTAGACTTTCATCTTCACATGACAAGTATCTGTAAGAACGCACATAGAATGTTAGGTTTTGTTATTAGGACTGGAACACAATTTGACAATGAAGTACTTGCTAAAATAATGTTTAACGCATTTGTTCGTAGCAAGCTGGAATATGGTGCTGTTGTCTGGGACCCATTTGAGGACAAGTATGTCCTTATGGTCGAGAAGATACAGGGTTAGTTTGCCCGATGGTGCTTCGGAAACAATACGGGTACTATCCTCACCTGTATAATTCTTTGTTCGTATCAGGCATGGTTGGTATGGAAACTCTGAAATTTAGGAGGTTTATGCTAATGCTGACACATTATCTCTTTATACTCTATCATAAGATCGATAGCCCGCAGATACTAGAGAGTGTACGCATCTTAGTTCCGCGTAATATGCGACCGGAGTCAGTGCTGCAGCTCGCGCCTACTATCCGCCCTTTACGAATTTGTGACATACTTGCTCAGTACGATGATCTTGACTTATTTGCTGATGGATTGAGTAAACTTATAAGTAAATTAAGAAATATTGTAACTGACATATAATTTTTTATCCCTGACAATGATTATTATAATTACTATTTTAATGATGTGTAATATTTTGTTTGACTGTTTTGGTGTTTTTGTTTTATTAATTTGACTGTTTTCGTTTTATATTTTTTTATTTTACTTTATTTGTTCTGCAATTATTTCAACAAAATTTTTAATTTTAATTTCAATTTAATTTGATTTATTTGGTAATTCAATGTTATATGTTTTAATGTGTTATATAAACTTAATGTATCTAATGTTACAAGCGTGTTGGATGCTACCATATGTTAGCTTGTAAGCATGTATCTTATAAATAAATAAATAAAAATAAAAAATTGGGCGGCGGTAACCACGTACCATCAGGTGAGTCGTATGCTCGTTTTCCCACTCTTCTGTAAAAAAACCGACGAGCAAACATTGATTTTTATATTCAGATTTTTTTGTGATATAGAGCGGCTAGACTATTTATTTATTTATTTAACAATTTATGTACACACGAAATATTTATCTTGATCACGTATGTATGGGACCAGTGTACGTAAATAAAATGGGACAAATATCAAATAAATAAAATACTTACTACTTTTACCTTCATTTCTATACACTTATTGCTGAGTTTCTTCTTGCTAATGTTATTTACGGTTTGCAGCTTACAGCTGGACACTTTTACACCTTGTCCCCATAAGAGATAGTATTCCTTACCTCTACCCTCAATTTTAAGTCAAACTCCACAATGTCAACATTAAGTCAAAACTATATTTTGTTACACAAATTGTAACATTGAGAAGATATGGTTCCGTAGCACAGTGGCAAAGCTTTCGGTCGTGCTGCTGCAGGGCCCCTGGTTTGATACCCAGATGGAATAAGTGATTCTGTAGGTAAACCGTCACCATAATAAAAGAAAAAATCTTATTATGCTGTAATAAATAAAAAAGAAGTTTATTTCATTTGCCGTAGTTGCCACGCTTGGCAAGCGGGTTGGTAAACGTTGTTTCTTTCGTCGTTATCAGGAAGATGCTCAGCTCATCTCCGGATACGGTTCCTTCTATCGCCTTTTACGGCACCCACAGGATTATATACAACGTGCCATCAACTTTTCAAAAAAAATTATGATTTAGAAATACTTGACGACGATAGAAAATCGTCTTTAAAATGGAGGAGGTCTATTTCCAGATGTGGATTTTGAAGGTTATCAATGATGAATATTAAATAATTGAATTGATGGCTCAGTGGCGCGGTAGCTTAGTAAGAAATGGTTTTTGTTACTAAGCTACTGTCATCGAGTATATACAACAACACGATATAAAATCTATTTATACCGTGTAAGCTGCCTCAGTTTGGGGCAATCTATAGATATTGGGAGGCCTATATTCAGCATTAGACTTTAATAATTAGGGTGTAACTAAATAACGGAAGTTTATTTTATACCTTATTCATTTTTTAATTCCACATGTCTTATTTGCGGAATCTCATTTAACCAGTGATTTTTCAGGTTAGGTTATGTTATTAATGATGACTATAAAATAATTGAATTGACGGCTCAGTGGCGCAGTAGCTTAGTAACAACGATAGGGCTGCGGGTTTGAACCCTGCAAGGATCAAATTTTGTATGGCCTACTAATAATTGCTCCGGGTCTGGATGTTTGTCCTTGTCAAATGTATGTATGTAAAACGCCCCCACAATACGGAGAAAAATCCTAGTGTGGTGGTAACTTTTTTTTAAAGAAAAAAATAACAGTAATTTTATACGTATTTAGTTACGTTCTTATAATATAGCCCTTTATCAAATTTCCGACCTACTTATGTTAGTCCTAATGGAAAAAATAGGCATTTAAAAGGCTGTGCCTCAGATATCGCCCTTGTAGGGTCGCTTTAATCTGGTGATTAACATTGATCACTCATTTATAACCAAATCAACATCTCTTCCGAGTTCAAATAAACCGAAAAAATTTGCGACATAAAGGAGTACTACAAAGAACTTAAATGATTTGTGGGAATAAACAATTCCCTTAAATTAATTTGACTTTGTGTTTGCTCTATATTACATTTGCAATCTCTCTCATTAATGTTAAAGTGTGCAGCCTCCTTACTTTTAATTACACTAAACAAAGAGCTCAACAAAAATAAATGACAATATTTTTTTTTCCAAGTTGATCGATATAGAGTCGCAAATCAGATGTTAATCAGACGTTAACTATGAAAACATTGTATTTTTCATCTTTTACTGTTCCACTTATTGCATAAATGAAAATAATTGATTTGATAGAATTGGTTTTACGCGCATTCACGCAATCACGCAAATGCACTCACACATGTGTGTGTTTGTGTATGTGTGCGTGTGTGTGTGTGTGTGTGTGTGTGTGTGTGTGTGTGTGTATGTTTGTGCGTGCGTGCGTGTGTGTGTGTGTGTGTGTGTGTGTCTGTGTGTGTGTGTGTGTGTGTGTGTGTGTGTGTGTGTGTGTATGTGTGTGCGTGCATGTGCTGACTGGTAGCAGACTCATGAAATACTGGTACTCACTGCGAGCATCCCATGGTTTTCAGGTATTCCACTTTACCGCTTTCTTATTTAATGAATTCCCATGATAATATTCATCATATTATCATGAGAATTCATACATAGCAATAACAGAAATAAATGATTCAAATACGTTATAAGTGGTTTTCGATCCCTGATGTTATACCTTTCTTTTAACTGAATTAATGCCTATTAAAAATAAAAATACTTTCCTCAAAGGCATCGCTAATGGATTCGTAAAATATAATTCTTTGAAAACAGATAAGAGCCAACCAAATTGATTGTAAACCAACTTTATTATTGTTAAGAAGCTTATTTTTATGTTTTTCAAGGGTAAAAAAGGGGTTTGGGTAATGGCAGAGGTAAATGTGTAAAATTATGAAAATTCAATTAAATTTCATTTCCATTGTCATCATTTCATCCTGTGGGTGTCGTAAGAGGTGACTTTAAACTTTTCTTGACTGCCAGGTTTCTTAATATAGAGCTAGGGTGAGATATGTGCGCTCAGTAAACCTGATAGTAAGTTGATACTGTGGCCCATAGACATAAACATCTATCCTGCAATAATAATCAAAATTTAAATGCGTTGTTATCCGTGAAGACTAAGATGGAATATCTCGTTTCAGTAAAAAGGGTCTCCCGGTTCTCTACACCGACCATACGAAACTCAACAGCATTGAACTAAAAATTAACGCCGATACTATGAGGAAATGCGATCCTTCCCTGGTCAGGCCGATCCATTCGTGCTACAAAGATTATACGGCTGCAGCGTAGCTGTAACACATATACACTGAGCACACAAACAATTGGCACTAAACGGGAAAACTTATGGTTGAGGGTTAAGTTGGACTAGATTTGGTGGCCCCCAATCGGAAGTTATACGCCCAACTTCAAAACAAATTTGTTTTGAAGCAAGATTGTTGTGACAAGATGTTTAAATCTGATGCATCTACATATAACTGTAGTATATATATATATATATATATATATATATATATATATATATATTCTCAAAATTTTTATTTATTTGTTCCAAAGTGAAATTTTTAAGAACAATTACGTAATACCGACGTGTAGTTCATTTTTTCCATTTTCGCTAAATCTTGTAACAAACCGCGAACAAATAGCTTAATTTTTTTTAAATAAACGATAATTTCCTTCACCAGACAGTATTTACATACGTTTTGAAATTTATTCGAGGTTGTAGCTTATTCTCACTTCTTGAAAAGGTAAGTTGTGTATTAGATTTAAAGGTGTCATTTGTTTGCGAAATTAATAGTCACACTTAGGTCAGAATTCAGTGATGGTTTCGAGGTTTTTGTATAGAATACACAATGTTTTACAATTTTTTTACAAACAGAAGAGGGGTAAACGATCATGAGGGCCGCCTGAAGGTGAGTCGACAGTTATGGACATCTATCATGCGTAAAATGTTGTAAAATAAATTCTTGAAAAACATTTTTATTTTGGGTACCTCCCTTACAGAAGAGTTTTTTCTCTCGTCTATTCAGTCTATTGGAGTGTCCTTGAATTGGTTTTTTTAAAATATTGGCGTTATGAAAAAAGATTTTTTCGATTAACTTCCGTCCGTTAGCAAAATATTTAGCTTTAAAGTGATATTTTTTATTAGAGTCAATCCCTTTACCAACTAAACCGCTGTTTTTGTAAATACGAAAAGCATTCACGATAGTAGTATAATATATAATATAGTAAAACAGAAAACTCACAGCTAAAATGGCTTAACAAGTTAACGAGGATTGGGCGATCAACTTATAAAATGCACTTGGTGTTTGAAAATGCGATCACTGAGAATTTCGTTTCAATTCCATAAAAAAATGACCTAGAACTTATTAGGATTTATTGTTAAAAATATATACACTTCACAAAATTAGAAGATATAATATTCAAATTCTAATAAATTATAAACATACAGATTAAAAAAATATATTAAAAAGGGAAAGAGTATCGTGACCACGGAGCAAATACAAAGAGGAGGTGTTATAATTAGATTTCACTATGTAACAACGCGTGACAATTTGCGGGGTGAGGGGGTATTAGGCGCCGCCCACTTAACTATTTTCCATCTACCGGTAAATAGTAGAACTACTCGCATCGTTCCATATCGATGTTGCAATGTAGTTTAGCTACCTTACGCTTGGTGTAGGATGTAAAGGGACGTACTCAGAAATTTCGTACCAGGGAGTATTTATTTCAAGATTAATTTTGTGAATCGTCTTGTAATTCCATCCAATTTTTTTTATTGAAATACCTTCTTTTTCACAAGTTTAACTTTCGTTTGAAGTCTTCTGATATTTAGACCATCTTTTTTCGATTTCCATCGAAGTTGTTCTATCTCTCGCTTTAGCTTCTTTTTTCTAGGGGAATCGTGAAATATCAAAAATTCATTTAAATCATTTGTGGTAGGCCTAGGTAATGATATTAAGGGCTCTGGTAATTTTCTTTTAACCTGTAGTATAAAGTATAATACAACGATATGAAATTAACACCTTCTACCAAAAAAAAGAACTAGTAAAATACAAACTGCGACCGACCGAACAGAACCGATATATCCAGATTAATACTGGGTAAAGTTCCCTTCTTTAATTTTTTAAAGCCATTTTTTGTAACTGTCAAGTCGTCATAATTGAAATGGCAAGAACAAATCTTTGTATATTTTGTCGGAGTCCAGTCTTGTCTCTTAATTTTTGCTATCCATTGATGTTTAAGATTACCTTCAGATGGAAATCTAGAATATAAAGTAAATAAAATAAGCTTTTTAACTAACTGAACTACAACTGTTATAATAGTTGTCTTTCTTAAGAAAAGTTCCAAGGAGACTGAATATTGTACATAGAATATTTAATTTTATGAAGACTTTATTTTACTAGGGATAAAATAAATATTTCTTGAAGGTTGACTTTTACAAAATGCTTTTTGTTGGTAAATCCTTCACAATTCAGGCTGCACTGCTCTGGAACTCCTTGCCCGATGACGTCAGAAAAACATCTAATAAGACTGCTTTTAAAAGATTGGTACATAAGCATTTTATGAAAATATTAGATGATAGTTAATATGGTTAATTTTGGTTACCTTTGTTGTTATTTTATTTATAGGTTTATATTATATATCTATTTGTATTTAAAATATGTATATATTTATGTATCTATGAATATGTATGTATATATTATATATTATCTGTATTATATTTTGGAGTATATAAGTTTATTGAATTTGTATATATAATATTAGTTTGTTTTTAAGTTTATCAGTAGTTTTTTTCCTTGATTTACTCTATTGTTCATTTTATTTTGTCACCTATCACATAATTTCCACACGTCCCGGGTTGACTGGGAGAGAATGCCTAATGGCATTAAGTCCGCCCTTTGTAATCTTTTTATGGTGCAATAAAGTGTAAATAAATAAATAAATAAATAAAATGCTAAATATTTAAGCATTTATATACATTATACTATTTTAATGTTTAAAATACTTTCAAGATTATTTACATTTGATATTTATATATATATATCATTATCATTTTGTAAACAGGCCGCCATCTACCGTCAAGTAAAAGAACAATCAAAATAAAATAAAAAGACAGACAGACAAGAAATAAAATCTATAAAAGTAATATTTTGGCGATTAAAAATTCTTTAGGATTCAAACCAACTTCAAGAAAAAAAACAATTTCAGCATCTTCGTATGATTGTATTACCAATACTGAGCTCGACGTACCTTTATATTTTTAGTTCCCACGACACAAAGTGTCGCCATCTAGTAACGAATATATTTAATTATATTTGAAAGCCGACGCAAAGAGATCTTTCTAGAATTATTTTAATAAATTAGTTATATAATTACTTACACGTGAAATGTGATACCATTCATAGCATCAAAACGTCTATCTGAGTAGTTTTTACACGATAAAACACAACACTTCATCCTTTTCTTCTTAATAATACGAAAATATACTAATTTGCAATTTTCGACACCTATGCGCACAGGACGAACGCTGACAGTATACTAACTAAAGCCACGCCCACTGTGATGACGTCAGGACCTAGTTAGAATCACAGTGCACAGTTGGTTAGGCCGTCTCCTCTTTGTATTTGCTCCGTGATCGTGACCTACAACTATTTGCATACAACTTAATACTTCTTATACCTCTTTGCGTCTTCATGAATAAGCTACCAATCTTTTAGAATACAAATTAATAAAGCGAGTGGTATACAAAGTACTTCTTATCTTTACCGATTAACGCTGATTAGCGGTCGACATATGGACAGGATTTGGAATTTATTAATCCCGCGGGCGTCGTAAAAGGCTACAGAGGGAACCAAATCAGGAAATGCGCAGCGCCGTCTTCCTAATAATGACTATAATTATAAAAACTGCGATTGCAAACCCACTATCCGAGCGTAGCAACTTTGGAAAATATCAAACCTTGGGGCAATCTATGGGAGCTCTTTGTTTAGGAGTGGATTTTAATATGAAGGCTGAAGGCATTTGTTCAGCAGAGGATTTTAATAGGCTGTAACGATAACGGTGTTATTTTATTTGCTTTGAAAGATGTAGAAACTCAATGATATTTTAATTTATTGGGTGTAGTTTATTATATATGTCGGACCTTCATCACAAGATCCCACTTCTGATCTCAGAAATACACCAGGAAATGTTAAATGTTAGAAATGGTAAAAGCGTGAGAGCGGATGTTAAACTTCCGCTCTTGCTTATGCAATTAATATCAGTAATAAGTCACGATGGAATTTTTTCCTTTACAATTATTTATGATATAATATAATTTGGTGTGTATTTTACAATCCAAAATTTTCTTTATTAGAATATATGTATTATAGCAATATGTTTGATAAATATTGATATTTACAGATTCTCTGTACAGTTGGTCTGTAGGTGTAAAGAATTTATAACTAAATAATTGTTTTAGTATTTTATTTTGACCAATATATAGGTCCTTTAACGTAATTTTGTAGGCGCTCCCCAAACTTTAACTAGATAATCCAAATGTGGTTTGTGTTAACGTATTATGTATTATATATATTTAAAATCACGAAAGCTCAATATGTATTATATATATTTAGCTTTCGTGATTTTGCTAATAACATTGAATGCTTGCTTTTCATCCCGTAAACGCCTTTCTTTCATAACCAATCCACGCCATTCAGGAATATCAACTCTATAATGTTCTCTCTGTTTGATCTCTCATTAGTTTCACGCATAAGATTTTCACGTAAGTTTATTGGTAGTAATTTGATAGGTTCCGTACAAATCTCTCTTTAAGGATTTAATTTTTAGGTATCTTATTTTTTCGCTTAGTTAGGGTTTTTTCATTTTTAAAGTTGTTGATCTCATCTAATATTTTACTGTGTTCTATAACTAGGTATTTCGTGGTGGTCCATATGTTTTCCAATTTGGTTTTAATCTGAGAGACATTCTCGTGCAAAAAAATAATATGTGCATTTTGAGATTATGTGAATTCATTCAATAATCCGAAACTACTAGTACATCCACAGTTTTATCGTCTTACCATGAACATGTTGCACAAAACTCCTCTTTTAATGTTTGGTGTTATGTTTTGGAGCAAATGGGGCCAATTGTCCCGATTTCTAATCCGGATCAAAGTACTAGAAAACGGATGAGTCAATTTAAAATGGGGGGTGAATATATTCATTCACATTCCTTCCTAATCCTCAGAGATGAGATTGTAGTTGGCTACAGGAGTCTGTGGGCTGCAGTTAAACTTACAATCAGACGGAATTCGTTTAGCATTTCAATTTAATTAAAACATAATTTGACTACTTTTTCCTAAATTTATGTCCATGTATTATCCATTACAGCCTGAAAAGTACAACGTAACAGTGGTAGAGCCACGCGGCAGCTTTGCTGTTGCACGTATGGGCCGGCTCAAATCGGGGTGGTACCATCTAACCATTACACACATTATTACCTCACAGAATACCGGCGTGAAGTGGAAGCTCTGATTCCGCGTTTCGTCTGGTGAATGCAGGTGGACTGAGGCCCAAATCCCCCCCCCCATCAACATGGTAGCGGAATTAAATAATAATAGACTACCCCAGGAGGGTACCAGCACCCATGGAAAATCCCTCGCTGAGCAACCACGACCATGTTTCTCCACTTCTGAGCGTGGATGATCAGGCTGCCCCGCGTATTCTGGAGGGGGGGGGGGCAAAATTCCGCTCAAGACTATAACTGCTCGAGCAAACGGAGCAACAAGACCAAGACGACCCCTGCCACGCTGTCCGTGAATTTCTGCAATATCCAGGGGACTTCACTCTAACCTAAACGCCGTCCACTACAAACTGGAACACTTCTTTGTGCCTCGGGCTGGAGTTTGCGTTTACGTCAGGGAGGACGTCTGTTCTCGATGCCTCGGCAGACTTGAAGGTTCGGACCTGTCCATCCTTTGGCTACGCGTAGACAGCGACGACCATCCACGCGTCTACGGGTGCCTCTATAGGTCCCATAGCGGTAATGCCGAAACAGACCGACTCTTCGACCACGTCCAAATGGCTACAGATTCGTTGCTACAGCAGATCCCCTCCGCAGAGATCGTGATCCTCGGCGAATTTAACGCCCATCACGCCGAATGGCTTGGTTCACGTTTAACCGATCATGCGGGGAGATCTGTTC
The DNA here is from genome assembly GCA_907164705.1 of Parnassius apollo. NCBI lineage: Eukaryota > Metazoa > Arthropoda > Insecta > Lepidoptera > Papilionidae > Parnassius > Parnassius apollo. The sequence continues at coordinate 676,181 of CAJQZP010001656.1, read as the reverse complement.
ATGATTTTGCCTTGGCATATGGTCTGACACAACTGGTTACTTCGCCTACGCGGATTTCGGATGTGGAGGATCATGCACCTTCCCTGTTGGACATTCTGCTGAGCTCTCACCCGGACAGATATCAGATTTCCGTCGAAGCCCCTTTAAGCTCCTCGGACCATTGTCTTGTCCGGAGTGCGTCTTGACTCACGCTGAAATCGCAGTTGCATTCTGCAGGCTGCCGCCGTGTTTGGCACTATAGGTCAGCCGATTGGGATGGGATGCGTTCTTTCTTTGCATCCTACCCTTGGGGGCGGGTTTGCTTCTCGCCGGACGATTCCAACGTTGTTGCGGATTCTGTCGCTGATGTGGTACTTCAGGGTATGGAACTTTTTATTCCTTCCTCTGTGGTGCCCATTGGAGGCAAATCTCAGCCATGGTTTGGTCGCTCCTGTAAAATAGCATCATTCTATAAGCAGGAGTGCTACCGAGCCTGGGCTGACGCATCAGCGTCCCGGGATGTAAACACCAGCGCTAAAAAAAGAAGTATAATTCTGCCTCTAGGTCCTTCAAAAGAGTCAATGCCAAGGCAAAGTGAGAGCACATAGGCAGAATTGAGGAGAAACTAGTTCGCCTTCCTTCTGGAACCCGTGCATTCTAGTCTCTCGCCAAGGCTATCCAGGGGAATTTCTGTTAGCCATCTCTTCCTCTCTGCACAGGGAGGACGACTCACTAGTCCATACCGCAAAGGAGAAAGCCAATCTTCTAGGCTCTTTATTTGCGTCCAATTCGACTCTCGGTGACGGGAGGAGTACGCCGCCGACCATCCCGCGGTGTGAGTGCTCCATGCCGGAAGTGCAGTTCACACAGCGCTCGGTTCGCGAAGCACTCCTCTCCCTGGACATCTACAAGTCGAGTGGGCCTGATGGAATCCCGCCAATTGTGCTGAGGACGCGTGCTCCAGAGTTGGCACCGGTTTTAACGCGTCTTTTCCGGTACTCCTACTCTCTAGGCGTAGTCCCAAAATCATGGAAGACGACTTTCGTGCACCCGATCCCTAAAAAAGGCGACCGCTCAGACCCGTCCAACTACCGGCCTATCGCCATCACCTCCTTGTTCTCCAAAACAATGGAGTCTATTTTAAACTACCTGCTCATGAGGTACCTTGAGGATCACCAGCTGATAAGTGACGCCAATACGGTTTTCGCCGTGGTCGGTCAGCTGGTGATCTTCGAGTCTACCTAACTCATAGACGGACGGAGGCAGTAGAATCTAAGGGGGAGGCATTGGCCGTTAGTTTGGACATTGCGTAGGCCTTCGATCGGGTTTGGCACAAAGCGCTTCTTTCGAAGCTCCCTTCCTATGGGCTTCCCGATAAATTGTGCGATTGGATCACCAGCTTTCTTGCAGATCGGAGCATCAAGGTCGTTGTAGACGGTGCAAGCTCCGATTGCAAGCCTATTGTGCTGGTGTTTCACAAGGCTGCGTGCTATCGCCAACGCTGTTTCTTCTGCATATCAATGATATGTTGCAAACCCGTAACATTCATTGCTATGCAGACGACAGCACTGGTGATGCTGTTTACACTGGCCGAGCCAATATTTCTCGGGAAAACGTCTCCGAGTGCCGGGACAAACTTGTGTCTGAAGTCGAGTCTTTGCTGAACCGAGTCTCGGATTGGGGGCGACTAAATCTAGTCCAGTTTAACCCCTAGAAGACACAAGTTTGCGCGTTAACCGCTTAAAAGAACCCCTTTGTCGTATCTCCTCAGTTTCAAGGCACTCCCACTGTTGCCTAAGCCAGTATCGGAATCCTCGGCGTTGACATATCGAGTGACGTGCAGTTTCGTGGTCACTTGGAAGAGAAGGCCAAATTGGCCTCTAAAAAGCTTGGCGTGCTCAGCAGAGCGGGACAGTATTTCATGCCGGCACACCGCCTGCGACTTTACAAGGCGCAGGTTCGGCCGCACTTGGAATACTGTTCCCATCTCTGGGCTGGGGCTCCCCAGTACCAGCTCCTTCCACTTGACCGCATCCAGCGCAAAGCGGCTCGAATCGTCGACGACCGAGTGCTTTCCGATCGGCTCGATTCACTGGCACTGCGAAGAGATGTTGCATCTCTTTGCATTTTATTTCGCATATACCATGGAGAGTGCTCTGAGAAATTGTTCGGATTGATCCCAGCCGCCAAATTTCGTGAACGCACTACGCGGCAAACATCCCGATACCATCCACACCATCTGGATGTTTAGCGGTCCAGCACAGTACGTTTCAAAAGGAGTTTTCTTCCGCGTACAACCTCTCTGTGGAATAGTTTACCACCGGCGATTTTTCCGGACCGATACGACCCTGGGGACCCTCAAGAAAAGAGCTTACTCCTTTCTAAAGGGCCGGCAACGCACCTGCAATTCCCCTGGTGTTGTGGTTGATCATGGGCGGCGGTAGTCACTTAACATCAGGTGAGCCGCATGCTCGTTTGCTCCCTCTTCTATAAAAAAACGCTCAATAAAAGCTTCCTCCATATATTGCCGATTTGCAGATTTTTATTATTTTGAGTTGTTGTCAAGACGCTGCTACCCATTTTCTTTTCTAACTTCCCTCTGTAGCCTCTTACGTCATCCACGGGATTTAATGGGGTATTTGATAATCGTGCACTGCTACTACACGGTTATTATATTGTAGTAAGTCGCAGCTCTCCAACCTCCTACCAAATAAATATCAAATTACAAAAATCAGTCACTAAGACTTTGTCCGTCAATCATTAGAGTGCAAATGAGGTTGAGAGCGTTGGTGAGGTTCTGTAGTATATTTATACGGTTTACATGAATTTACTCATAGTAGAAATATTGGGCGGATTCACGGTTATCAGTTGCTCGTAAGTAATTGTCGACTTTTCATATGACTTTTCGTATTCTATTACATCTTCTCTATTTAATGAAAAGAAACGCATAATATATAGAATCATGTTGACAGCTCTATAGCGCAGTAACTTAACATTGAATTGCGACGCTGAGAGCAGCGGGTGCTAATCCTGCTCGGAACAAGAGTATTGGTATGGTCTACAAACATCCAGACTCGGAAGTTCTGGATGTTTTTCTTAGTAGGATTTTTGTATGTAAATAAAGAAAACCCTAGTACGGGTAATGTTTTGAAATAAATCAGCGCTACTAAACAACTATCTCGCGGTTCAGACAGGGTTTTTTTACACATTGTGTTATCAAAAAATGTTGCTATAAGTTTTAATAAAGCTTAAAAGTTCTTACAAGGGGAGTAAATTTAATTCAACCCTAACGCTTCGAAGTTTTAGAGAAATGATTTTGATAATTTGTTGGAGGGTAGAAAATATGCAGATCGCTCAAATCAAGGGAAAACTTTTACGACTTTCCAATAAATTTGTTTAAATAATTTGGTTAATAGAGCTTTTAAAGATATTATTATTTCAAATTTACATGCATTTATGTACTGTCCAAGATAAAGTAAGACGACACTCATTAAATCGTGCTGATTTTTATTGCAAAATGATAAATTTGAGTTTATTGTATAATACTATTTTGGGTTTCACTTCACACTTGTTGACTTGTTCGATAAATTACATAAATATTATAACGCGTTGTGGGCGGTAACTATGAAAACGGTACATAAAAGGGATGTATGTATGTTCTACAAGTAATAGTTCGGGGCTTAGACGATTTTCCGTGTGCAGTTGATGTCTTTAATATAATGACGGTACTAGCCATCTAAAATAACCCAAACTACTCAATTTTACCGTCGTCCTTATGCACTCAGTACAAATTTTCCGTACATCTGTGGTAAGAATCAGGCATTTTTAGAATGAAAGTCAGATTCACTAACAAAAATCGATTAAAAATATCGATTACACAAATTTATCGATATAACGTATCGAGTCTGTGACAAGCGAACCGGAAGTTTGTAAAGAAACGACCCTTATCCGTAGTTGCCAAGCTTAGCAGGCGGCTTAGCAACCGCAATGTTATTTATTATTTTTTAATTGTGATCTGAAACACGCTGCTGTTTACCTTCTGGTTTGTTAATAGGTTAACTGGGTTTTTAGTTTCACTCAGTCACCTCTTACAACACCCACGTTATGATATTTTTACCACACTGACACTGAATCAATCTACTAATTTAACATGGATTTGTGGTCTATCAAATCTGATGTGATGGTTGGAAGATCATAAACATGTTGACATACTGCAGACTAGACTGGAGCATCGGGTCTTCACATCACATTAGCTATGTATTCTCTTACGCGGGTTTTTATCGACTTTTATTTATTCTATATAAGAGAGACCAAATTCACAATGAAACTTGTCCTGAAATCCTGCATCTCGTAGCGGAATATTAAGCTTGACGGATGGTAATCATGTAAACTTGATATCCCTTATATTAAATTTAACGGCTTGTATTGTGTTTGGTGGGGACAGTGCCTTTTACACCTTGTGATAGTGAGTACTGCCTACCCTGATGAGAATATATTAAAGTTGGACTGTACTGAATTGGTTTTATTCGTGCTACAGAGGTAACCCGACAATGTAACCGCGCGATCGATAACTTAAACTAAGTCGTTCTGTGCGCTCCCCCCTCCTACCGCTGCTAAAACTACGTGACGCATGTTCATGCAGTGGTGTCTCGAGCAACCTTGTCTTCACCATATACTCCCGGCGTTGAAGAGACATCTTCAATGTTTGACGTCGGCAAGGGGCATATTGTGTTGAAGGCTCGCCAGATTATTCCCTTTCTGGTACGGATGTCAGCGACTCTGGCAACTCCATCCCTTCCAGGCAGCACTCGAAGGACTTTCCCAAGTCGCCACATGATGGGTGGATTGGACTTGTCTTTTATGATGACAAGTGTCCCTTCCTTAAGTGTATCATGTTACTGCATCCATTTTGTCTTTTGCTGAAATAAATTGATATACTCGTAAGAAAATCGGTTCTAGAAATGTTGTTTCAATAATTGGATACTGTGAAATATTGCGAGGGACGATATTTTGTTGGTGCTGATCTGTGATTTTGGTGCAAAAATGGGAGACCGTCCAATAAGGAAATGGGCTGGAGTCAAAGGATAAAGATCCGAGGGGTTATTAGATAAAGAAGTGAGTGGGCGGGAATTTAATGTGGCTTCTATTTGAATTAATAAACTGTTCATTTCTTCGTAATCTAGGAATGTCAGATTTAAAACACGTCGGAGGTGATGTTTTATAGATTTAATAGCCCAATCCCACAAGCCGCTAAAATGAGGGGTATATGTGGGAATAAAAGTGAAATTAATACCTTGCTCAGTCATGTCTGCAGATGAAAGCTGTTTAAGAAGTCCAGATAACTCACGAAATATACCTATAAATGTCGTACCATTATTAGAATAGATGGTTCGCGGTTTACCTCTACGACACGTAATTCTATTCAGAGCAGCTATAAAGGCTTCCTTCGTCAGATCCGAAACAAGCTCAAGATGCAAGGCCTTTGTTGCTAAACAAACACACAAATATAAGATTTTATATGCTTACATCCCCTTCCCTTTTGGTTGGCTATCATTACTGGCCCAGCATAATCTACACCCGTGTCAAGAAAAGGAAATTCAAAATCGGCAAGCTGTTCAGGTAAATTACCCATAACAGGTTGAAGTGTTTTTTCCTTAAGCCTACAAAATTTCACATATGAGCGGCCAGTATTATTAGCTAGATTTGTGCCTCCTAAAACCCAAGATACTATATCTTACTTTGGCCGGCAATAGTTGAGGACCCGAATGTAAAGACTTAATGTGTAGCATTACAAAGAGAGATTGGCATAAAAGATGCTTGGTACTCAATAAAATAGGATGTATGACGTTGTAGTCATAATAGGTATTAGAAAGTCTCCCACCAACTCTAGTAAGTTTATTATTGTCAGTGAAGGGTGATAGAGGTAAAAGTTTGTTTTTACAAGATAATTTTTGGTTAGTGATGAGCAACTGATATTCCTCTTGAAACGATTCCTGCTGACCAAACCTTAACAGGAAATTAGTAGCGTTAGTAAGCTCAGCAATTGTTACGTTACCGCTTATTCTCTTTGATTTATAGTGACAGTTATTTATATAAACGAAGTAATACGTTGTTATTTTGAAAATATGGAAATTTTTGTGATTAAATTTAAAATTATATTATTTTCTTTAACCACGTGAAGGCATTTAATCATTTCTGGTAAATTAGAAGGATATAATTCCTGCTTAGTTTGGACTGGTCAATTTGTCATGATTTTTACATTGATGATTTTTTGTCTGGTCATGGAACTGTAGAAAAAGTAATTTCACTTTATCAGGGAGTATGTGACGTCTTAAAGTCAGCGCAGGTAAATTTGCGTAAATGGTATTCTAACAATAACAAAATTTTAGTAGCGATATCCAGTGAGATTAATTTATCTGAATTTGTAGATCTTAGTAATGACAATCTTTCTAAAACATTAGGTTTAAATTGGATATGCTCTGCGGATACTGTAAAATTTCCAATTTTTTTGATCAATTGTAATGAATTTACTTAGATGTTTTATTAATATAAATTTATAAAGTGAAAAATAATAAAATTATTCTTATTTCTATGATATATGTCATAATAAAAAAAATTATATATTTTTTTAATTGTTTAACATAAATATGACTTTTATTGTTTAATAAAGTTAACTTTAACTTTGACTTTTATTATAAACGTGAATAAACAACGGTTGGGCGGCGGGCCTAAGGGTTCCCGAGTTCGATTCCCAGGTTGAGCCTAGACCTTATTGCGCGAGGTGTTATAGTAGGTGACTGTATACGCGGATGGCTTCTTATGCCTCAACAAAATGGCGGACGTGGCACGCGGCACCTCGGAAAATGCACTCGCTCTTACAAATCTATTGCTTGCCAAGGTCATGATGGAATTCTACTTGAACACATTAGGAGAAACAAAATGGGGCGGGTTAACTAACAAACAAAATGCTCAAGTAGGAGCAAAATTACGGGAAAACACACTTACGGGGTGTGATTTTGATGCGGCGGACGACGCTTCCGTTGCGGTGATTCGACGTGAGGTGAGTTCTTCTGGGGCGCCCCAGAGATGCGATCCAGGCCAGTGGTACGAAGGAAGAGAGCGGTGCGCGACGATATCTCACACTATGTGAGGCGGTTACTTCTTGAGCGCGACTGCCCCAGGTGGTGCGGTTCAGACTAGCGACGCGTGGCAAGAGACCGCTCGAGGGCAGCGCGCGAGCCTTTATTGCCTCGGCTTTGCCACCAAGCACCTCGGTCGGGCGCGCTTCTCATTGGTTGAAAGAATCGCGTCACCTTCTAGACTCCCCCTTTCCCCTTTTATTGTGTACGGAAGGGACATTAGGTCAAAGGATGTATAAACACTTGGCAAATATAACCCTCGAACAAAATTAAAATACACGAATCGTTTCCGCATAACCCCCCCCCCCCCCGCTTGAAGAGTCCCCTTAAAATAACTATGGTAAGATTAAACCTAATTTTCGACTACAATTTCTAATCTAGAAAGCTAATTCAAACTATTGAATGGGCAAAGGGCGCAAGCGGACAACAGGGCGCATGTAAGACCTAGGCGTGGACCTAACGCGAGCTACCCTAGTTACCCCGTCGGAACCGGGAAAAACTTCTTCGACGATCCCTAATGGCCAATGGAGAGGCGGCGTATTCTCCTTTATGAGCACAAACACAGTTCCGACAGTTAAAGGTTCAGTTGTTGTGTTCTAATTTTGCCGAGACTGCAACGTATGCAAGTATTCCATCTTCTATCGTATCCAAAACGACTGCACCAACCGGTCCAATAATTTATGGCGTGCGGAAATACTAAGTTTGTTCTCGTCCATGTCTATGGCGGGCAGATATTTCAAAGGCGTTAAATTCAAAAAATGTGCTGGAGTTAGAGCCAGCGGCTCCGAGGTGTTGATCTCCTATTACTCGTTATAAATGACTCTTTAGACTCTTAATATTAGTCTCGCAATTTCCCCCAAAATGGCTCGCGGTCGGGACGTTCAGAGACCACTCGATGCGGTTCTTGGCTAGGATGTGAGCGAACTCTGAGTTATAATATTTACTGTTTAAAAGCTCAAGTAGTTGTGATAAAATACGTTTCGCGCCAACGTAGTTTGTACCGTTATCCGAATACAATTTACTTACAGGGCCACGGCGGGAAAGAAATATTTTAAATACACCCATGAAGCCCGCTGTGCTTAGATCACCAACGAGTTCTATAAGCACAACCCGAGTAGTCAGACATACGAAAATGCAGACGTAAGCTTTTGTGGATCTTATACCACGCAGAGTGAGCATGACCTTAAACGGACCAGCAAAGTCAGACCCGGTGTGCATAAAGGGCTTTACGGATTGTGAAAATCACGGCATTGGACGTACTCGAAAGTAAGCCATACATCTGTACACCTGATTTCGGTTTAAATTACGTGCAAAAAAGAATCCAATAACTCTGACGCAAGATTGACATCAACAAGTCAGGGCCAGCGTGAGAATTTAATTTATGATGGTAATCAACTAATAAATTCATGATATGGTCCTTACCCGGTAAAACTATAGGGTGCCGTTGGTCGAAACTCAACTGCGAGTTAGACAAGCGCCCACCTACTCTGACTATTCCATGTTGTAAAAATAGCTTAAGACGTTGAAATGCACCACTAGAAGTTCTATTCGATTGTAATCTTGTAATTTCATCGGAAAAATGCGCACGTTGAAGTTCACGCAATACTAGCAACTTGGCATAGTTGTAATCGGACGCTACGATATAGAAACGTCGCGGTAGAAGCTTCGCGAATCGACAAACTTAAATCACGCTATGCAATAATTTCAACCAGGAGGACAAACGGTTCGCCAAAGCAATGATTGGAGAAACCTCGCTCGAAACATTCGCAACCAGAGCATGACTCTTCTCTTCCGGTGGTTGGGACAATGATGGAGGATCGAAATCGGTTATTGGCCATTGCGAGGGTTCCAAGTGAACCCCAGAAGGTCCGTGGAACCAAAGCGAATGGTCCATTATTTGCATCGGGGTGAGTTGCACGGGATAGACAATCGGCAGGGTTTTCCGTACCGGACACGTGATAAAAGTTCCGCGATCCTAACTCGTTTTGGATCTTGGCCACTCAGTTCGCGACAAACGTATCCCAACGGTGGGGTAAAGAATGAACCCAACATAAAGCGAGGGTTGAGTCAGAAAAGGCAAATATTCTTTCTATGTGAACTCTGTCACTACATGCACTGGTAACTGCGGTGATAAGCTTGGCAACGACTAATATCGCGCAAAGATCTAAGCGCGCGAGAGAGACAGCCTTACGTAGGGAGACCCTTGACTTAGAGCTAATGAGGCTGATCGAATTTCTACCATTATTCTGGACGTGAACATATACAACGCCCCCCGTAGGCCTTCTCGCTAGCGTCTGCAAACCCAACGACAGTGATGACGCTATTTTTATCGACGTTTATATGACGTGGTATTTTAATTTCGTTTAGTAAAGGAAGTTCCTCTCTAAAATATAGCCACGAACGAACAATGCTATCAGGCGGCGGGTCATCCCAATCGCATTCACATAACCAAAGTTGTTTAATCAAAAGCTTAGCGTATAGCACCACCGGAGCTACGAAATCCATGACATCCCATAATCTAGCAACGCATGACAGCATTGTGCGCTTTGTGCACGTTTCTGCGGGCGGGTATACCTTAAGGCTAAACATGTCGGACTCCGGTGACCAACACAAACCGAGTACCTTGTGTGTATCAGAATTGTCCAATTCCTTTATCGCCGAAAGGCGGTGTAATAGTGGGATTGTATCTAAAACCGTATGCAAATTAATAGTCCACTTGACGAGATCGAATTGACCCGATTTCATGAGCTTTATAACCTCGGCGGTGGTTAGGATGGCCTCCTCCAGGCTATAGACCGAGTACACAAAATCATCCATATATAACCCACTCTCAATTGCCCTCTTAGCTTTAGGATAAGAGGGACCCTCATCAGAGGCGAGCTGTCTCACCGTGCGTAGCGCATGCAATGGGCTCGACTTTAAACCAAAGCAAACGCGATTAAATTTAAACACCATTAGAGGTTCCTTTGGGTAAAAGCGATATAAAATGCGTTGAAATCGACGGTCGCATTCACGGACCCCTATGCAAAGAAATATTTGGCGAATATCCCTCTGCCTCTGACTGTGGTTGCTATTAGACGTGTTTTAGTTACACTAATCAAATATTCCTTTTAAATTAACCGTCAACTTTAATTAACAGCGAAGTAGTGGGAGTTCATATAATCAATGTAGTGTCTATCCGTGACTGTGTGTGCGTCGTAGTACATTTGTTTTTAGCGCATCAGCTGACCGCGTGTCGTCTTTTGTTCTCTGAACAACCTACTTATAGTGTACTTCTGCCACAACGAAAACTACGGACTTAAAATAAAAGATCATTACGTCGATAGTACGTGGATCACCCCCAGGAAGTAAAGTGCATCAAGTGTTATGTACACATAAGACCTGGCAAACACTCACCTGGGTAACCTTTGAGCTGTTCTGCGATTATCGGGCCCGGTGTAAAGTGGATTTCTGGCCAAATGTGTCCACTATTTTTCTTTTTCCACAGGTCAGGTACAGAAAACTGCCTTAGTATTACGATGAAGCAGGGAAATGAGATCTTGTCTGCTGCCAGTAACGGAGCGCGTACGTAATGTGTACCGTCAAAAGCGTTAATTCTTGTGTTCACTAAGAAGTTGGCCGTTACTAGTGGTCGTTGTGGGTGTGGTTCAAAAAGGGTTGCTCGCTTCAAGTTTAAGAGTGCTTGCCAGTAAGAAAAAATACTTATTTGAAACATTTTAAATAAAACGAAATGCTTTCCTTTCAAATTGCACTATTTTTAATTGTAAGAACTATACCTAAACCTTAAGGAAAACATATAAATAATAATATAATATCATGTATGTAACATGCCGCTAACCTTAAAAGTACGCAGTATCTTTTAATTAAATTTAAACGAATCTTCAATACAAACTAGTACCTTGACCTAAAATGAAAATGTATAAGGAAAATTGAAAGTAAGACCCGAAAATACTTATTAAAAACTATATCTTAAGATTAATGATAAATGTTTAAAGCTATTCCTAAAGAAAGTATAATACGAAATCATAATTATTATTTACATTTTTATTACTTCTATTGGAAGTGGACAAATTTTGTTAACTGGTCGCTTCAAATATGTTTTCCCAATTTGGAGAGTTACAACACGCGGGATCCCATCAGACCCTGGATGTAGGCAGTGTACACGTGCAAGCCGCCATTGTAAAGGTGGAAGGTTATCATCGCATACCATCACAATCATGCCGTCACGGACCATATCTCCACGGTTAGTAAACCATTTGCGACGTTGCTGAACTTCATGCAAATACTCTAAGCTCCATTTTTTCCAGAAATGTTGAACCGATTGGTGTATTAAACGCCACCTAACTAATTTACTCGGATTTTCATCCACAAGCGTAATGTCGGGGATTGCTGTTAGCGGTTCACCTATCAAAAAGTGAGACGTAGAAGGGAGGCGATCTTGCGCATCGGAGCTCAATACGCAAAGCGGACGCGAGTTTAGCACTGCCTCTATTTGACACAATAGGGTGTTCATCTCATCATAGGTTAGAATACGAGGACCTACTACCCGATGAAAATGGTGTTTAAAACTTTTGACGCCCGCTTCAAAAAGTCCACCAAAATGACTTGCATACGGTGGCTGAAAATGCCATGTTATTCCTTCCTCCAGAGTCTTGTTCTGGAGCGCGCCTTGTACAGTGTCATTCCGAAGGAAGGCATACAAGTCCTTTAGATATCTGTCACAGCCGATGAAATTCTTACCGCAGTCGGAGTAAATATCCTTACATAGACCTCGGCGTGATGTGAAGCGTCGTAATGCCGCTAAGAAACCCTGTGTTGTAAATTCCGAAATTATTTCGAGGTGTATGGCCTTGACACACATGCATACAAATACACACACGTAACTTTTTACTATTTTTGCATTTTTTACTTCGTTAGCTCGGACGTAGAAAGGATCAGCGAAATCTACGGCAGTATTAAGAAAGGGACGTTCAGGTCGCAAGCGTGCGGCAGGCAATGGATCCATGCTGGGCTGCGGGCGCACGGGACGTGCTCGGAAACAACGGACGCAGCGATGAATACATTGCCGTATGACGTCACGACCGGATAAGATCCAATATTTTTGTAGAAGTATGTATTGGGTACTTTGCGCACCAGCATGTAAGTGAAATTCATGAGTGTAAGTTTTTAATAAATTTAATTAGAATCGGTAACGGGTGTTTTTTAGGTAAAATTAATTGATGTTTTGAATCATATGGTAAAAGGGACTTATGTATCCTCCCACCTACGCGAAGAAAATTGTTTGAGTCAATAAAGGGATTTAAACGTCTTATTTGATTTGATGGAACTTTTCCCTTAGAAAGGTTATAAATGTCATCACGAAATACAGAATGTTGAACAAGAAATATAAGCCGATTTAAAGTAAAATTGAACTCGGTTACGGAAATGTGCTTAGAAAGAGAAGTTTGGACCTTCTTACATTTACTATAGAAACGGAATAACGTAGCAGTGGTACGAACCAGTTTACCCAGGGATGAATAACGTGATATAATTTCTACGTCTTCGTTAGTGGAAGAAGAAGTACACGGATTGGAAACAATTGCAATGTTCCGTTTTTCTTCTTGTGTCCGGGTAACTTCGGAAACAGGCCAAGTAGTCTCGTCCTCTTGTAAAAAGTGAGGACCGCGGAACCATATGATGTGATTTAAAAAATTGGCGGGAAGTATTCCACGTGAAGCTGCGTCTGCCGGATTATCTGCAGACGGAACATGCCGCCAACGACAATACGGAATATTACTTATAATTTCTGTTATGCGATTGGAAACAAAGGTTTTCCACTCGTGTGGAGAAGAACGCAACCACGCTAGTACCACAGATGTATCCGACCACGCGTATATCTGATCGCAAGGTATGCGATTCCCATAAATGTTTAAAGCAGCTTTCATTAATCGATATAATAATAGAGCTGCCATGAGCTCTAGACGTGGTATGGACATACGTTTAGTAGGCGCTACACGTGTTTTAGCTAGAAGAAGGTAAGTATCCACTGCACCCATGTCTCCCTGCACGCGAATATAGACGCACGTGGCATACGCTTTATCAGATGCATCTGAGAAGCCGTGAAGCTGTACAGAATGAGTCTGGGTAAATACATGACGCGGAAAAATCACTTTTGATAAGAGTGGGAGCTCAGTAGTAAAATTGGCCCATGAATTTATTATATCTTGGGGTGGGTGTCCCCAATCTACACGTGCTATCCATAACAACTGGATTAAATGTTTAGCAAAAACGGTGACTGGCGATACAAGGCCAAGTGGGACATAAATTCTAGCAATTTCTGATTGAATCGAGCGCTTAGTACATTTGTTAGAGGTAATTTGAACACTGAAAGTAAATTAATCTGAATGGGGATTCCACTGAAGACCAAGTACTTTAGTGTTCATATAATTTTCCATCTCCGCAAAAGGTACGTTATGGTGCCGCTCACCGTGAGAACTTGTGGACTGAACCGCAGCGAGTAATGCAGGCGAGTTACTGTGCCACTTGTGAAGAGTGAAGCCTGCAGCCTGACATATGTTTATTAACTCCTGTTGTAGAGCAAGAGCTTCTGCCTCCGTATTATCACCTGACACTATGTCATCCACGAATGTCATTTTTTATGACATGAGAAGCAAGTGGAAAGCGCGGGGCTTCATCAAGCGCAAGCTGTCGCATTGTACGAAGTGCGAGGTAAGGCGAGGAACTAACTCCGAAAATTACTGTACGAAGACGATAATCGCGTATAGGTTCGTCAGGAGAAGTACGCCATACGATACGCTGAAAATCACTATCTGTATCACGGACTAAAATGTTGCGGTACATCTGTTTAATGTCAGCTGTGAAAGCAATAGAATGAATTCAAAACTTCAATAGAACGTCGATTATATCCAGAGGAAGTTTGGGTCCTGTAAATAAAACGTCGTTCAGGGAGCTCCCATTGGTAGTCTTACAACCTGCATCGTAGACCACTCGCATCTTTGTTGTCTCGCTAGATTCCTTCACCACGCAGTGGTGCGGAATATAATACAAGACACCAGATTTTCGTGAAGGGCCATCACAAGGTTCCATGTGATTTAGATCCAAGTACTCCTGTAGGCATGCATGATAGCTATACTTCAGTGGTGGATTGCGCTCAAGCTTATATTCTAATCTGCGAAATCTGGCGATAGCAATATTACGCGACTCACTAAGGGGCAAGGCGTCTACATATCTTCCTGAATCATTACGCGTATGCGTGTTTTCGAAAATTGTCTCGCATAAAACTTCATCGGGAGTGAGAGACCTTTGTTCTGTAATTGATTCTATTTCCCAAAACCGCTGGAGATCAAATTCATCGTTACCAGAGCTGTGTAACACGTGAACAGGGAACGAAACTGGGAACTGAATATTAAAATCTAGCTTGCCTAACAGCAAATATCCTAAAATACTATTTATTGCTATGGGTGTACCCGGCGGCCCGATCACCGTGTTATGTAATAGAATTTGGGGAAGTATGTCCGCTCCAAGCAACATTTCTACTGGTTGAGGTGTGAAGAAATCTGGATCAGCCAATGTCAAATTTTTAATGTATAAGGTAATTTACAAGAAGGCATTTGTGTAGTAATCAGCTTCGGTAAGATTAAGGCATTGATTTGTACCAAAGGTTGTTTTATTTTTTGGTGTAATATAGCACGAAACTAACTCGGTAGCACCTACATAAGATTGATTATCGAAATGAATTAGCGTATTGTGATGTTTGTTGCACGTTCGACACACAAAATTTCATCTTTTTTTTTTTTTTTTTTTTTTTTTTTTTTTTTTTTTTTATAATAATAAGCTTTATTGATAATTATACAGTGAATATATGAAGTCTCTGATTGCTGAACTAGGAATTATACCTGTATCTCAGCAATCAGCGCCCTCTCCCAATTTTATGACCTAATAAATTAACAATAAAGGTTCAAAATAACAAGAATGTTTCAAAAGGTATAAAAATTATTTACTACTTAATTTACGTACTATCTGTGTGTTGAGTGTGTTAGGGTTCATGTGTACGTGTGTGTGTGTGTGTGTGTATGTGTGTGTGTGTGTGTGTGTGTGTGTGTGTGTGTGTGTGTGTGTGTGTGTGTATGTGTGGGTGTGTACATGTGCGTGTGCGTGTGTGTGTCAGCAAGCGTATTTTTTGCGTTTGTGTATGCATGTGTTTTATATGTACTTATAAATAAAATGAAAAATAACGGGATTCATCAAGCGGATTACATTATAACATTAAACAAGTCCTCCGTTTCTTCATAATTTAATGATAAAAGCCATTTTTCTACCTTCTTTTTAAATTTGTAAAGTGGAAGTGGATAAAAGTCAAGAATTTTGTTTATTTTGTTATACAAATGTACACTAAGATAACCATGTTGGCGCCTGGCAAAGGACGTGCGGAAAGCGGTTGGAGTCAAGACATTAACTATTGTACGTTTTCCTTTTATTTTGTCTTTGTCGTATGCAGTAGCAAGATGTTGTCTGCTTATAAGTTGTAAAATGTATAACTGCCGAACAGTAAGAACTTGACAATCACTATAGAGTGTTCTAGTTGGGAATCTAAACGTCTTAAAAGTCATCGTTTTAAGCAACGACCTTTGGGCTCTTTCAAGTCGCAAAATGTGGGTTTTGTATGCACCACCCCAAACTCTAATACAATAGTTTATTACTGACTGAGCAAGCGCGTAATATACTACGCGAAGTGTATCAAAATCAGCCACATACCTTAGATGTTTAAACGCCCAAATTAGCTTCCTTACTCTAGAGGTTTGTAGATCTATATGACTAAGCCAGTTTATTTTACAATCTAAAATAACGCCTAGGTATTTGACATTATCAGATTTATGGAGCATATGGCATGAACATTGTCGATCTTTCAGTAATTTACAGCAATGTAGCTTGATTGATATATTTTCAGTGTGGTTTTCCTTGATATTAAACTGGATAAAAGTTGTTTTTGACAGGTTTAGAGTAAGTAAATTCAATCTTAGCCAGCAGTTTACCTTGTGTATTCCAACTTCTGCATTTTTACAAGCCTCATCCCAAGTCTCTCCATAAAATACCAGCGCCGTATCATCAGCGTACGTAAATATTTGTCCATTATATAATGGCTGTTGGCAAAGATCATTAATGTAAACCAAGAAGAGACTTGGGCCAAGTATGCTTCCTTGTGGAACACCATATGTAACCTGCGTCATAAGAACTTACTATTCGATCGATCTTAACACACTGCACACGATCACAAAGAAAGTCCTTAAAAATGGAATGCGCTACACCACGAATTCCTACTCTCTCTAGTTTGTCAAGGAGAGAGGGAATCGAAACAGTGTCAAATGCCTTGGCTAGATCTAGAAAAACACCAATACATTTTTGCTTATTATCTAGCTTAGTGGTAACGTAATCAACCAAGTCACTAACAGCATTTTCTGTACTTTTTCCCGACCTGAAACCATATTGATGACGTGACAGAATATTATTCTTTTCTAAAAAAATTCATCAACCGAGTATTTAAAACTTTTTCCAAAATTTTTGAGAGAGCAGGCAATACAGATATAGGCCGGTAATTATTTATATTATCTTTTGAACCACTCTTGTGTACTGGAGTTATAATGGATTTTTTAAAAACTTTTGGAAATATACCCTGATCTAGACAGATATTAAATAATTTAGTTAAAGGCGGAACAAGAATATATCTAGCAAGCTTTAAAAGTTTGCTAGAGATAAAGTCCCAGCCTACAGCGCAGTCATTTTTAAGGTTGATAATAATAGACTCTATTTCCGCTTCGTCGGGTGGAATGAGAACGCAAGAATTGACAACACAAGGTAAATTGAAGTTGTACCGATAGTTTTCGGTTTTGTCTTGACTTATTTTGTTTGCCAAATTTTTACCAACGTTTGAGAAAAAATCATTTATACTCTCAATTGTACAAGACTTATTATCTATATTATTCAGCAACTCTTTTGCTGGTGCATTAATAGTATTTTGATTTGTAATAATTTTAATAGCTTTCCATTTTTGTTTATTATCTTTTGCCTTTTTAAGAAGAGATCTTTCATATTCAAATTTAAGCCTTCTTAGGAGAGAATTACAAAAACTTCTATATCGCTTATACGAAACTACCAAAATGTTATTATCGGGGTCCTTTTTTAAGGTTTTTATGCAATTTATCTCTATGGCGAATGCACCGTAGAACTCCGGGTGTAACCCATGGCTTAAGAATTCTTTGCCGCCTAGTAATCACTTTTTCTTGAGTACAAAATTTTACTATCGAAGATATTTTTTCAACTAATTGTGAGGCAGCGTTATCTGCATTGCAGTTGGTGTTTATAAAAGAAAAGTCAATTGTAGACAGATTTTTAATAACTTCATTGTAATCAATTTTTGTATTATAGCATACTTTATGAGTATAGTCGTTATTAAAAGAAAGGTTTAGAAGCACAGAACTATGGTCAGTAACAGTTGAATTCAGAACAACTACTGTGGCAGGCAAATAGGTTTTAATCATGACATGATCCAAACAATTATTGACTCTCGTTGGATAAGTATGTCCTGGTAGAAGACCTAGTTCTGCCATAAGATTTAAATAAGATGAGCTATTTTTATCGGCATTGTTAGGTTTAATGTCAATGTTGACATCACCTAAAAGATATATATTTTTTGCCTTAATGGGTTGAAGAACATGTTCAACTGTGTTTAAAAAGCTGTCAATACTATAAAACGATGGCGATCTGTATGTGGCTAATATTGCAATATTTGGTTCCGTCTTTAGCAAAAGGAAGTTACCACCAATCGAATCTGGCTCCTGCATCTGCATTGCTTAATGTCGTGTCCAACATGCAAATAATTAAAGCAAACGTTTTTATCACAAATAAACGAATAGCGCTCCTTGGATGATAAGTTTAAAAACGTTGGACATTTAGTTAGTGTGTGTTGAGCGTCACAGTATACACAACGGAAATGTTTAACACTCGGAATTTTGTTTGGTGTATTAGATGTAGACTCTGAGACCGGCTGAGATGTGTTGTTTGATATAAATATACGACGTGCGCCCGGAGACGCCGTCGTGCTACCGCCGCGGCCTAATGGTGCGTTTGATTTTGACTGACCCTCGGATTTAGTAATCTGACCGAAATTCGAATGACAAATTTCGTTTGCGGACAATTCTCACTCCAAAAAGGATATTAGTGTGTTGATATCAGGAATTGATGGTGATTTTAATGATAACTCAAAACGTTTGCGAATAGAGGAGGGAATTTTTCGTAGCAAAATCGTTAATAAAATAAAACTCCATTCGTTTGTAGGAAATTTCATGATTTCAAGTGCTTTAATGTTTTCTTGGTAAATGTTCAGTAAGTTACGTAAGCTGTTTGTAGATTTTTCTGAACAAGGTTCAACATCGAGAATTTTGTCGAGATGGGTAGAAGCTATAATTCTTTTGTTCTCATAACGTGAAATTAATACCTGTAAGGCTACTGAATAGTTCGCGTCGGTAATGAGAATTGATTTAATTAAATTGTAAGGTTCATTTTTTAAAGTAAGGAGTAAATACCTGAATTTCTCTGCATCCGTCTAGGCATTATTGTTATGTACGAGTGACATATACAGATCATAAAATGATTTCCAGTCCGTACTACTACCCGAGAAACTGGGCAAGGGAATTTTAGGTAATTTTCGATTGTGGGATCGTGAAAAGGATTCGGAGTTAAAGGATCTACTCATACGCCTACCTTGTTCGTCATCCTGTTTTAATTTGCTCAAATGAGTGACAATAGCGTAGTATGCGTCATCAAAATCGTTACGAATTTTAATTTGTTCATCTTTGTTGAACATTTTTGTCCTTATTAGACATTTTTTAATTTTAGTTTGCAATTTACTAAACTTTCTTTGTTGTGCAGTAAGATCTTTAGTTCGCGAACGGAACTTTTGTTCATCGGTCGTTGCGAATTGTAATGTTCTTTTTAAATCATCTAAAATAATATCGCGTTCGAACATATCCTGCTCGCATGGAACATCACACATAGATTGTTCACCTAATGCTGTATTCGGCATTTTGCGTTGCAAAGATAGCCTATACGACACGTCGATGAAAGTATGTATGTACGTTAAATGCAAAAAAATTTAACTGTGTGTAAACTAAAGATAACACTTTTACTAAGACAGCACTATTTGAAAGGAAAAATTTGGCTCGAAGGATCAAAATAATTATGTTATGTACACATAAGACCTGGCAAACACTCACCTGGGTAACCTTTGAGCTGTTCTGCGATTATGGGGCCCGGTGTAAGGTAGATTTCTGGCCAAATGTGTCCACTATTTTTCTTTTTCCACAGGTCAGGTACAGAAAACTGCCTTAGTATTATGAAGCAGGGAAATGAGATCTTGTCTGCTGCTAGTAACGGAGCGCGTACGTAATGTGTACCGTCAAAAGCGTTAATGCTTGTGTTCACTAAGAAGTTGGCCGTTACTAGTGGTCGTTGTGGGTGTGGTTCAAAAAGGGTTGCTCGCTTCAAGTTTGAGAGTCCTTGCCACTACGAAAAAATACTTATTTGAAACATTTTAAATAAAACGAAATTCTTTCCTTTCAAATTGCACTATTTTTAATTATAAGAACTATACCTAAACCTTAAGGAAAACATATAAATAATAATATAGTATCATGTATGTAACATCAAGTGTCGTCGGAGAGTGATATTTCAAACATTGAATCTGAAAATCCACTGAATTATGTAGGGAGGAGACAGAAAAGACCCAGAAATGAAGATCAAAGGAAAGGTATTGATGATTCCCTCAAAGATGAACTATTATCCATGCTCACCAATTGGAAGAAGGATCAAGATCTTTTTTTTGAGTAAATTGTGTTCAGATATTGCCGAACTTAAGCAACAAAATGCCAACATTCAATCAACTAATATTGAAATGGAAAAGGCGTTAACGTTCATATCCACACAGTATGAAGATATGAACACTAAAATTATCATTTTAGAACGTGAACGAAAGAAAAATTATAATTATATATTGAGTATGGAAAATAGATTAGAAGACGTGCAAAAAAAAGCTTAAGTCCACAGTCATCGAGTTCCGTAATTTACCTACTCCAGCACAAAATATAAAGCAAGAGACACAACAAGACTTATGTGATCTGGTTCAAAAGATTTGCGATGTTTTAAATGTTAATTTTCACCCATCCGAGATAAAAGATATCTACAGAATTAAAACCAAAGCCGGTGTATCTACTGTCATCACCGAATTAACTTCGGTACTGACAAATAATAAAATATTAATTGGAGCGAAAGAGTTTAATAAAATTAATATTAATAGTAAACTCTCCTCAAAATCTATTGGTCTTTCTAGTCCCACAATGCCGATATATATATATATATATAAATAAAGTTTAACAAAGAAGGACCTAAAACTTTATATTTTAGCACGTGATACAGCTAAGACAATGAATTACTGTTATTGCTGGACTAACAAGGGCCGAATTTATTTGCGGAAAACCGAAGGTGGTGCTCGAATAGAAATAAAAAATGAAAATGATATTGCAAATTTAAAAAATATAATATGACTAGGTACATTTATAATATTATTCATTACCTATTTAATTATGATTTCTTGTAATTTGCTTGCATGTCTAACTGTGTCTCTGGCTTTATATTTATATTTACAAAATTTTTCTGTATGTATTCTAAACTAACCACTGTTTACTTTTATAATATACTAGTGTATAAACTACTAACACATCAACCCACAAAATTTTTACAAACAAATAATATATACATACTCGACTATTTTTATAAAATCACACAAAAAAACATGTACATTCAACTCTCAAATCAAATTAACGCTCTCATAAATTACATAATATATGCTCTTTGCACATATTCATGGATATACTTAATATGCGTAATTATTCTTATTTTCGAATACAAATTAAAATCTTGTTTATGCTACCTATTTAAAAACATAACTAAAAGGCGCTGCATTAAATGACCTATTAAATAATCTTGATAATACTTCCTTTAATGAAGCAATATTATGTAATCCTAATAATTTTGTCTCAAAATATCCGTAGCATCAATGCTAATTTTTCAGGACTTTTAACGTTGCTAGAAAGAATTAGTACTTGCTGCGACATTATCGTTCTCTCTGAATGCTGGCTATCTTGTAATCCTATAATTCCGATTCTATAATCATTATAAAACTTCAAAAAACTACAATAAAAATGACGGTGTTTTGTATACATCAAGTCTTGTTTAGCTAATATTAAAGTAAAAGAACCTATAACAATTGAATGTAACTGTCTGGTGATTACTATAGGTGTAGATGTGGCTATTGTTGCTATATATAGACCACACGCTTTTGTTGATCTTTCAAAATTCTTTCAGTCTTTGGATCTTTTCCTCACGGATCTTAAATCATACCGTACCATTATTCTTGTAGGAGACATTAATATAGATATTGCCAACGGGTTTCATTCTACAAATACTTTAGATTATCTTGATCTACTTGTTCATCATGGACTTCTTCCTGGTCACAACTTCCCAACTCATGGTTCCACCAGTCTTGATCAAGTTAATTTAAAAACTGCTTTTTCCGCTAAGGTTCTAGTTCTGGAAACTACTGTTACAGACCACTTTGCCGTTATGTTTGCCCTCTCAAAAATTAAAATGAAATTATGTAATCGTAAATTTATAAAATAAATAAATGAAGATAAGCTTATTCATGAATTACGCTGTATTAACTTTAACTCTGTATACACAACGAATGACCCTAACTTAGTTGTTAAATTCTTGGTCGAACCTATTATTTCAGCTATAGCCAACAATACCAAAACTTTATTTCTTCTTGTAGACGTAGACCTATTAAGCCTTGGATCACTCTGGCTTTGTTGAAATGCATGCGATACAGAGATAGATTATATAAAAAATCGAAAAAATACCCATCAAACCAGATTCTTATAATTACTTATAAAAGATATCGCAACTTCTGCACCAACCTCCTGCGAAATGCAAAAAGTAATTATGAGAAGCTGGAATTTCAAAGAGCCGGCAAAAACTCCAAAAAACTGTGGAAAGTCATTCAAACTGTTACAAATGTATCTAAACAGCAATCAACGGTGTCTGATCTCCTAGACATCAACGAAATTAATACTCAAAAATCTGTTGAGGATATAAACACATATTTTTCAAATATAGGAAAATCATTGGCAGACAAATTATAAAGAGGCTCGGCAATATTACCGGCAACCATTACTTATTCCAAATCCTTTGTTTTGCTTGAAACTGCCAAGAGTGAAGTCGAACGCTTGATTATGTCTTTGGATAACAACCGAACAGCTGGTTGGGATGGTATTTCTTCAGAATTCTTAAGGAAGAACAAAAATGTTATTATTTCACCTCTTACATATATTTGTAATTTGAGTCTCCAGACAGGTATTTTCCCTGATTTGTTTAAAAAGGCAATAGTTCACCCTATTTTTAAATCCGGTGATCGAAATCGTATCGAAAACTACAGACCTATATCAGTTTTGCCTACGATGTCGAAGATCCTCGAGAAAATAATTAACACAAGAGTTACGATATGGCGGCGATCGAAAGACTTTTTAAAAAAATATAATTAATTTAATTTCACAAAAGTAACAAAAATAATTAATTCAAAGTTCAAACAAATTGTATATTTAATAAAAGAAGTTAAGTTATGCGTGGATGGTGTCAGACTGCGAGACAGTTGCATTGTTTCCACGATGATACTTTTCGCAGCGCAAGCGTTCCACATATGTTCATTGTTATGTTCAACTGCTATGTCAGCCCGATTCCAGGGTTACGACACGTTAACTCTTCCCTCCTTAAGTTGGAAGCTGGTTTTGCGGCTTCCAGGAGCGTCCTCGCGACTTGCTTTGCTTGGACGCTTGTTCCAATTGTATATCTTCCAGATTGTAAAAGATGCTGCTAGTATGTAGAGGAGCACTGTAGACCAGCTGGGAATTGCCATCATATATGACCAGTTCCAGGTTTCTATTTCTTGAATATCTTCAACTTTGTTCATAAGTTCATGGACACTATCTAGTGAGATGTCTTCCAGATGTATCTCGTACTGGACTTCTTCCTGGTGTATTAGGTTCTCGTTGGGTAGAGGGATGACTTCGTCCATAGAGATGCTGCTAGTGTGTGTTCTTATCGTTGTATTCATGACATTAACTTGACAGTCCTGTGTTAGGTTGATGAAGAATGTTCCTGATAGTTTTCTATACTCTGTTTTCTGTCCGCATTGGGTTTTTCTAATTTCTGGTTCCGTTGATACTACCAACCACTTATTTTCTTTAATCTTCTGCAATTTTCTTCGCTTCTTCATACGTGCCCGAGTGCAGTTACCATCTTTATGCTTGATGAGTGAGATGATGCAATCTTCAGATTTCTCTATGGCTCTAGTTTCCAGTGATTTGCAGAGCCAGGTGTCTTCTGACAGCTTCTTGCAATCTTCTTCCAGGTAGGCGTACTCATCGCTTCCAATTGCGAGGAATTTGGATTTGGGTATAATGGTTAGGTTTAGGTTGTTTGGCAAGGAATATATATGTATATAATCATATAATGTAGGTTGGATGGATGGGATTTCTAATATAAATGTTAAAGAATATTCTGTGCTATAGACTTTCACACTAATAGACTTTTCTATCTTATGAATATTTTCAATACTAATCTCCTCGACTGGATATAGTGAAAAGTTATTCTGCAAATTACTAAGTTCCGAAATTAAATTACGTGTGCTTATAATACTAGGGTGCATTATACCTAATTGCGCGAATGCCATAGCATCTTCGAGCAGCATTAACTTATCTAAAATAATCTGTAAACTAAAACTTATTTGAACGTATAACTCTAAAAAGTGCAGCTGGTTTCTTACTGTATCGGAATTAATTGTAATATTTGTCAGTATAGATGTTAATCGTTTTTGGTTATCATCTATCTTGATTAGTTGTTTCGAAAATTCCTTTATGTTATTTTCAGCCAAAGATAGCGTTCACTTCTGTGAGTTTTGGGTTTTATGGACCGAATTACGAATTTTGTTGATTTCGTTTTCAAATCGAATAGCGTCTTTGTTATCTAAATTACCAGTTATTAATTTCACTACGGAATCTAGTCCATTTATAATACCGCGTCTAAATCTAATTCTAGGTGCTATAAAAATTAATTTCTTACTAATTAAATCTAACTTATGTTCTATCTGGTCCCTATATGTTTTGTGTAATTCTTCTGATGTGGTGTTAATTTCAATTGCTTTAGCACTTGCGTATAATGCCATTAATTTTATCGATACTAGATTCAAGTGGTTAACATTATACACACAAGCAAGGTTGAAGGAATCAGTCTGTTTCAGAATATGACCTTGTCTAAGTAATAGAACTCAGTTCATATTGTCTACGGGTTGAAATGTTATGTCGGATCTTGCCTGGAACACGAAGGCTCCGAAGATGGTTGTCCTGGAACAAGATGAGGTCTTCGTAGAAGTTTGAAATGTACCCGAATGGACTTAGAATTAGGATGATTTCCTACTATCTCTGCTACATTATTAGGATGTAAGTGAATAATCTTATAGGGTCCTTTAAATACCGGTTTAGTTTTGTCGTTTCTCGCTGTTTTGGCCACCTGCTTATACTGACCTACCTTGAATGATATTTCCTCTGCTGCCTGGTTTCGTTTCGCTATTACCTGTTCCTTGTTTTTGGCCATGTGCGCTGACATACACTCCTGAACAGCTTCTGCATGCATTTTGTGCTTGATAACATAGTCCTGGTAAAACTGCTTAGGATAATGTAACTCTAGTGGATTTCTAGAAGCTGTATGTCCAAATAGTAACTCGTGTGGAGTGTATTCTGTTGCTGAGTGGATTGAGTTATTGTAAGCAATGACTGAAAATTTCATGATTAATTGTATGGGGTCCTCTTTGTTTGTCATTCGTTGGGTTCTGATAATCTCTCCTATGGTGGAATGTAAACGTTCTATAGGTGAGTTTGAATTTGGATTGTATGGAGTCGTGAAATGAATGTTAATACCATGTAAAGCACACATCTACTTTATAACTTCATTGTCGAATTTACTGTCCGAATCCGTTGTAATTTTATGAGGAATTCCTAACACTGAGAACACCTGAAATAAAGCTTCAGCTATAAGTACACTACTAGTGGCGTTCAACGGTATTGCTTAGGCGAACTTTGAGAAATTGTCTATCATAGTGAGGAACGTGACACCGCCTGTCGAATACAGATCCATAAACATATGTTGCATAGGTTTTGTAGGTGTTTCCGTTAAGGCTAATGAGGATCTAAGCGGGTTTCTTTCATATTTAGCTTGTAAGCAGATACTACATTGATTTATGAATGTTTGGATTGTAAGTAGCATGTGAGGCCAGTGGTAGTTTCTATGAATTTGCTTATATGTTTCCTGGATACCACGATGCACGGTTTTGCCTTCATGATATTTCTTAATTATTTCTTGTTGTTCTGTCTTGTTTTCGACAAGGGTAACACGTAAAGTACATCTAAAAAGCTTAGGGCATCTGTCATTAAATACATTTGTGTAAACTCTAGAGAATGCTAGGTATAGTTCTTCATTATAGAAGTAGCAATAGAATACGCGATCAGCAATCGTGTGTTCTTTTAAGAATTGGATAATTTTTTTCTCTGTGTTATTGACCGGAATAAATACATCTTTAATTACTGTTCTAGAATTAGTAGACCTATTTTTTACTCTGTATGTTGATCCTGGAGTCGACCTAATATGGAATTGTTTTAGTTGGCTGTCGATCGCGTCCGATAAGATTGGTATCCCGTTGTTTTCATTGTCAGGTTGCGTATGGTTTGTCGATACTAAGTGATCAGGGTCGAGGGTAACGATACTCATACTATCGGATTCTGTGTCTGTTAGAGGATATTGTACGTTAGGCCTAACTGTCACGTTATTGTCATTGCTATCGCTGTTGTTATCATTACTATCCTCAGGCTGTTATATTGCATCGGTCTCCGTATCTACCTCTTATCGTGCGTTGTCGAAAATTCTATTTATGATGTCGTCATCATCATTGTCATCTAGATTGACTGCTAGTGAATCAATGCTCTTATGATAAATTTTAACTCGAGAGAGAGCATCTGCGTTGGTATTTTGTCGTCCTTTTTTGTAAACGACCGTGTAGTCATACTCAGCGAGTTTAAGTCGCCACCTAGTCAATTTTGAGTTAGGGTCTTTTAGTGACATTAACCATGTCAGGGGTCTATGGTCGGTGTATATAGCAAATTTTCGTCCATAAAGATAAGGCCGAAAGTATTTCACTGCCCAAACAATGGCTAAGAGCTCCTTTTCTGTTGTTGAGTACTTCGCTTCCGCATCCGAAAGCGTCCTCGATGCGTATGCTACTGGTTTGTCTGAGCCTATCTTTCCTTGAGAAAGTACTGCACCAAGGGCTACGTCCGATGCGTCTGTTGTCAGTACAAATGGTTCGTCAAAATTTGGGTACTGCAAGATGGTTGCATTGGTTAAAATCTGTTTGCAATTATTGAAGGATTCCAAAAATTCTGGTGAGTGTATAACTTTGCTATTTTTCTTAAGACATAAGGTCATCGGTTTCGTAAGCTTGGCAAAATCTTTAATGAATTTTCTGTAGTATCCTACGAGTCCTAAAAAGCTTTTAATCTCCTTCTGTGTTTTTGGTAGTGGGAAGTTCAGAACCGCTTTAATTTTGTCCTGATTAGGCTTTAGTCCTTGATCAGTTAGTTCATGGCCTAAAAATGTGACATGTTTTTGAAGAAACTCAGACTTGTTCAATTGGATTTTCAGATTATGTATTTTAAATCGTTCAAAAACTTGTCTTAGCGTTTCTATATGCTCCTGCAATGACGTTGATATTATTATGACGTCGTCGAGATAGGTAAAAACGTTATTAATACCTCTAAGGATGTGGTCCATGAGCCGTTGAAAGGTACTGGGTGCATTTTTTAAGTCAAATGGCATTCTAAGGAATTCGTAATGTTCTCTTTCTGTTGTGAATGCAGTTTTCTCTATATCATCAGGGTGCATCTCCACCTGCTGGTACCCGCTCGCCAAATCTAAGGTCGTAAAGAACTGGGCGCGTCCAAGTCTGTCTAAGATGTCGTGCATGTTGGGAAGTGGGTACTTATCTTCTATTATTCTGTCGTTAAGCCTTCGATAATCTATGACTAACCTCCATTTTACCTTACCTAGTGCGTCCGGTTTTTTAGGGACAATATGAACAGGGCATGACCATGGGGATATACTTTCACGAATAATACCTTGCTTTAAAAGATTGTCTACCTGATTCTGTATTTCTTTGCGTTGTTGTGGGGCTTGTCTATAACTTCTTACAAATATCGGAGTTTGGTTGGTTAGTCTTAACTGATGTTTAACTGCGTGCGTAAAAGAGAGTGGGATATTTTCAGAGTAGAAGATATCTCTATACTCTTATGGTGATAGCAATACTTTTTAAAATATTTCGGACATTCTTGGTATTAGATCCAGTTAGTTCATTTATGTAATCTATGTTAATTATTATTAGTCTATCAATGACGGTGTGAACGTCCGCACGTCACTTAATTTACAGGCCCACTGAAAACCAGCGCTGTAGTCTCGTATCGGCTGCGGCATTAAGCTGAGTGCGGTCTGTTTGCCGTGTACGCCACACACACTTGTGTGCGTAAAATGTGTGATGTTGTGTTTAATATTGTTTTTATTCTTCTTTTTTTCTTTTTACTATGTATTTTTTATATTTATGGTTTAAATGTACATGTGGCGTATTTGAGCAATAAATGTTTTCTTTCTTTCTTTCTTTCTTTCTATACTGATAGCAAATCTTAGTAATTTCGCGTTTTTCTTCTTCATTCATATGGTTTGTACGTATTTTATTTAAATTGTTGCGTAATTCTTTCTCTATATCTGCGTTAACCTTTATGGAATTTAAGCTGTGTCTAACTCTATCAAAATTCTCACGGTATGGTTCTAGGTATATGTTTTCATTATTAGAAATTATTCGTTTTTCTGAATTAAAATTTATAATAGATGTCCTAAATTTTCCCTCTTTAACCTCGACCGTAGCTGCCGGAGATTTTAAGCCGTTAGACTATACGAATTCATCGTGAATGTACTGACCGTCAGAATAATTGGTTTTTACTACTATAACCTTTTCGCATTTTGGTTCAATCGTGAGTTTTTTTACTGGGATAGTCAAACGAAATTGGTATCTGCGAGTTAGCGGTGTGTAAAAGTCTATTTTTTATATCTATGTTACAAGATAGCTTTCTCAATAAGTCTAATCCTATTAAGCCTTTATATTTGGGGTCAAAGTCGAATATAAGGAATTTATGAATTATATCGCTGTTAAACGCGGGTGGCAATGGTAGGTAGGCCACTTGATCGTGTCGTGTAATAGCATGCGCTGTTTTTACCTCAAATGGTTCGTACTCTACAAGGTGTTCAAAAATTGTGTTTTGTATTACACTAGGTGATATCATACAGCGCGAGGCTCCGGTATCTATGAGAAAATTACCTTGAAATTCTGGCAACACAATATATGGCAGATGATCTTTGTCATGGTTGTTTAATTTTACTAACTTTGGTCTGGGGGCACCGGACCCTGGGAAAAATCCTGTTGGACCTCACTGTCTTCCATTGGAGGTTTGTATCCCTGTTGGTTGTAGTTGTCGCTACAATATGCGTACTGACCTTGTTGATACACGTAGTCTGCGTCGTTCTCAGCATATTGTTGTTCGTATTGTTCAGGTGAACCTGTGTAGAATAGCTCCTCGGCTGCATACTGTGGTTTTTGGGGCTTAGAGATGGATCTCATTGTGACGTCTGAAGCCTTCTTCGCAGGGTTTGCTTGTTGCTGGGGTACATTATTCCTAAAATTTCCTGAGGATGTCCTAAAGTTACCTGATGATGGGCGGTTCTTCCACGGCAACATGGATTGCACCCACTGCTGCCTCTGTTCTGGAGTCAGATTATTTTGTAGTTGAACTGGAGCTTTATTACTCGTCTGGCTTTGTATGGGGCCTGAGTTACTAAACCTAAGCGGTTGGGAATTTTGAGGCTGATTTACAGCTCGTATTGGTTCTCTAAACTTTGCCTGAGCCGATGTTGATGGTGCACTATAGTTATTATTGTGGAATGTCTTATTAAAGGCGAGTTTAGCTTCCTTTTGTCTCGCTATTACTATAGCTGATTCTAATGTAGTGGGTTGTGCTAGAAACTTGAAAATCTAAATTAGTTGTGTGTTGTTCTATTACCATGTTTTCGTAGTACGACTTATTAGTATGTGTGCCTACAGAAAATAAGGTATCTAATATTTCTCGAAGCTGCCTACCAAGCATCCTCGTTTCTATTACGCCGCACCCTACTTAGCTCTTGCATAACCTGGATTTCATTTCTGGGTTCCCTTAATTTACGTACGAGCGCATCCTTAATTGTTTCCCAAGAATTAAGAGTTTCTTGGTATGCTATCGCATCAATCTACTCTTTATAAGACATATAATTGCCGGATGTACCCTGGCAGTATCATCCAAAAGATTAAGAATATTTTCGATTTTTCTGATATAATGATTTAATCTCTTTGTATTGCCATCGTACTTTGGCATCAATTCCGCGATCATCTTAAAGTTGGCTGCATCGTCGTTAAGAAAAGACATTTTTAAATCAATAATTAAACACTTTATAAGTTTAGAAAGTTGGGGCTCTGTGCCTGCCTATTTGCGATTTTAGCTATGAGACAAATACACTATCGGACCTCAACTAAGAGTCTACAGCGATTTTAGCTGTTAGACTTGTCTTATGCTATCTATTTGAGCTATAAGACGTATATCTAATCTCCTAACTAAATGTCTATAGCGATTTTAGCTTTTAGACAGAATTACATATACTACTTAAACTAAATACGGAAGGAAATAGAGCAAAGGAACTTGAAATAGCGAGAGTACTCACCAAAGCGCCTTCTGCATCTCCTCACGGGTCTGAGTCAGCTCCACGTGAAGTCTTTGTCCGTGCCGCCATCGTAGATCCGAAGTCGCGATTTATACGATCGAAACCGTTCAATTGGTCGAAGGTTCTACCAATTGTCGCGAAAGACCGACTGCGCCAGTTACGATATGGCGGCGATCGAAAGACTTTTTAAAAAAAATATAATTAATTTAATTTCACAAAAGTAATAAAAATAATTAATTCAAAGTTCAAACAAATTGTAAATTTAATAAAAGAAGTTAAGCGATGGTGTCAGACTGCGAGACAGTTGCATTGTTTCCACGATGATATGAGTTTTCGCAGGCAAGCGTTCCACATATGTTCATTGTTATGTTCAACTGCTATGTCAGCCCGATTCCAGGGTTACGACACGTTAACTCAAGTCTTGTTAATTATTTAGAGACCAATAAACTGCTCTCTACAAATCAATTTGGTTTTCGAAACAAGTTGTGTACATCTGATGCTGTCCACAGCCTTATTGATTTTGTAGTCAGGAATCTAGACATACGTCAAAAATGTATTGCCTTGTTTCTTGACCTTACAAAGGCGTTTGATACTGTTTTGATACCTATCCTAATTTCAAAACTTCAATCTTTAGGAGTAAGAGGAATTCCGCTATCTTTATTCCAAAGTTATTTAATTAATAGAACTCAATGTGTTAGGATTGGTCCTTATAGTAGTTCTGACCTGCAAATTACGTACGGTGTGCCGCAGGGAAGTATTCTCGGCCCAAGTTTTGTTTTTAGTATATATAAATGACTTGTGTAACATTAATCTTTTAAACGGGATGATCTTTTCCTACGCTGATGACACTGCACTTGTGTTTCATTCGAACACTTGGTCTGAAACCTATTCCCTTGCTCAAAAAGGGTTTGACATTGTAAAGAAATGTTTAAATGCGCATTTACTTACTTTGAACATAGACAAAACAAAATTAATAGACTTTTCTATTCGAAACACAAAAAAATTCAACAACAAACTCATTACAAATCGCTGTTAAGCCTCCCCCTGATATAATAAATAGTACAGCCAATAATGACTTACAGTATATAAAAAAAGTGACATCTATAAAATATCTTGGAATTATAATTGATAATAACCTCACATTTAAAGCTTACATTGTACACCTGGCAAACAGAGTCCGTAAACTTATCTACATTTTTAAACAATTACGTCAATCTGGAGATTCAGAAATCATGATGATGGTATATATGGCATTGTGTCAATCTATTTTATCCTATTGCATATCCACGTGGGGTGGTGCGACTAAAAAAAATTTTATACAACTTGAACGGGCACAGAGAGCTTAGCTAGTTTTAAAAGTATGTTGTTTTAAACCCCGTATGTTTCCTACAGACCAACTTTACGACTATTGCTAAGTACTAACAGTTAGACAATTATTTATTTTAACCACCGCTCTCAAACAACATGCCTCAACCAAATATATCCCTGAATGGACACGACGTAACCAACTAGTTGCAAAGTCTACTCAAGTCAAAACTGCATTTAGTCACAGATTCTTCATATTCATTGGCCCCTATTTATATAATAAATTGCATAAAACCTTATCCCTCTTTTCTCGAAATCAATATGAGTGCAAAAACATTATTCTCAAGTGGCTCCTTAAGCAAACCTATGCAAAATAGAAAGTCTTTTAGAGGTTGTCGTGTAAAATACACATACACCTACATACACACACACACACACACACACACACACACACACACACACACATTTTTCACAAGTTTTCTTAACCATAACCAATTATTTCCATTAGGTATGACAAATAAGGAAATAGAGTTAATCTATATGTGTTAATGTTTTAGATATAAATAGCATTCCTCGCAGGGTTGGAGACCTGATGACCTGTAATACTACCCGTCTTACCCACCATAGGTACCAACGATCCACGGGCAAAGTTGTTTTGTACTACTTATATGCTACTTATAACTCTAAATGTAACTTTGTTTGTGGTGAGAAATAAATGTTATTATTATGTGGGGGTATCAATATAGTTTTCTCATCTGGTTGGGTTCTATAAATACATAATTATAAATGGAAATGAAAAGATAAATATACATAAATAACAATAACATAAAATAAATATAAAAATACATATATAAATAAAAGCCCTACCAGATGGAGGCCCTCGGCAGGGGAGACCAAGCGGCCGAGGGTTAGGGGGAAAGGGAAAGAAACCGGCGGACGATGCGGGTGGTATCGAGGAGCACCGCCTTCTGCATTTGAGCCTGGAGCGGTCCGCCACGTAGTCCCAGCCGCCTCAGATGACCCGAGAGGCTGACTGGGATTAGCCCGTTTGCAGAGACGACTACAGGAATAATTTCGGTCGGCAGACCATCCCACATGTCGGTCACCTCGTGAGCCAGGTCCAGATATTTTGTTTGCTTATCTGTTTCGGCTTTCACGAGGTTCTCGTTACACGGAATGGTAATGTCGACCAAAAATATCCTTGACTGTGCCCGGTCCATCAGCACAATATCAGGCTTATTCGCAAGAATAGTCCTGTCTGTGATGATGGCCCGGTCCCAATAGAGCCTGGCGCGATCATTTTCGAGAACGGCTTCCGGCAATTACTTGTAATACGGCAATTTCTGATCCACGAAACCGTATTTCAGAGCGAGCTCCTGGTGTAGAATTCTGGCTATTAGGTTGTGCCTGTGCAAGTACTAAGAGTTAGAAAGCGCCGAACAACCGGAGATGACATGCCTAAGTGACTCACCGGAATGGCGACAAGCTCGACAGATGTCGATGGTGCCATCCTTTAGGATGTATCTCCTATTATTAATATCGGCGGATTAAAAATATTAATAATAATAATTATTATTATTATTAATATCGGCGGATAGTGCTATACTGAACAAACGAAAATTTGCTATTATATTAAATAAATTGCCCTGTAAATTTTGCCCACTATTGAGATTATCGTTAAGATAAAGGTGAGTGCTAGTTCTAGCACTAGCATCGAGCACTACACGTAACTTGGACGTAAGTTTGTCATCCTTAATGACGCCGTGATGTGGTATGAAATACGACGGGGCGTCTTCGTAGTTATCTAATTTTGGAGCCACAAGTGACATGTAACCCTCCCTTATATATTCCTTAATGACGCCGTCATAAGCTTCTTTTAATCTGGGCGAAGCGAGCATCCTGCGCTCCAAACAATAGAAACGTTTTCCGCCATTTGACGCGAGTCGCCGAGAGAAAAAACATCTCATTTAAAGGGTAGCGCTACACTATATCGACAGTCGTGATCACGAACGGTCGTGCGGACGTAAATTTCCTCGCATAATCTATCATCTGGAATAGCTATAGGTGGAACGTTGACCTCCTCCATCTCTCAAAATTAGCAAACTAACGACTCGAGCGGTTCGACAGGCATACAACAATAAGAGGTTGCCGAAATATTATCCATGATAGGGGCGGAATCAACGATGACGTAGCCCAAGGCGGTCTCCAGTGCGTAAGGCACGGTATGCGAGGGGTTGCCCCTGACCTTATTATGTAACAAAAGATGAGGGAAAACCGATGCTCCAATGAGCATGTCTTTGTCTCCGGGGACGGCGTAAGTATCGTCTGCCAGAGTCAAATTCTCAAAATCAATCATTGTCGAGGTATCGAATAAAACGGTTGGTAGACACTCGCTGACTTTATCTACTACTAATGCATTTATATTTAAGTTAATACTACGATCTAGCCGAGAATAAAATTTCATATTTATAGAGCCCTGGGTTTTTTTATAGAAGAGGGGGCAAACGAGCATGCGGCTCAACTGATGTTAAGTGACTACCGCCGCCCATGATCAACCGCAACACCAAGGGGAATTGCAGGTGCGTTGCCGGCGCTTTAGAAAGGAGTACGCTCTTTTCTTGAAGGTCCCCAGGTCATATCGGTCCGGAAAAATCGCTGGTGGTAAACTAATCCACAGAGAAGTTGTACGCGGAAGAAAACTCCTCTTGAAATGTACAGTGGTGGACCGCCAAGCATCCAGATGATGTGGATGGTATCGCGACGTTTGCCGCGTAGTGCGTTCACGAAATTTGGCGGCTGGGATTAAACCGTAAAATTCCTCAGAGCACTCTCCATGGTATATGCGAAAGAAAATGCAAAGAGATGCAACATCTCTTCGCAGTGCCAGTGAATCGAGCCGATCGGAAAACACTCGGTCGTCGACGATTCGAG
Organism: Parnassius apollo; assembly: GCA_907164705.1. NCBI lineage: Eukaryota > Metazoa > Arthropoda > Insecta > Lepidoptera > Papilionidae > Parnassius > Parnassius apollo. Next base: position 641,817 of record CAJQZP010001656.1, on the reverse strand, counting down.
CCGCTCTGCGTTGGATGCGGTCAAGTGGAAGGAGCTGGTACTGGGGAGCCCCAGCCCAGAGATGGGAACAGTATTCCATGTGCGGCCTAACCTGCGCCTTGTAAAGTTGCAGTCGGTGTGCCAGCATGAAATACTGTCCCGCTCTGCTGAGCATGCCAAGCTTTTTTAGAGGCCAATTTGGCCTTCTCTTCCAAGTGACCACGAAACTGCACATCACTCGATACGTCGACGCCGAGGATTCCGATACTGGCTGAGTCAACAAGGGGAGTTCCTTGAAACTGAGGAGATACGATAAAGGGGTTTTTTTTAGATGTTAACGCGCAAACTTGAGTCTTCTGGGGGTTAAACTGGACTAGATTTAGTCGCCCCCAATCCGAGACTCTGTTCAGCAATGACTCGACTTCAGACACAAGTTTGTCCCGGCACTCGGAGACGTTTTCCCGAGAAATATTGGCTCGGCCGGTGTAAAGAGCATCACCAGTGCTGTCATCTGCGTAGCAATGAATGTTACGGGTTTGCAACATATCATTGATATGCAGAAGAAACAGCGTTGGCGATAGCACGTAGCCTTGTGGAACACCAGCATTAATAGGCTTGCAATAATAATCTGGGTAATTTTATTAGTACCTCCGATGCCTTTGACCAATGGGACATAAAGGTATCTTATTGTGACGAGCTTGAGGTTCGTAATAATAAAAATTGCCGATAGAATTACCTATGTCAGCGTCGTTTGATGAGAATACATCGGCGTACTTGAGTAACAACTTCTTCGCCTTGAATAATTCGTTCGGGAGAGAACACTGCGACAGTCTTCCAAAAGTGTGGTCACTCTCGTTTCTGAATCCTTGCTGGGGGTCCCACTCGATATATATTGGCACCGACGTAACCAATCCACTTCCTCACAAGTACCAACCAGTGTGCCTTTTTCTATAATCTGTTCCCGGTCACAAAGGTTCAGCACAAGTACTCTTGAGATGTCAGTGGTTCTGACCAAGGTTCGAGCTACTTTCCATGGACGGTCATTGTTTACCCTTTCCACAAGTACACAACGGTGAGCTTGCCCAGCGTTTCGAGGAAGACTAACCGGAACAATCGTTTCCGATCTCGGCGGAAGAACAATCTTCTTAATGCTGTACACGTTCCCTGGTAACGCACTTTCCATAAAAAGTTCCTCCTGTCCACATTTCAAAACACCTTGCTTAACGTCGATCTCACAACAATTATTCCTCGTAAAGTCTAGGCCCAAGATGCAGTCGTCCAATTTATCAGCCACGATGACATTATGCAGGTAGATCACGTTGCCTAGCTTCAACATCTCCTTCTCTCCACGGACGGGTATACGCTGACCGGTGGCTGTTACCAAATTAATTCGTTCTCGGTTGTCCCCAAGGAACTGACTTATAAGTTGGGAACTAACAACCGTACGAGAGGCTCCAGTGTCTATGATCAGTTTATACGGCATTCCGTTGAACTCGCCCTTGATGATTAGACTATTCCCATCATGGGTTTGTGAGATCGAGATCCTTGAGGCTCTTTTAATATCAGACAGCACCCGCCCCGCAGTTCTGACTTTTACTGGTTTCCCTGCTGCTTCTGGGTGGTGCTGTTGGCCGCACTACCCTCCTGAGATCATTCAACTTCCCTTTCTAGGGTTCGCTTAGGGCAGCTGGATCGAATATGGCCCTTTTCTCCACAGCCATAGAACCTAGGGCTGTATCCTTTGTTGCGGTCGCGAACTGTAGCTGCTGCAACCTCCCTAATGCGATGAGAACGATGATCCTGCCGCACGGTTTCAACCTCCAGTGCATGGGTCAAGGCGTCCTTGCGTTTGTGGTGCCCGAGCCTCACAGCAGCTCTGACTTCCAGATCGCGGATGCCGTCGATGAATGTCTGCACCAGGTTCCCTTCAATGAGCGCAGGTATAGATCGGTATGCTTTTCGCACCAGCTTCTCCACCTCTAGAGCCCACTGCTGCAGGTTTTCGTTGATGCGCTGCACGTGATCTTTAAGCTGCGCACGAAAGACATGTTCCAGGTGAGCGTCGCCATATCTCGCCTCCAATGCCTCAAGGAGTTGCTCATAAGTCACTTCCTCACCGAGAGCTTCCAGAACTGTTAAGGCCCGGTCGCGCAGGCCTAGTCTGAGAGCAGTCATGGCCTGACTTTTATTCCAGCCGTTCGCCTTCATAACAGCCTCGAACTGGATTTTGTAGGCTGACCAGGAAGAAGTTCCGTCGAACGGTGGCACCTTGAACCCACGTAGCGCAGGTGTTGCAACTACTACGGGAGCTGTAATTCCATCCCCCAGTTTAAGGTCGTCCAGTGTTTTCTTCACGTCAGCCATCACGTAATCAACCCGATTGTTCACTTGGTCGATTTGGGTTTTAGCTTTCTTGATTTGGGTTTCAGCTTCCGACAGGCGGTTGTCATGTTGAGCAACCCTATCCTTCACCTCCCTTATCTCTTTCCCGAAGTTATCGTGAATGTCCTTCACGAGGAGCATCTGCTCTTCCTGTCAGCGGGCCAGTTCCTGCTGTCGGCGAGCCTGTTCCTCCTGCTGCTCTTTCAACTAACGGGCCTGCTCCTCCTGTCGGCGAGCCTGCTCCTGCATCACCATCAAAGCACCTAAGTCAGGTGCTGCAGATGTAGGAGCTACTGACGGGCCCGCAGCCTTCCGACGTCTGCGGCGTTGCACCACCAAATCTTCTTTGGTCCGTTTCCTGCTGGCGTTGACGTCGGGTACGGATACCCTCCGTTTCCTCCTTAGGTAAATCAGCATGATTTCATCCTACTTCTGACACCAATTGTTACGAGCTTGAGGTTCGTGACGATAAAAATTGCCGATATAATTACCTAAATTAACACTTTAATTTTCTTTACACCAATTAAAACTTAAAACACTAATAATTAATCACACTCATTCACTTTATTTCGCTCCGAAGCTTCGCTTGTCTCCCCAAATTCAATACTTCAGGACAAGGTCTTCTTGACGATGCATCTGCGTTGCCATGAGATTTCCCGCTGCGATGTTCGATCTCAAAGTCGTATTTCTGCAGTAGTTCCATCCACCTCGCAACTTGTCCTTCTGGATTTTTAAACTGCAATAGCCATTTTAGTGCAGCATGGTCAGTCCTTAAGTTAAATTTTCGCCCCAGAATATATTTGCTAAAATGCTGCAACGACTTTACCACAGCTAGCAATTCACGTCTTGTGACACAATAGTTCCTTTCCGGTTTTGACAACGACTTGCTGAAATACGCTATCACGACCTCTTCGTCACCATTCCGTTGAGATAACACACCGCCAAGTCCTATATCACTTGCGTCTGTGTCAACTATAAATTCTTTGCTTGCATCAGGGTATCCCAAAATAGGTGTTTTGCACAGACGGTCCTTGAGCTCCTGGAATGCGATATTGCAACTTTCATCCCAGCAGAAATGTCGCTTCTCCTCGGTTAGCTTATACAGAGGTTTGGTTATATCTGCAAAGTTCTTCACAAATCGCCGGTAATAGGAGCACAAACCCAAAAATGCTCTAACCTGCGTCTTGTCTTTTGGGACCGGCCAATCCTTGACAGCGGCAATTTTCTCTGGATCCATGCGGATACCTTCTTCCGATAATACATACCCCAAAAAGTTAACTTGCCGTTTGAATAGTGAACATTATCTCATACTATGTGAGGCGGTTACTTCTGGAGCGCGACTGCCCCAGGTGGTGCGGTTCAGACTAGCGGTGCGTGGCAAAAGACCGCTCGAGGGCAGCGCGCGAGCCTTTATTGCCTCGGCTTTCCCACCAAGCACCTCGGTCGGGCGCGCTTCTCATTGGTCGAAAGAATCGCGTCACCTTCTAGACTCCCCCCTTTCCCCTTTCAGTGTGTACGGAAGGGACATTAGGTCAAAGGATGGATAAACACTAGGCAAATATACCCTCGAACAAAATTAAAATACATGAATCGTTTCCGCGTAACCAAACACAAAGGAATTATTAATCTAAATACAGTTAAAATAATGACGTGGATGAAATTATAAGATGTAAGAACATGAAGAAATGAGTAAAATTTATAGTATAAATAGAATAAGTAACAATGAATATATAGGGAAATGATTATGATTAGGATGAAAATAGGAAATTAAATGACCTCACGTATCCTTGATGTGGGATTATCGAAGCTTCTGGAAGATTTCGGGCGTCTTAATACCTGTACACAATTATAATGCAGCTTTCCTTTGTCGATTAAGTGTTGATGTTAATGTCGGGAAGTGTCAGCTGTGCAGCATTGTTCACTTCGGTGAAACAATTCAACTTGAAGACGGCGTAGGAAGGGTGTGCACGTGATGACTTTCGAATGACCTCTGACGTGATTCAATTATTTCTTCTTGGGTGATTCTCCTGTTTTTCTTGAAGAATCGAAGGACCATATGTTGGGGACAGTGCCCTTTACACCTTGTGATAGGGAGTATAGCCTACCCTGATGAGAATAAATTGAAGTTTGACTGTACTGAATTGGTTTTATTCGTGCTACAGAGGTAACCCGACAATGTAACCGCGCGATCGATAACTTAAACAAAGTCGTTCTGTGCGACCGGCGAACCGCTACCGTATCCTGCCGTACCACTCCCCCCTCCTGCCGCTGCTAAAACTACGTGACGCATGTTCATGCAGTGATGTCTCGCGCAACCTTGTCTTCACCAGTGTTTTTGTAAAAAACTGTTACGAGATATAGTTAATCTTGTCTGTGACACCTTTGACACACGGTAGTATACTCGACTGTAGCCGGTATAACTTGTTCACTATGACGTAGGTGTAGGACCGGAAGCTCCTGACCTCTTCGTTTGTTTATAGAAGTAGCGAATGATCATGCGGCTCACCTGTTTGAAACTTTTGACCGCCACCCATAAACAACTGCCAGAGATACTGGAGAAATTGAAGGAAACAGAATAAAAGTTAAATATGTTAAAAATAAAAATTGTTTTTAAGGAAGAAACTGAGAAATACGCATACGTAACTCCGTTAATATGTATATATGCGGATATAGAGTTTTTAAAAGGAAGTTTACCGTCTATTCCAGTACCAAAGCCTAATTATTAGTTATTGAAATTTTTTTAAAGACTGCGAGTATCAACATGATGTGATATTATAATAATAAAAATATAAAAACCTGAACGTTGGAAATAAATAGTTACTTAAATTAAATTATTTTTAACTTATATTATATTAAATTAAATTCTTATTAGATATAAAAAAGTTACTGGCGAGCCCCAAACTAGGCATAGCCTATATGTACGGCTATCAGTTTTACTTACGTAGTTAAAAGTACCCAAATTATACAAAACAACAAATTATTTCCTAATTTAGGAAGATAGTTTTTAACTATTTGTCGCTTACATAGTTATTTATTTTTATTCCTAGAAAAAATATGAATAGAATATTTTTAGTGTAAAACGTATATATAATTTGGTATTATTTTTCCTTTAATATTAAGTTTTCGGTATCATTATAATTTAATGTGGTGAAATATCTTTTTATTATTTGTTTAGCTTTCAATGTGTTGCAATTTTCGATGTTACAGACTTTAAGTTTTTTGTTATAAATATGACGATGTGAGAACTGCAGAAGGAGTTGTGCGAAAACAGACCTGGCAGCCGGAATTGAGATTTTAAATATACGTTTAGTGATTAGGTGGTCGTAAATAGGCGACTGAATTAAACAACTGGCGTACATCCCGATAAAAATCGGCCGTAGGGTACCGATAGGGCTTTTTAAACATAACCTTGAGAACTGCCCTCTATGTTCTCTCCAACTGAATCATCGTAGTTTTGGAGGCACCACCCTAAGCTGATATACAACATTGAATTATGGATTGGCAGAGGGCAAAATAAACTATACGAAGTGTCCTTTAATTAGCACAGTTCCTAAAAAACTTCATTATGTAAACAACCTTCTTGACTCGACTTGAGAGGTATAATATATGCTGTTTGAAGGAAGGATTGTGGTCAACAATTACACTTAAGTACCTGATCATCTCCACTCTCGCAATACCCTTACAGTCACAATGTTGCAAAATGTCACAAGTATGGACTGGAATGTCGTTCTCCATCAGCGGATTAATGGCACAAGTTTTGTGGAAACACATGTATTTGGATTTTTTCGCATTGTCAACAAATTACGATTCAGCCACTTGACTCATACAGTTCTCGGCCAGCTTTCTTACTTCTTCCCAGGATGGACCATGAAATAAGCCAACGGTATCATCTGCGTATAAAATTGTTTCACACTGAAGTATTTTGAGTTTCAGAAGTTCATTGATATACAGAACAAAAAGGGTCGGCCCGAGAATACTGCCCTTAGGCACGCCGAAGGTCACCTGGAGCTGGGAACTTGTGAGATTAGGCCCCATTTGCACACTTCAGTATAGATAGGTAAGATAACTTTGAAACCAATTCCTAGCAGTACCGCGGATTCTAAAACCTTCGAGCTTCTTTAACAATATTTTTCCAAGGTCCGGTTGTAAAGGTCCATAAAAATTACCAAGACTACATTTACCATTATCCACCTTCGATGAAATTTAGTTTATCAGCAGATTAATAGCATCTTCAGTGGACTTCCCTACCCTAAACCCGAAATGTCTATCAGAAACTAGCTTCAACTTCTCGATACACTTCAGCACACTTATATTAAATATTTTCTCAAGCTTTGAGAAGTTTGTTAGGAGCGATATAGGCTTGTAATTATCTGGGTTATTCTTTGGTCCAGTCTTGTAAATCGGACTTACTACTGCACAATTCCAACAGTCAGGAAATAGGTTCTTACTAAGACTGAGATTTAAAATATGAGTAAGAGAAATCAAAATTGACTGTTTAATAAGAAGAGAGGTACATCTGTCAACCCTCGGTGCACTATCATTACATAAACCCTCAATCAGCCTCCTGATTTCCAATGAATCAGTTGCTTTAAAGAAGAAGGAGATGATTGATGATTGGGAGTCCTAACGGAAGCACTTAATTTGACCTCTGAGGTTGAAAGCTTAGACAGGATTTGATCAGCCAATTTTCGACTGGGGGAAACAAAATGACTATTACAGAAATTTAATGAAGACTTGATGTCGATATTACTTTTCAAAAGTTCCTCAGAATAATGATTTCTTAAATTTACGTGAACACTACACTACTGAATAAAACTAAAATTACGGATTCTATCGCGTTTATTTAATTGATTTTACTTATTTTTAATTCCTGACGTTTCTGAATTCGCTAATACCATCATGTACCAAACCACCGAGGTTGTATGAGTTACCGAAGATACATAAACCAAACGCTCCACTACGTCCTATAGTGAGCCAGATCGATTCACCAACTTATGAGCTGGCACAACACTTGGCAAAAAAACTGTCATCACTGAGAGGAAATACCAGAGCACACACAAAGGATTCATACCATTTTATTAGTGAGACAAAAGACCTACATCTCGCTGACAATGAAACTGTGGTCAGTTTTGATGTTCAGTCACTATTCACATGCCTACCTATTGAAGACTGCATCTCAATTGTAACTAGGAATCTAGAAGATAACAGCATGCCTGCTGAATATGCAGTATAACTTAAACTTTGCCTCACATCTGGCTACCTATTGTGGAAGAAAGAGTTCTACAAGCAAGTAGATGGTGGGGCGATGGGCTCACCTGTATCTCCCATAGTCGCCGACATATTCATGGAGGACTTCGAGGAGAAAGCCCTTCTTACTGCTCCTGTAAATCCAAGATTCTACAAGCGGTACGTAGACGACACTTTCACAATTTTACCATCTGACAAAGTAACTGCATTTTTAGACCACCTTAACTCTATAAATTCTAAAATACAATTCACAATGGAGTTAGAGGCAAATAATTCTTTAGCTTTCCTAGATGTTTTAGTCATTCGAAATCATGATAACAATATTGGTCACACTGTGTATAGAAAAAAGACCCATACCAACCGATATTTAAATGGTGAATCTCACCATCATCCTTCACAGTTAGCTACCGTAGGTAAATCTTTATTTCAGAGAACACGAGGGATTTGTGACAGAAAACATCTGGCCGCCGAGCTTCAGCATGTCAAGCAAGTGTTGCAAGACAACAAACTTCGGATCCCGCGCCTACTTCACAGTGACCGAGTGAAGCCGGCCACAGTCGAGCGTGTGCCTGCTGTACTACCATATGTCAGAGGAGTCACAGACAAGGTTGGCTACATCTTGAAGCGAGCTCCATTAAAATATACTACAAGCCGCCGAAGAAGATTAGTCAGTTTTTACCATACGTCTAGTGTAATAACCCTTGAAATAATACTAGTTTTTACGAAATTTATTGCGTATATTTAACTTTTTAAATACCCGACGTTTCGAACGCTTTACAGCACTCATGGTCACGGGCGGGACTGAGATGTTCAACGTCCATATGTCATAGTTCACTGCGGTTACCATAGACTAAAATTTAACTTTTTTTCCTATCTATGCAGTATGAACTTATGGTATCTTGAAGTCTTGCAGTTGTATGCTTGGGTTGGGATTTAATTTTATTAATATAATTAAATTATTTAATTATATTAATTAATATATATATATATATATATATATATATATATATATATATATATATATATATATATATATATAAAGTAAAGTAAAATATACTTTATTGTACACCAAGGAACATATTACATTATTTATATATTTAAAGGGACATTGGTACAACAGGCGGCCTTATCGCTAAAACAGCGATCTCTTCCAGGCAACCTTAGGGCAGAGGATACTATTTTAAAAGATAGCGGAAGGGGTGTACAGAATATGATAAAGAAAGATAAATAGAAGAACATAAATGATTAAAAATGAATGACGACAGGTAGTAACTTAAGAGGAAAGGTAATAAAGTTTTAATTTATTTTTAAATATAGGAAGAGATTTAGATTTTTTGATATGTAAGGGGAGAGAATTCCGTAGTCGTATAGCGGTAACCGTAAAAGAATTAGAATAGAAGGAAGAGGAATGTCTAAGGGTACTTAGAAGGAGGTTATTTTGAGATCGTAAACTACTTAAATATATAAATCGGTCTTTCAAATAAGAAGGAGTGGTCGGATTGAACAGAATGCAGTAAAGAAGATGAAGAATGTGAGTATTCCTGCGAAGACGAATCGGGAGCCACTTGAGCTTATGGCGGAATTCGGATATGTGGTCATACTTTCGTAACCCAAATATAAACCTTATGCAATAATTTTGAAGCCGCTCAAGTTTATTAAGTTGCTCGTATGTTAGGTCAAGATAACAAGTGTCCGCGTAGTCAAGGATCGGTAAAAGAAGAGACTGAGCCAGCGCAACTTTAGTAGGAATGGGGAGAACATTGCGTAATCTTCGAAGTGAACCAACTGCGGCAAACATTTTTTTACTTATTTCACTAACTTCCCCCCAAGACAAAGTCTGATCGAACATAATACCTAAATTCTTAATTTTGTCACTGTATGGGATAAGTGTCCCATCGAATATGATTGGCGGGAGCAGCGACAAAGTTAACCGAGAGATTAATTTCGAACTCCCAATAATAATGGCTTGAGTCTTCAATGGATTAACTTTAAGCCCAAATGAATTACACCAATGAGAAATACGAATAAGATCTTCATTAATTAATCTAATTGTATTGGGGAGATCCGCAATCTTACATTGAGAGTAGATTTGTAAATCGTCTGCATATAGGTGGTAAAGAGAAGTTATGTGGGAACAGATCGAATTGATAAAGATAGAGAACAATAGAGGAGACAACACGCCACCTTGTGGGACGCCAGCTTTGACAGCAGACCAGTCAGAAAACGTGTCTTGAATTTGTACACGTTGCCGGCGCCCTTGCAAGTAACTATGAAACCAACCAATTACTTCAGGAGATATGTTAAGAGAACTTAGGACAGCGAGTAAAACATCAAAGTCTACAGTATTGAAGGCATTACTAAAGTCAAGCAATGTCAATACTGTAACCTGCTGACTATCCATGCCCAGGCGAATATCATCAGTGATTCTAACCAAAGCCGTAGTCGTACTATGACCGGGACGGAAACCAGATTGGAATGAATTCAAAAGGTTTTTTGATTGGACAGGAATTTGCTCAGCTGTTGGTATATTAGGCGCTCGAGTACTTTAGAGAGAAAGGAAAGGATGGATATAGGACGGTAATCCTCATATGTCGGATTAGATTTTTTAGGGAGTGGAGTTACTAGGCCGTCTTTCCAGGATGAAGGAAAAACACTGGTGTCAAGGGAACGGTTTAAAATAAGTGTAAGTATAGGAGCTAAAAGATCGAGTATTGGGATAATCATCTTACGACTAATGCTGTCAGAACCAACTGCGTCGGAAGTAATGGCTAATATATTCTTCTTAACATCACTGACAGTAACTTGGCTAAAGACAAAAGAGGAAAAATTGGGAGTTGATATAGCAGAAAGTTGAGCAAGTGTATTTTTCTTCGTAGCACTGTCTATAGTGGCGCTAGAGAGGAAATGGGCATTAAGCTTATTTAAATTTAAATTAAGAGATTCTACATTACGCTTTGCTTTTCCAACCCCTAAAGATTTGAGAAAGTTCTAAACTTTAGTTGAGTTATCTTCCTCAACAACAGATTTATGGATATGGCGTCGTTGACTATCTCTACACACCATATTGCAGCGATTTCGTGCCCTGTTATATTTCTCTCGGTTAGAATCATTAGGATTCATACGATATTTAGATTTCGCTATGTTCTTTTTTTCTTGAAGTTCTTTTATATCGGCAGTGAGCCAGGGGGCAGGAAGATGCTTCATTCGAACTGGACGAATTGGAGCGTGAATGTCATACAGTTGTGTAAGTATGCTGTTAAAAATAGATATCTGCTCATCAACCGAACCAGCATTCGCAACTACTGACCAGTCAACCTTAGCAGTATCTTCTCGTAACTTATCCAGGTCCATTCTACTAAAATTGCGCCGGAGAAGGATCCTTCGCTTAGCCTTAGGAGGTTTTAATTTATAGGACAGGTAAAGTAGATCATGGTAAGAAAAAGCGGAGGCATTGCATTGACCATGCTTTGCAACATGGTCAATGGAAGAAACAAGTATTAAATCAAGGAGAGAAGGTACACAATTAGGAAAAGCATGAGTTGCTGAAAGTGGGAGAATATGTAAGTTAATGCCATTAACAAGAGATTTCAGACGGGATGCTCTAGCATCATTTTTGAGAAGACAAGTATTGAAATCTCCCATGACAATAGTGTGATTATAAAGCGAGGAGTATTGTTCTAAAAGAATTTCAAATGCTGAAAAATAATCAATTGTAACATTTGGACTGTAATAGACACCGAGAAGAAGCTTTAAATGTCCAAACAATATTTCGATGAATAGGTGTTCAGGGCCGGCGCTAGACACTGGCTGCGAAGTATTTAAAACTGTGTAAGGAATGTGTGATCTTAAATAAATCGCCACGCCACCGCCAGCGCGCCCAAGGCGGTCGTTGCGAATCAAGTGGAATCCGGGAAGAGAGTAAGATATTCATGGTTTTAACCAAGATTCAGAAACTAATATCGCATGTATATTTTCATTATAAAATGAGGACAACATGTCAGGATAATGTGCGGGAATACTCTGGGCATTTATATCAACAACATTAAAGTTTTTCAGAGTATCTGAGAAATGAGAATCAAGAGTTTCACTAAAGAAGGGATGCTATGATAACTGTCATTAATGCTCAATCCATCTGAATCACCGAGGGAAAAAAAACTGTCGTCTAAATTATCGTTATTGAAAATCATAGATATCAAACTATAAATATAATATAAATAATAAATATAAGAAAAAAAAAGAAAAAATGGTTTACAAACCCACCCGCCAGTTGCAAGGAAAGATTCACTTCATAGAAGAAAAATTAATAGCATTTACAGAAAAAAAGAAAAAAGAAAAATAATTGTAACTATAAACACACAAAATACATATTTATATACTTAAAAATGAACAAAAATAAACAAAAATAAAAAATTATAAACAACATGGTTCTACTACACAAAAACCCTTGTAGCCACGGCAGATATTTTGTCTGTGGCTAGATGTCAAACAGTACTGCTGTCATAAAGATAAACAAAACGAACTACTTACTAGTTTCAATGCAAGCTTATAAAAATAAATATGAGGGTTAAATAGTTTAAACCGTTATATAAAAACAAATCGTAAAGTTTGTAAAACTATGACATATCGTTAGTATACAAATAAAGAGGAAGATGGATGAAAATTTGTGTTTACAATGTATATTCTAACTAATGTAATATAAACAAACAAAAAGTATAATTATAGGAAAAGAATATTAAATGCATCGTTTACTTAGTCTTTACTATTCTTTTGGACCTCGAAGTAAGACTAGCAGTGCCTTGAGTCAGAGGCTTAGATGACAACTGAGGTATGCCGTCCAGATCAGCCTTACACTCAGCTCGATGACGCGAACCATCAGGGGCTATGATATGAATAAAGCCGTCCCTAGTCCAGCACTTACTGATACCGAATCGCTGCCTTGCTTCCATAAACAATCCATGACGGCTCTTTGTTAAAAACTCTGACAGAGTAATACCGCTGCCTTTTAATCCAGTTTTAGAGAACCAAACCTTGTAATGCATTGCAGTGTCTGTAAATTTCACCAATATTGGCCTGGGTTTCTTGCCTGAGGGACGTCCCATGCGATGAGAAGTTTTAATGCAAGCTGCAGAAAAGGCAGTCACACCAAGATGTTCACCCACAATGTTACAGACCTGCGCAGCAGTATCTTCTGTTTTCTGCTCGCTGACTCCATGGAACAATATCATTTTGCGCCTTCTACGCATCTCCTGACGATCAAGCTCAATGCTAAGGAATTCAACCTGTCTCTGTAGGGTGTTCATTGCAGAGAGCACAAAGCTCCTGAAACTGTGGAACTCTGTTCCCAGGGTTGTGTTAGTTGTTGGTGTACTTTCAAGGCCCTGTTGAAACTCACTCATTTTCTGCTGGAACATTTCTGCCAGAGCATTGAGTGATTCTTTAACTGAGTCCATAGTGATGTGTAGTGACAGTGCAAAGAAACCAAAAAATAAGTTTATGAAGTGATGTTAATTTTAGAGACTTACTAGGGAAATACTGTCCGGTGGGTACTATAAGTCACATTTATTAATTATATTATTGAAAAAGTTGTAAATAATACTGTGAAATTAATTTTATAACTTTAAAAATTAAAGAGCTCTTATCAAAACGTGTTAACTTTTTCACACCTACCCTCGAAATTATATATATATATATATATATATATATATATATATATATATATATATATAATTAAATTAAATCCCAACCCAAGCATACAACTGCAAGACTTCAAGATACCATAAGTTCATACTGCATAGATCGGAACAAAAGTTAAATTTTTATCTATGGTAACCGCAGTTAACTATGACATATGGACGTTGAATATTTCAGTCCCGCCTGTGACCATGAGTCCTGTAAAGCGTTCGAAACGTCGGGTAATTAAAAAGTTAAATATACGCGATAAATTCCGTAAAAATTAGTATTATTTCAATGTGTAGTGTTCGCGTAAATATAAGAAATCGTTATGTAATATCCCTCTACAAGATGCAGGAGTGTACAAGTTAGATTGTGAATGTGGTCTCTCTTACATAGGTCAAACAAAAAGATCCATGAAAACCCGCGCGAAAGAACATATAGCTGACGTGAAGCATCGACGCTCCGGGAAATCTGCAGTCTGTGAACATGTTCAAGATCGTCCCCACCATTAAATCAGATTTCATAAACCACAAATCCTCGCAAAAGAACACCAATTCCTACCAAGGATGATACATGAGGCTATTGAAATTAAAAAAACATCCTAATTTCTATAGAAATAATTTCAATGGTTGGGTGCTGCCATCTGCTTGGGAATATTATAATATTATAGGAATAATTAACAAAATTAAACCCAAACTCAAGCATACCACTGCAAGACTTCAAGATACTGTAAGATCGTTTTGCGTAAATCGGACCAAAATTAATATTCAAACACTGAAGCCGGGCTAACAATCACATTGGGACGTCAAACATCTTATTCCCCCCCCCGTAACCATGGGTGCTGTAAAGCACCCGAAACGTCGGGAATTAAAAATAAGTAAAATCAGTTAAATAAACGCGATAGAATCCGTAAATATTAATTTTATTCCTCAGAATCTTTACTCCTTGCAAACGTTTTTATTGCCTGCCAAAGCTTTTTAGGATTCTGCTTGTGGTGTTTCAGCTCTCTATTCTCGTGTTTAGCCTTCTTGATTTGGTGCAACAGGTCATTACAAAAGTTGCGATATCATTTGTAGGTTAGATTAAGCATGAAGTCATTGGGATTCGCACGGAATGCCCAAAGAGTATCTGTGTCGCATACATTTCATCAGCTCGGGAGTGATCCAGGGTTTTATGTTCTATTTAGTGCGACTCAATTTTACTTTACTAGTATCTTTACCTACAGTTGATTTTATAATCTAGTCAAAATTAAAAGCGACTTCATTGATGTCTTCACAGCCAGTTATCGTTGACCAGTTCATACCGCATAGGTCCAAATTAATTGCGCCGATATCAACAATATTTCAGTACCTGTTTTTCGATTTAGAATTATTTTCGTCGAAGCTCACACCTACCATAGGCATATAGTGATCAGTTAAGGAGAATTTGCATACAGTTGCTGAAATAACATGTTTGGATTTTATGGAAATGCGGTCAAAGCATCTATCTCCCCAACACCCACAACCAACCACAACCCAACAACCCGCTAGACAACAACCCGTGGGAAGCCATTAGGCATAAGTAATCAGATACCTGCAAATCAGTGTCTTTAGCTAACAGATTGATATTTAAGTCACCCGTCACCAAGACACAAGACCTATTCTGTAATTTGTGAAATGTACTGTCCAAAGATTGTAGAAAGCCGTTTAAGTTGTGACATGAGGGAGCGCAACCCAAGTCAACCCTAAGTCAGTTTGCCTCATCAAAGGTAAACAACCACTCCCCCACTTTTATTGATATACTTTTTAGTATGAAAGGGCTTGTAGCCGGTTATTTGCCTAATTACTGAACTATCACGTAGCCAGCATTCAGTCAGAATGATGACGTCATATGTTATGTTTAATCTCTTTAGGACTACCTAAAATTATTAAAATTATGTTGAAGACTACGTATATGAAAGTGAGAAGCTTAAAATCGTTTAATTGAACAACTTTATTAAAATATTCTAATCTATCCAATGAGTGACATTTAATCTTCATCTAATTTAAAGATTTAAGAAGAGCTTGTCACTCATAAAATTGCAGGAATACAAACATTTGGGTACCAAAGAACTTAAGACAGTCATAGTGTTCATCACAGAGGTATAATTTAATCGGAATTCCAATATAAGCAATAAAAAATAAGATAAGGCCTTTATGTCGCGATATACAATAGTAGTATTTTGCTTGAACTACACATATATGTAAGATAATATGATTTATAAGAAAATTCTTTAACGAGTGTATTATAAAAATTTGTGAAAAAATTAAAATTATTAAATACATAAATTATGAAAAGGTGAAGTAATAGTTTTATTTTTACAATTACAAGTAAACTAATACTTCTGTACACTTTCGTTTG
Source organism: Parnassius apollo (assembly GCA_907164705.1). NCBI lineage: Eukaryota > Metazoa > Arthropoda > Insecta > Lepidoptera > Papilionidae > Parnassius > Parnassius apollo. The sequence goes on along the minus strand of CAJQZP010001656.1, from coordinate 626,157 downwards.
GCATAAATTAAGAATAAATATTTGACATAAATATTCATAATACTCATAATATTGCCGCAAAAAATCATTGCGATTAACATCGAATAAAAATAATATGCAACAAAACAAACATGAACTTAATAACAAGCAAAGCAGGCTAATTTGATTTATTGTCTTGGTGTGGAAAAGAAGATGGATTACACTCATGTACCTGGGAAACGAGGTGCCGGTCCAGTCAGCAGCACTTCGTATGGTGCGGGATAGACTACCTTCGTGCTTGCGGATATGAATTTTTTTTCATTTTTGATCTACCAGTACCTATAACTCGCTTCTCTTGAACGAGTTCTAACATCCCGAAACAACTGGCGATTATATTTTGTAAGATGTTAAAAGAAGTATAACTTTCTAGGAGGTCCTTGAACATCAATATCTAAGTTGGTGAGGTCACGTCTAGCCTTCGTCGCCCTTAAAAATTCATCACGCTTGTCTTTTCTTAGAAAGCGCACTATGACAGGTCGGGGTCCTTTAAATTGACCTTCCTGGTTGATTCGGTCTCGTCTACTCCCCGAACGAACAACGAAATCGTTGTCGTTGTTAACTAGGGTGATGTCGATCTTAGAAACCGTAACGAGGACAATGTGTTTCAGGTTCTCACTAACATTTTCGTTGATGCCCATGATCTCCATTTCATTTCGTAGCGAGGATTGTGACTGGGTGTTGAGTTGTTCCTGGAGGATTGAAATGGTGGCCTTAAGAGAGTCTATGTCAGATTCATTTTCATCCAAAACCTGAAGTTTCCGTTCGGCTTGTGATATACGCGTTTCCAATGAGTCCAGTCTACAGGTCAAGAGACATTGCGAGACTGTTTGCATAACGCCCTTCATTTCAATCATTTCTTCCCTCATAAGATGTATTTCAAATGCAAGCTTGAGAAGGTTGCCATTTATTGATTGCAACGTGGGCTTCTGGGACTCATTGAAAGTGGGAGATACGGCTTTGCGTTTTGATGGACGGGTGGTGATATTTAAATGCAGCTCAAAGTTAGGTTTGCGAATGGGAGTGTTGGAATTATCACCCTTAGGAGTACTGCAGTGGCAATGCAGTGGCAGGGCATAGCCAGCTTGATAAAAATTCATCCATGAACAATACATATTCTTTTTTCCAAGATATTGTTACATAAAATATGGTAAACGGTTTTACATCAATAGAATCTCATAAACAAATCTGCGCTGCCGATGTCAGATAAGCAAGCTCCACACTGAGAATACATTGTTTACGTAGGTTCCTATCAATAAGCGTCAGCTGTTGCAATATATATGTGTTTAGTGTGCAATTAAAATTTATGCGTAACATATGATGTTGGGAGAAAATGACTTTAACCTCTTAGCCCGGTGTAGACAATTATTTCATCAATTTTAAGTAGACATGAATGTGAAGGTAGAATGTGAACGTTTCCGTTATATATCTTTAAATCAAAAAAAGCTGCGCGTTGAGAATTATATGCATTTACAAGATGCAGTTTCTAGTGACGCAATTGTAAACCCCAGAGATTTAGGTAAAATGGTAATTCTGCCCTGATCATTCGTTAACAGTCCCCTCTACCTACATGAGTACACACAAAACGCATTCGCCTATGTACGAACTTACGGAAGACCTGATCTTTTTGTTACTTTTACTTACAATCCCACATGGAAAAAAATAACCGAGGAGCTAATGCCGGGCCAAAAACTACTGAGAGACACGATTTAGTTGCTGGAGTATTTAGATTAAAAGTACAAAAATTGATGTAATTAATAAAAATTAATAAATTAAAAAAATAATTAACAAAGGAAAAATTTTCGGAGAGGTGCAGTGCTTCATGTATTCAATTGAATGGCAAAAAAGAGGATTACCGCATGCCCACATTCTAATATGGCTTAAAGAGAAGTAGCGGCCCAGCCAAATAGACGACATAATAAGCGCAGAGATTCCGGATCCTGTGCAAGATAAAGAATTGTATGATACCATCGTCCGAAATATGATTCATATCCATGTGAAGCACTAAATTCAATATCGCCATGTATGAAATAAGGAAAATGTACAAATAAATTCCCTAAACAGCTATAAAAGAAACAGTGCACAATGACAATGGCTACCCTTTATACAGACGCAGAGCTCCCGAAGATGGTGGCAGGAAAGTTACAATCAAATCACGCTCTGGAGCGTTCAAAACCTTAGATAACAGCTGGATTGTCCCGTATTCGCCCATTCTATGTAAAATGTTTAATGCCCACATTAATGTAAAAGCATGTAGCTCTGTCCGCGCAATCAAGTATATCTGTAAGTACATAAATAAAGAAAGCAACCAAGCAATATTTAATCTCAGGAGTAAAGGTGAGGCAAATCCCGTTAATGAAGTACAGACCTTTCAAGCAGGGCGTTATGTCAGCAGTAACGAGGCAGCGTGGCGTCTCCTTGGCTTCCCTTTATACGAAAGGCACCCAACAGTTACTCACCTTGCTGTGCACTTAGAAAATGGAGAGCGTGTATATTTCACCGAAAGAAATTTCCAAGAAAGAATTGCATCACCGCCAAAAACTACACTAACAGCCTTCTTTCAACTTTGTCAAACCGACCCCTTTGCAAAAACGTTGTTATATTTTGAAGTCCCCAACTATTATACTTGGAACACATCCAGGAAGGAGGGTAAACGCCGTATTCAAGGCGCGCCTATTGCAAATTGGACCGGTGTAAAGTCATTAGATGCCCTTGGTCGTGTGTATACCGTCCACGTAACTAATTTTGAATATTTCTGTTTACGATCGCTGCTGCACCATGTTCGGGGTCCTACAGGATATAAAGACCTTAAAACTGTCAACGGTCAGGAATGCGCAACTTATAGAGGAGCATGTGAAGCTCTGCATCTTTTAGAAAACGATAATCACTGGGATGAAACCATGGAGGAAGCTGTGTAGTGCCAGTCACCAACCAAAATTAGGGATCTTTATGCAACTCCGATATCATCTTGCGGGCTATCTAATGCACATGATTTGTGGGACAAATATAAAGAGTACATGGCGGAAGATATTTTGCGAAGGTTACAGCAGACACACGCGAACATGACATACAATGAACACATTTGTAATGAAGCACTTGGAAAAATTGAAGATTTTTATCTTCAATTTTTTTAATTTTTTGCCTACCATTGCCATTATTTTTAATGGCAATGATAGGCAAAAAATTAAGCGACTTTGGAATGATAAGCTCTCAGCGAACAACCGAAAATGAACTAAGTGATGAAATTATACGTGAAACAAACTACGATATACCAGCTTTGCAGCAGCAAGTAGCCGAATTTGTACCCCGCTTGCTTCCCGAACAAAAACGAGTTTTTGACAAAGTATTAGGACAAATTGAATCTGGAAATTGGTGCACTTTTCTTTTTAGATGCCCCTGAAGGAACTTGGAAGAAATTTTTGTTAAATTTATTATTAGCGCAAGTACGAAAAGATAAAAACATTGCTGTGGCCGTAGCTTCCTCCGGGTCGCACTGCACATTGTTTTAAAACTCCCTCTAAATCTAGCCCAGGAAGAAACGCCGATCTGCAACTTTAGCAAAAATAGTGCACTTTTAGTAAACTTTTAGTGTGGGACGAAAGTACAATGTCGCATAAAAAGCTGTAGAAGCACTAAATCGGACGCTCCAGGATTTGCGCAGCAATACCGATGTAATGAGAGGAATGGTGGTTTTACTGGCTGGTGACTTTCGCCAAACTTTACCTGTCATTCAAAAGGGCACACCTGCAGATGAAATTAAAGCATGCCTCAAGTCGTCTATTTTATGGTCTATTGTATGGTTTTAACTACGAATATGAGAGTGCATTTGTATAATGATATCAATGCTGGAAACTATGCTGACACACTATTAAAAATTGGCGATGGGCGGTTGGAAACGGATGCTGAGGTCTGCGTTAAATTGACGAGAGATTTTTGTAATTTAGTACAGAGTTATTCCGAATTAATTGCGAGCGTTTAGTTATATTTAACGAACAACATGCATGAAGACAAATGGTTATGTGAAAGGAAGATTCTTGCACCAAAAAATGAGAGCGTTAACAAAATAAATTCAGATATATTAAGCGAAGTAGCAGGAGAAATAACAGAGTATTTGTCAGTAGACACAGTTATGGACACAGAACAGATCACTTCATATTCCGTAGAGTTTCTAAATTCTCTAGAGTTGTCAGGTGTGCCCTCACATAAGCCCCAATTAAAATTAGACGCCCCAGCCATGCTAATGCGAAATTTAGATGCTCCTCAGTTATGTAACGGGACAAGGCTTCGTTTGACACATCTTGGACGGAACATAATCGGTGCTACAATTTTGACAGGCATAGCTAAAGGTTATTATACCACGGATCCCTATAATTCCCACAGATCTTCATTTTCAATTCAAAAGGTTGCAGTTCCCTATTAAGCTCAGTTTTGCAATGACAATTAATAAAGCGCAAGGGCAAACGTTACAGGTAGCGGGGATCACCTTAGAAAAACCGTGCTTCTCTCATAGTCAGCTGTATGTAGCATGTTCGCGTGTGTCAAATGCCCAGAATCTCCACATTCTTTCCCCGAATGGAAAAACATACAACATTGTGTACAGTAGCGTCTTAAAATAGTGTTCAGTTATTTTTTTTTCCAAAAATCCCACAATCAATTAGTAAATAAGATTCGATCGACTGAGTGTTAAATCTCTATGCGTAAGGAAATAGTTTCTGGGCATTACTCAACTAGATCTGCTAATCAAAGGCATTGTTTGAAGCTGGGGCTTTGATATATTTTTATCATTTATTCACTTATTTCAATCATGTCATTGTTGAATTTAGAACAGCCTTTAGTTAATGGAAAAAGAAAGCTTTTTAATTTAACGGCGTTATAAACTTCATTAAGGAGCACAAAACTGTCAAGCCGACTCTGTGTACTTCAGGAGTATTTCACTTCTTTTATGTGTTTTTGTTTTGGATCTGGCCTTTTCAAATAAATATTTTGTGATACAAATACTATGTTATTAATGGGTTAAACAAGCATGCAGTCAACTAATGGTGAGTAAATAATGTGGTCTATAGACACATAAACCTAGCTTGTGAATGCTTTTTCCCATAGACTAGCAGACTTATAAATAATAACTGACATTTATTAAGAATCAAAAACCGTTATTGTCCCTGAGAACTAAGATGAAATGCCTCCTTGCCGGTAAAAAGGTCTACTTTTTTATAGGAGAGGGGCAAATGAGCATACGGCTCGCCTAATGGTAAGTGACTACCAATGCCCATGAACAATTGAAACATCAGGGGAATTGCAGGTGCGTTGCAAGCCTTTTGGAAAAGGCGTAAGATCTTTCCTTGAATTTGTTTTTTATAGATAAAGAATTGGCAGTCTCTAATCGGCTGGTGGTCCTCAAGGCACCCCATTAACTGGCAGTTTATGTTACGAGCTTAGGATTCGTGACAATAAAAACTGCCGTATAAATTACCAAAATTGACACTTTAATTACCTCACACCAATTAAAACTTAAAGACACTAATAATTAATCACACTGATCACTTTAGTTCACTTGATTTCGCTCCGAAGCTTCTCTTGTATCACCAATTTAATACTGCCTCAGTCGCTACTCTCTAGTCTAGTTCTGCCAATCGATACTAGATGGCACTGGAGGTGGAAAGTTTTCCTCGCTACTTTTTGCTACTCGGCACTAAATGGCGCTAGGCGCATTAATTGTGACTAGAAACAATAGATTCCATTATTTTGGAGAACAAGGAAGTGATGGCGATAGGATGGATAGTTGGACGGCCCTCAGTTGTCACCTGTTTAGTGAACGAGTTGACCAAAGCTGTCTTCCATGAATTTGGGATTAAGCCTTGGTTGTGGAAGTACTGAAATAGATCCGTTAGAACCGGTGCCAACTCTAGAGCACATGACCTTAGCAAAATTGGGAGGATTCTGTCAGGTCCACTCGATTTGCGGATATCCATGGTGAGGAATGCTTTGCAATCCAAGCGCTGTGTAACCCAAACATCCGACATGGAGCGCTCATACCGGGATGGTCAGCGGTGAGCTCCCCCCGTTATCGAGAGTCGAGTTGGACGCAATGAGAGAGTCTAACAGATCGGCTTTCTTCTTTGCGGCATGGGTCAGTGAGTCGTCCTCTCCGTGCAGAGATGTAAGAGATGACTGAATGAAGTTCCGTTGGACAGCCTTGCCCAGAGACCAGAATGCACAGGTTCCGAAGGAAAGCGAACTAGCTTCTCACCAATTCTGCCAATGTGCTCAGATCGTGCCTTAGCAATGACTATTTTGAAGGACCTGGAGGCAGAATTATACATCTTTTTAAGAGCGCTGGTGCTAACATCCCGAGACGTTGGTGCGTTAGCCTAGGCTCAGTAGCATTTCTGCTTATAGCGTGATGCTATTTTACAGGAACGATCAAACCATGGCCGAGATCCGCCTGCGATGGTTAAAACAGAAGAACGAATAAAAAATTATATACAACATTAGCGACAGAATAAGCAACAGCGTTGGGATCGTCAGGCAAAAAACAAACTCACCCCCTGAAGTGAGAAGCGAGGAAAGACCGCATCCTATCCCAATTAGCTGTCTTATAGTGCCAAACACGGTGGCAGTCTGTAGAATCGAACGCGATGTTAGCGTGTGTGGCAACACCCTACGAACTTGACAATGGTCTGAGGAAGCAAGACGGTCGTTGACAGAGACCTGATATCTATCCGGATGAAAGGTCGGTAGAAGGTTCACGATCCAGAGAAGGTGCATGATCCTCCACTTCTGGAATCCACGTAGGAAAAGTAACTAAAACATAGACAGATCTCCCAGCATGATCGGTTTAACCTGAACCGAGCCATTCGGCGTGGTGGGCGTTAAAATGGCCAAGGAACGCGATATCTGAGAATAATATCTGTTATAGCAAGGAATCTGTGGCTATTTCAACGTAGTCGATGAGTCGATTTATTTCGGTATTACCGCTATGGGACCTATCGAGGCACTCCTAGACACGCGGATGGTCGTCGTTGTCTACGTGAAGCCAAAGTATGGTTAGATTCAAACGTTCAAAATTAAGGCGCCGAGAAAAGAGGAGTGTTCGAATTTGTACCTCGGGTAGGAGAGCTAAGAATTATCGACTGCGTCTCGGTCAAAAAGAGCAGGGCCATCTTCGCCGTCTCGAGATGGTAGTGGATGGCGTTTAGGTTTCTCGTCACTGTCTCACCATACGAAAAAAAAAACAGCATTAACACTTCTATTTCACGATGGTATTCAAAACGGGCATGGTCCTTTCCAGGTGGTGGGGGACTCATTCGTTCCGCAGCCATATTATGTTGCAGTATATCCCTATGAAGTACTTTTCAATGGTATATTCTCTAGCGCCAGCAGTTGATAAAAAAAGACTGATGTTGATAACAATCATGATAAAATATGTTGATTATATTTTTTCTATCAAAAATAAAAAGTCAAAAAAATACACCGTAAAATATATTTGAGTGCATCCTGAGATTCAGGAAATTCAGTTGATTCCCTTGGCGAAATTATTTATACAGATTTTTATAAGTAACAGTGTAAAATAAAATTTAACTTAATTATAAACACACATAACGAACAGGCATCACTTTTGGTCGGATGGTTGCCAAAATAATATAGCATTTTAAATTTTTTTGGCCAGGGAAATCAATAAAAGACGAAAAGAGAATCAAAATTGAAACAAGATTTATAAGAAAATTAAGGTTCCTAAGTCGTATGGGTCCGGAAAAATCTCTGGTGGTAGTCGATTCCACAGGCAAGTTGTGCGAGGAAGAAAATTTCTTTTAAATCGCACAGTGGTGGATCGCTGGTCATCCAGATGGTGTGGATGATATCGGGAGTTTTTCCGTAATGTGCGTTCATTAAATATAACATTATGTGAAGCATCAACGTTCCGGGAAGTCTGCAGTTTGTGATCATATCCTAGACGGCTCCAACCATTACATCAGATTTGATAGACCACAAATCCTCGCGAAAGAACACCGATTCCTACCAAGGATCATATGTGAGGCTATTGAAATTTTAGAAAACATCCTAATTTCAATAGAGAAGAAGGCTGGCTACTACCACCTGCTTGGGATCCTATAATTAATAAAATTAAAACTAAACCCAAGCATACCACGGCAAGAGTTCATGACACAGTCAGTCCATTTTGCATAGATCGGACCATAAACAATAATTAAAAATACCTGTGGCACTCGCTGACTGCCGCGGTAAAGCTATTGCATAGCATTTTTTATCAACTTATGCAATTATAATTATTTATTTATTTTATTTATGCAGTTAAGTCTTTGATATTAAATCAAGTTACACTTTTTGAGCGTGGTGACCGATAAGAAAACAATTTTTTTTCTCTTATTGAATAAATGAGAAGTTAATATTGTTTAAAATATTTTTAATATCTTACAATACATGTACGTTATTCAGGAATTTTTATCATTGAGTTAGCAGCTAGTGTGCACGCATACGTCTAGTCGCACGCACACAAACACCGTGCCGAAGTCTGCCGGGTGCTGAAGTTTGCCGAACTGAAACGACGTTAGACGATGCACGGCTTTCAACTCCACACTTCCGTGCCCGTCGGAGTGGGGAGCGTGAGGTTTTTTTTCGTTACGGAATTTCTGGATTCGTTCCCCGCGCTCAAGGCCCGCGATAGAAGCTATGCAATAGCTTAAAAAGCTGAAGGAACTCCGAGTTTAACAATGATATCGTGACGTCATTCATCTCAGTCCCCCGTGACCATGGGTGCTGGAAATCACCAAAAACGTCGGGAATTTAAAATAATTAAAATTAAACGCGATAAAATCTTAATCAATGTATAGTGTTCGCGTAAATATGAGAAATCATTATGAAATAAAGATAGTTATGGATTTAGACTTTTACTCCGCTCCGTTTAAGATAATATCAAAAGTTTTTACCTTTGCACCTGCTTCGACCCTAGTTATAGCCTATCACACGTTCACTGCTGTATATAGGTCTCTCCCAAGGCAACCTGCATAAGTATATTATTTGGTTTTTTTAACCTTCATACTAGGATTATCTGCTGTATCATGGAGGCAGTTTAAAAACATAAATTGCACAATAAATACATCCGAACACAGACCAATCATTTATAGGCCGTACAATTACTTGTTCCGTACTTGTTTGAGCCCGCGGACCTTAGCGTCGGAACTCAATGCTAAACCACTGCGCGTTCGAGCCGTCGTTGTATTTCCTATTATGGCTGTTTACTATTTTATAATGAGGTATGTACATACCCTATTCTATTAATTGTTGCTAACTTATTTTTGCACTTACCTCTTTTTATCTCCTAGTCCTAGTATGGCATAGATTCTGTGTACATTAATGTGTAAATAAAATATTAAAGTTATGTAATTATTTAAAAACAAATTGGAAACACTTTTGGACTTGAATTCAAATTAGTAGGAATCCAACATCGAAGCACATTTATAAAACGTCAAGAGCGGCTCGACGAAAAATGATACGGAAAAAAATAAAGGCACAGTTGCAGACGTCAGCTAAATTTATTATGTTTTGAGTTTGCTTTTCTCACTTTACTTAAGTTCTCGTTTTTTTTGGTTTGAAATATTCAACCGACTTCAAAAAAAGAGGAACTTATCTAATCGACGATATTTTTGTGTGTTACCACAGAAATTATTTTCTAGGTGAAATTATTATGATCAGTCTTCTTTATGTGAAAATTGATGCTTCTCATGTGGTCTCATATAAATTTATTTTTGAGTTATCCTAATAATGTGTATTAAATTGACTTCGACTACACTGCTGACATTCTCATTTTATTTGTATTAAGATCAGTTATACAATTTTTTTAATTTTACCACTTGTTAGTAATTTCTTACAGGTTTGAAATTGTTATAGCTAATTAGGGTTGCAAGATTTTGTGTTATCATTCATAAATTGATAATTTCTAAAGCATTAGTTTTCCTGAGATTCATCATTATCATTTTAGCCATTCACTAGTCAACTACTGAATTGCATCAGGGTACCCCAAAATAGATATTTTGCACAGACAGTCCTTGAGCTCTGGAACACGATATTGCAACTTTCATCACAGCAGAAATGTCGCTTCTCCTCGGTTAGCTTGTGCAGAGGTTTAGCTATGTCTGCAAAGTACTTCACAAATAGCAGATAATAGGAGCACAAACCCAATCAATTTCAACTTGCCAGTAGCCACTTTTAAGATCCAGCGTGCTAAACCACTTTACTGCTGTAATCATGTCCAGCGTGTCATCAATTCTTGGCAAGGGATAGCTGTCCTTCTTTGTAACGTCGTTCAGATGGTGGTAGTCAACACAATACCACATGCTGCCGTCCTTCTTCTTTACCGGCATCACGGGTGAACACCATGGACTAGACGAAGTTTCAATAACACCATCACCATTCCCTCAATCATAGTTTCCACTTCCTTTTCACGTGCTACCGGCAATCTTCTTGGCCGCTGGTGGATAGGCAATTCTTCTCCTATGTTTATTTTGTGTTGAAGAAGCCAGTCTTCCTTATGTCAGCATCGTTTGACGAGAATACATCGGCGTACTTGAGTAACAACTTCTTCGCCTTAACCATTTCATTCGGGGAGAGAACGCTGTGACAGTCTTCTAAAAGTGTGGTCACTCTCGTTTGCGCATCCAACCAATCCACTTCCTCACAATTACCAACCAGTGTGCATTTTTCTATAATCTGTTCCTGGTCACAAAGGTTCAGCACACGTACTCCTGAGATATCAGTGGTTCTGACCAAGGTTCGAGCTACTTTTCATGAAAGGTCATTGTTTACCCTTTCCACGACTACACAACGGTGAGCTTGCCCAGTATTCCGAGGAAGACTAACCGGCACAATCGTTTCCGATCATGGCGGAAGAACAATCTTCTTAAGGCTGTACACGTTCCTTGGTAATGCCCCTTCCACAAAATGTTCCTCTTGTCCACATTAAAAAAACACCTTTCTTAAAGTCTATTTCACAACAATTATTCCTCGTAAAGTCTAGGCCCAAGATGCAGTCGTCCGTTATATCAGCCACGATGACATTATGCAGGTAGATCATGTTATCTAGCTTCAACTCCATCTCCTTCTCTCCACGGACGGGTATGCGCTGACCGATGGATGTTACCAAGTTAAAGCGTTTTTAATTGTTTGCGGAGTCCCCTAGGGACTGACATATAAGTTGGAACTGACAACCGTGCGAGAGGCTCCAGTGTCTATTGTCACCTTACACGGCATTCCATTGATGTCGCCCTCTATGATTAGGATGTTCCCATCATGGGTTTGTGGGATCGAAATCCTTGAGGCTCTTTTAACATAACCCAGCACCCGCCCCGCAGTCCTGGCTTTTACTCAATTCTGCTGTTGTTCGACGGTGCTGTTAGCCGTACCACCCTCTCGAGATCAATCACCTTCCCTTTCTACAGTTCACTAAGGGCAGCCGGATCAAAGATGGCCCCTTTCCCCACAGCCATAGCACCTAGGGCTGTATCCTTTATTGCGGTCGCGAACTGTAGCTGCTGCAACCTCCCTGACGCGATGGGAATGAAGATGCTGCCGCACGGCTTCCACCTCCAGTGCATGGGCCAAGGCATCCTTAAGCGTCTCGTGGTGACCGAGCCTCACAGCAGCTCTGACTTTTAAGTCGCGGATGCCGTCGATGAATATCTGCACCAGGTTCCCTTCAATGAGTGCAGGTACAGACTGGTATGCTTTTCGAACCATCTTCTCCATCTTAAGAGCCCACTGCTGCAGGTTTTCGTTGCTGCGTTGCAGGAGATCTTTAAGGTGTGCACGAAAAACCTGTTCCAGGTGAGCTGCTCGTAAGTCACTTTCTTACCGAGATCTTCCAACACAGTCATGGCTTTGTCGCGCAGATACATCATTGAGCAGTAAACGTCTGGTAGTTGTAGTGAAGTCAATCTCATTTTTGTCGAACCGTTGGGCTTGATTACGTGCACGTTCTCTGGGACCGTTTCTTGAATAAAGAGTTCATCATAAAGAGTTCCTTTTTTTCCATGAAGTCTGTCAGCTACTGGTTCCTTCGGGTTCCATTGACCTATTCTAAACTTCACTCCCTTCAAATCACCGTTCTCTCTAGTGCCTAGTTTTGCATTGAAGTCTCCCATTAACCATAAAAAGAATTTTGTATGAATGCTTGGCTTTGGTATATTCTAATACATTTCCTCCACCACCTCATTGGTATTTGCCGAGGTTGCCTGTATATAAACATGTATGGCTTTCAGTGAATTTTTTTGGTGATTCTAAGTATAAGGTACGCAACCCTCGTCAACACACTGACAATCTTTACTACATTGTTAACGAGAGTTTTGTGAACGAAAAATCCTACACCTCCTTGTTACAGATAGTCGCCCTCCCTGTGATTAAAATAATTGCCGAATTCAAAGATAACCGTGTACTTGCCCTCTCTTCAAACCTTGCATAATCCTATAATATTCCAGCGTAACTAGTGTACTTCCTATCTCTTCTTCTAGCTCTAGGATTTTCTCGTCAAACCATGTTTCCAGGTCGAGTCATAGTAGGTGGCAATCGAACCTCCTCCTGAGCACCCCCTACCCCGCAGTTACCATGGTCACCACTGTAGCGAGGAACAGCGGGGCCGACGGGGACTGGGACCTCTCTATCACGCTGTTCCTCGCTACGGTAGCGACCATGATTTACCAAATACTACTTACTTACCACCAGCTTTTTTTATATAACAGAATGTCACGAACGAGTTTCAATTTATTCGATGTATTACTAGCCGTGTTAGTAAAAATAGCTTTTTATTATGAAGATAAAAGATTTTTGTGTAAAAAAAATATACTAAAAGAGATAAAATGCGGTAAGTAAGTAATGTTCTATTGGCGTAAATTGAAGGAGTCATTTAGTTCTTGAATGAAAAAATAATTTTAAAAATTGTGGCCTTTTTAAGCTGCAGTATTTACAGGCCGGCAAAAACTCCATCTTATAATTACTCGTCTATTATTTGCAGAAATTTGGTTTCAAAATACTGGAAGACTTTTTTTTCTTTATTAGGTTTACCAACAATTGCTAACACTATCATATCAAATTAGTACAATAAATTGCTTAACAATGTCAACAAAAATAAAATTATTTAAAGGTGAAATCTGCTTGCATATAAATTTATAAAAACATAAACTAAAAAAAAAAAATTATTCCTCAACTAAAATTAAATATATATATGTATATATATATATATATATATATATATATATATGTATATATATATATATATATATATATATATATATATATATATATATATATATATATATATCTATGAGTAAGAATAGTGCTACATGAACTTAAAAAAATCTATTTTACTGTACGCTATTAACCCGGCGAATATGAGGTTAAAAAAAAGTTACATCGAGAATATGGCAAGGTGGGACATACCCATAATTTAATGTACTATATTTAAGCTCTTATTATTATTATTTTTACTTCCAAATCTACAGCGATCCTTAACTTAGCCCTTAAGCTACAACGGCTCTTTGGAATGGCTAAACTGATTAAAATGAAACTTGGTGAACAGATAGAGCACAAGACCAACAAGCTTACTCTTTAATCCAATAACAATTTCGATAATATAATATAAAAAACCGACACCTCCCTGGGACAGATGGTTGCCTTTCCGGTGATAGAACAAGTTGCCAGATTCTATGATTACCGTGTCCTCTCCCTCTCTTTGGAACTCGGATCATCCTACAATATGGCAGCGCAACTTGAATACCTCTTCTTCCAGCTCCAGGATCTTCTCGTCAGTCCTCAGGTTCCGAAGATTCTTAGCATCCCTTGGCCCGCTGTTACCATGGTCACCACCGTACGCATGAATATCAGGGCGGCCCGCCAATTGGACTGGACTGGAGTGGGGGGCGTTTTTTTGTGTCGTTCAACATGGGGGGTCTTGCCATAGTTAGCACGATTGGCGAGCGGGTTGCCAACCGCAGTTTTTTATTGTGTAATTGCTGTTATCAAGAAGATTCTGCTGCCTATCTCCTGCCTGCTTTCCTCAGTCACCTCTTACGATACCCACACTATTTACACTATTACACTATTTAAATATTATAAATTCGAAATTAATCCAGCAGTTGAGATATTTTCAGTTATACTCATCGAAAGTGCCGCGGTGCATAAGGGTTGTGGAGGGAAAGTTCAATTCACTATTCGCTGTAAATGGGCTTCTGCAATCCATGGCCCCTTAATTATATTCGAGTTAGGCTCTTGTATCTTGTTGCTCGCTTATAAACGAGATGAGATGAGAGAAATCAGTTCTGATGAAAATCAGATAATAATTTTAATTGTTAGATTTTTTTTTAAATTTTTTATGTTGAAGCTTGAAATGCATTTTAAGAAACAGTTTTTATAAATTTTGATTGAAAAGCAAATCTGTTACTTATTCATTTTGTGAAGTTATAATGTTATGCGTTAAAATTTATTTTACAACGTATACATTGTTATACTTTATTTTTGTCAGTTAAAAAGCCTTAAGACACACAGACAATTCCTTCTGTATTTTTACAGATGTTTTACATACAAAAATTGCGCAAGGACATACACCCAGAACAGAAAAATTTAGTACTTGGTACTAGTAGGTCCTACAAATATTTGTTTATTGCAAGAATTGAACTCGCACACCGCAACATAATCTTAGAAAATGCGCTATATATATGCTATGTATTTTCAACGATACTAACATAGGTAGGTATTTTATATATGTAATCGTTTCGGTTATAAGCTAAACCCTACACTTCAATAAATTGCACGAGTATCTTTAAAAGTCTTTAATTTAATCTTGGCTTTTTAAGTAACTCTACAGATGGATTGTACGCTTCCCCGATAAGGGTCCGCATAAAGAGAAAGTTTCAAATAATAGTGTGTGATTGTTTCACGCACACAAACGCAAGCATTCACATTCACAATTCGACTGTATGTTTTTCGTTTTTTATAAAAGACGATGTCTTAAACAATTGTGAACCGATTTTGAAATTACATCTTTGCACCTACTACAAAAGTTAAAATATAACACTGCTCGAACTTATCGAAAGTGACTGAACGGGCCATACTGAAAATCAGCGGCCCTGGTTTACTACCTCAATTTTCGAGTGCAATCTCCTCAGTATTAATAAAGAAACTTTTATAGTATTTAAAATTTTCTTAATTCATTTGACGTTTTCATTATGTGGCGAAATGAATATTTTCTTTCTTAGTTTTTTCCATTCAAGGTTACAAAATATCACAACTGTATGTAAAAGAGTAAAAACATCAAAAAAAAAAAAACGCTGGCTTTATTACCACACGGTATCTAAGAGCGTAGCTATTATTTTGTTGAAACACTGCTGTCAATATAACGTTGCTGGAATTTCAATATGCTTTAGGATAGTGATGCCACCGAAGTTATGAAATGTATTATTCATCAGAAAGCGCGTATTTTGTATTAGTACGTACAGATCCTAGTTTGCAATCGCACTTGTAATACAATTTTGTTTAACACAATATTAGTTTAGCCTAGCAAAACCTATTATTTAAATGTTACGTGTGGATAAAAAAGCACGTATTATATAGACACTATTGATGTTACACGATCCGAAAAAAAAATTATTTGCAAATTTTCCTTATGGGGGGGTTCTAGACTCAGTTGTATTGTTGTTTAACCACTTAGCCGCTCTCGTAACCTTAACACTTACAAACATCATCATCATATCATCATTTTTAGCAGCACTTTACTAGTCCACTGCCGAGAGGCCGTTCCTTATGGGGAAAAGTTCGCGAGTGGCAGCCTCGTACCGGTAGGCGAAGTGTAGGGCAACCCCACTAGATTGAGTGCCGACCTGCTAAGACATGCAGGAAGTCGACAGGTGCAGGTCGCTCAGGACCAGGCTTTATGGAATTCCTTGGGGGTGGCCTATGTTCAGCTGTGGGATTGTGAAGGGCTGTAATGATGATGATGACTTTATACGTCAGTCATAAACATCATCTTCCACCCATTTCTCCCTTCGCTCCGTTACTGAATCATTTTTCTCCTTACGCTTCTTCACTCATTCATCCAGGACACAGGTATTCAATCACTCCTACACGTATTATAAATATAATTTTATATACCTATTTCTCATTCGTAAGCTTATGAAATGAACATTGCGAAGGAATCGTTAGTCGTTAAAACAACCACTCAGCAAGCGTGTACAATACGTGATGTGACTACGAAACCAAGAATTTCGTTCTTCCAGCTGTCTCATGCGTCATTTAAATTTACCATTTAGTGATGGTTTTTCTTCAATCGTCAGATAAAAAATAACCATGAAATAATTTATAATGTGGCTGAAAATGAAAGACTAACAGTTGTGTTATTATATTCGTACAAATATTTTTTTTAATTTGTTTATATAATTTTTATGCCATGAATAAATGTTATCTTTTAATTGTAATATCGGCCCTTAAATGAACATTAGAAGTGGCGTAAAATATTCTCTAGTTAAAATAAAATAAATGATTTTATAGTAACATCCTACAAACAAATTCGCTTCACAAACTGGGCATACTTACTTTAATTTTGAGAGGGTAGTGGAGCAAAAAATAACCTGTCAAGCTTTACTGTTGTATGTTGTACTTTAAATATCCTAAAAATATTTTTGATTTTTGAAACATTTTTGATCTTCCTGATTTTGCACCGTCGAGTCCATGGAAAAAAGGACTTTAAATTTCAATTAAAGATTTGATTGATGACCGTGGGAATCAAACTCAGTTTGATCACGTATTATGAAACTTTTAAGGCATGTTATTATTTCCTGAGCAACCAAGGCTTTTACAAAAGAAAATTAATATTTTATATTTTTAGTAAAAAACAATTATTAAAAAATAATAATTTATTTCAAAAAGTAGATACGTATAAATAAATAGTTCAAATTAACAAGTTTTGTGGTTGCGACATTAGAATATTCATAACACTTTGTCACTACCTGGGTAACCTTTTATTACCATGCTTCACCAAATCTCACCCTCAAGTTAACAATTTTTTCTCAACAGTTACAATGATGTAAGCTGTGTAAACTCTCGTAAAAGAAAATATAGATTATCTAAAACACCAACTTTCAGGGAAGTCTGCAGCGTGTAATAATATCCTAAACAGCCTATACTATTACATCTGATCTAATAGACCACAAATTCTCGATAGAATATCGAATCCTACCAAAAGAATAATTTGTGAGGCTATCGAAATTAAATAATAAAAAGTTAAAAAAAAACTTAAACAATAGAAATCGATCGTGAGCTATGATAATACTGATAATTATTGCACGCCTTAAGCACAATGAACGTAGGTATGTTCTACTATCAAGAATCCAACGTTTTGTCGCATAAAATCGCATCTAACAATTATATTGAACATATAAATGATGTAAAAAGCACATTTTTAGAAAGATAAATGATTCTTGAACTTATTTTATTTTAAATAGAATGGTTGCTATTTTACCACTAAAAATAGTGGCTTTAGTACCTGAATCTATTTTTCCAAAAACCAAATTTGAAACAAACTTGACCAAAGTTAGATATTATTATTATTTTCATAATCACAGATTTTCATTATATTATATTGGTCTGCTAAAAGTACGTAGGATTTATATATAAATATATTTTTGTTGACTTTATGGAGTAACCTGAAGGTGTACTTCGGTATCTACTCATACCGAAGTAGGTATGTGCTCCTCAAACTAGGTGTGCCGAGTTTGGCTTTGTTTTGTTAGTTATGATGAGATCTTACCTCCGGACTTAATGGAGTGACCTGAAGGTGTACTTTGGTGAATGCTAAATTAAAATACTGGTTATGACTAGATGAAAAACTTTTTGAAAACTAAATAAAGTTGATGATAAAAAAAGAAGACTAGTTTTTACGATAATGCCTGAGTACAAATACCTAAACATTAAAATAATGTTAAAGTTGATTTCTGATTATTTTAAGATAATTCTATTAAAAGTGTTTTTTATTTCAATTTACAATAATATTTTTTGAATATCAATAATAATAATAATATAGTTAATTATGGTGATATTATTTTTATTTTATATATTATAATATATTTTTTCTACATTTTTTCACGATCATAATAGCATTGTGAGACATGTACTTTTGGATTTTTCAAACCACGTTTCGACGATTTGACGTTTCACATAAAATTTTCGGCAAATTAGGAGTAAAATATTTATAAGATTATTTGTGTGTATTTAAAATACTTTAAAATTGATATACGAGTATAACATGAGCGCTTAAGGCATACACGTATGAATTTAACAAAAGCTATTTTTTAATTTTATCTTGGTGGTATATTATGGTGATATATGTATTTTATAAATATAAAAACTGTCATTAATAATATGAAAACTAAACACAAGTTCTAGTTCTACTTCAAGATTTCATGATACAATAAGCTCATTGTGCGTAGAAGGGACCAAAGTTGAACTAAAAAGTTGAACATACTCCGGGTACACATATACGACGACACATATCTCAATCTCTCCTTAACTGTAGCTAGTGGGACTAAATAAAAAATATTTTCAGCACTCAGCTGATTTTAAATATTGTCAGCGCGGCGGACACTTCCTTGCCCTAAAACCCTCTCAGAAGTAAGAGGATGCGTGTGCCTGGACTTACATAGGCTGTAACTTTAACCTTCATTCAATAACATTAAAAATGATCCACTTATTTAAGCCTGTTGTTTGGAGCAACACGTTTAGATTTATTGCGTATGTGAGACAAATATATTTTTTCTGTACGTGTATACTCCTCAGGCCGGAGATGGGAGCTAGCGCTAAATGTTCAAAAAGGTTCGCTAAAGTCCTGGCACTGCAATCACAAATCTTCCCACCAATCGTGTTGATTCTTGCAATCCGATTAAGAAGAAGTACGAAACTTTAAATAAACATTTGCAATTTTTTCCGTTATAACTCAGAACTTTGAAAATGTTACATAAAAATTGGTTCTATATTGGAATAGAACCAATTTTTAAAACTCAAGTAGGATATGAAAATAGAAAATACATCGCGACACAAAGGAAGCTAAATATTTATATCTCAGGAAAATACAAGTGAATTGAACTTTATATTCCATTTCCAGTAGACTTGCTCCGGGAAAAAGACGAGAATACAGTTTTAGCGGAAATAATTCTTAGTATTGTAGTTTTGTAAAATAAATGTATACTTATTTATTGGTAATAATTTTGAAGCAAGCTGAAGTTTCTATGGACCGGACATATGTCAAATGATAAGTAAGAAAGGTTCTAAAGTGACAGATCGCACCAGCGAGCGGAATTTAGGTCGGCCCTCAACGCCACACCCAAGCTCACAGTGGATTAACGATCTGGTAAGATATGCAGGAGGTTGTGGAGGCAGATGACAAGAACGGGCATTATATGGGGAGGTATTTCTTCGGCATTGGACTTGTGAAGGGCTCTGGTGATAATGATGATGCATAATTTGGTTGTGAATTTGAGGATTTTATTTCATAAAAGTGTGTACCGAATTTGGTATAACGTAAATCGGAACTTGCTGGGCGCATGACTGCTGGAAGTTTTACAAAGTAAGTTATGTAAACTATCAGCCAATATCGCTATAGTATCTAAAGGAGTGCATATCATTCTTGGGATTGCTATGCAGCTCGGCACCTTTTCAGATCTTCACTTTTTTATGCACGAATCATAAATCCCCACATGTATTTTGTATCGAACTTGGTCCCCTTTTAAGATTAATGTTTTAGTAGAATTAAATGTACGCTCAAGTTTTAGATACAGGTTTCAACTGATTAGTGACATGGGTTTTAGGGCAGGAAAGAGTCCACCGCGTCACCTAATGGTAATATAAATATATTTACTTGAAATGTTTTTTAGTTTCTTAGACATGCTGGTTTCCTTATGCTTTTTACGTGATGCAATATTAAGTATTTACCAAGGAATTTTCGTGTTTTGATACAGTGTAATTACAAGTTGTGGTATGTTTCACGGTGGCCTTATAAATGCACACACAAGTAGTCTTATTTGTTTGTCCCTTACACTCAGGTAAACTGAAAGCTTGCGTCATTCATTACAGTCACTGCAAAAATCTACTGCTAACATAAAGGTTCAATGTCCATGTCACACCTATGCCGGTAGTTGTTGGGAGCACTATGCTCGAAGTTGACGAGTACGTTTACCTAGGACAAATAGTCCGACTAGGTAAGTCCAACTTCGACCGAGAGGTCAATCGACGGATGCAACTCGGCTGGGCAGCGAGTTGAATCCGTATATAAAAAAAGTTACTGGCGGGCCCCAAACTAGGCATAGCCTGTATATTGGGGACCAGAAGTATGGTTATCAGTATTACTTACGTAATTAAAAGTACCCAAATTATACAGAACAACAAATTATTTCTTAATTTAGGAAGATAGTTTTTAACTATTTGTCGCTTACATTAATATTTATTTTTTATTCCGAGGAAAAATATGAATACAATATTTTAGTGTGAAACTTAGACATAATTTGGTATTATTTTTGCTTTAATATTAAATTTTAGGTATCTTTATAATTTAGTGTGGTGAGATATCTTTTTACTATTTGTTTAGCCTTCAAAGTGGTGCAATTTTTGATGTCACAGACTTTAAGTATTTTGTTATAAATATGAGGATGTGAGAACTGTAGACGATGCGCGAAAACAGACCTGGCAGCCGGAATTGAGATTTTAAATATTCGTTTAGTGATTAGGTTGTCGTAAATAGGCGAGTGAATTACTTGTCCATGGGTTTTTAAAACTGCGGATAGAATATACAACTGGCGTACACTCAAAACCTCGCTATCCCGATAAAGATCGGCCGTAGGGTACCGGTAGGGCTTTTTATACGTGACCTTGAGAACTGCTCTCTGTGACCTCTCTAACTGCAACATCGTGGTTTTGGAGGCACTACCCCAAGCTGATATACAATATTGTATTATGGATTGGCAGAGGGCAAAATAAACCATACGAAGTGTCTTTTTATCAGCACAGTTCCTAAGTAACTTCATTATGTAAATAACATTCTTGACTCGATTTGAGAGGTATGAGATATGCTGTTTGAAGGAAAGATTGTGGTCAACAATTACACCCAAGTACCTGATCGTCTCCACACTCGCAATACCCTCACAGTCACAATGTTTCAGAATGTCACAAGTATTGACTGGAATATTGTTCTGCATCAACGGATTCGATGTACAAGTTTTGTGGAAACACATGTATTTGGATTTTTTCGCATTAAGTGTCAACAAATTACGATTCTGCCACCCAGCTACTTGATCTATACCGTTCTCGGCCAGCTTTCTTACTTCTTTCTAGGATCGACCATGAAATAAGACAACAGTGTCATCTGCGTAACAAATTGTTTCACACTGAGGTATTTTGAGTTCTAGAAGGTCATTCATATATAGAACAAAGAGGGTCGGCCCGAGAATACTGCCCTGGGGCACGCTGAAGGTCACATGAAGCTGGAAACTTACGTGATCAAGCCCTATTTGCACGCTTTGGTATCTATTAGTGAGATAGCTTTGAAACCAATTCCTAGCAGTACCGCGGATTCCAAAACCTTCGAGCTTCTTCAACAATATTTGTCTAGACACGGTGTCAAAGGCCTTAGAAAGGTCCAGAAAATACCAATACTACGTTTACCATTATCCACCTTCGATGAAATTTGATTTATCAGCAGATTAATAGCATCCTCAGTGGACTTCCGTACCCTAAACCCAAACTGTCTATCAGAAACTAGCTTCAACTTCTCGATATACTTCAGCAGACGGATATTAAATATCTTCTCAAGAAGCTTTGAGAAGATTGTTAGGAGCGATATAGGCCTGTAATTATCCAGATTATTCTTTGGTCCAGCTTTGTAAATCGGACTTACTACCGCACACTTCCATCTGTCAGGAAATACGCCCTTAATAAGACTAAGGTTGAAAATATGAGTAAATCTGCATTATGATTTTTAATCGAGGATAGATGTAGATGTAAAAGTCATCTATAAGCCACAGAATTCATTTAGCACCATTGAGGTATATGTACTACGTACTAGAAGCTATTCCTAACAAAAAAATATGCGCTAATCTGCGTGAGTCCGCATGGGCAGTTGATATAAGCGCGCATTACGCCTGTGCGGGCAGTGTCATCATAGATTGTTATACGTAGGTAGAATTATCAGTATGTAAAATTTAGTTTATTTAGATAGTATTGTTAATAGTATCCGAAACAATTTTTTAATTACTAATTTAATATAACATTACATAGTACTATGTCACAAATAAATTATAACGATATTTTTTTGAATATTTTAAAAGGTAATTATGTATAATATATATACACATATTACACAATATTATATATATACTTCGACGAACATTAATTTTTTATAAAACAATTAAGAAAATAAATATAAAAATCTTTCTAATATAACATGTCGAGTCTTTTTTGAATAAAATATTTTATTACCTATATTTGGTTTTCTAATGGAACATCTGCATGTTTATGGTTGTAGATGGCGTGGCATTTAAATGAAGAAATACTTTATTCTATTGTGGTATTGTATTACCATATTATTATACATTTTTTCACTTGAACAAAAAGTAATTTTAGTTATTTGACTACTGAATTGTTGTTTACGTCCAAGTTCAAACTTCGATTTTCCGTCTCCGCATGCATGAATATGAAGATATACTAAAGTAAGGTGTACGGATTGCAGTACAATTTAGTTGAACATATTGAGTGCTCGTAGCTAATAAAATCGACGCACGTTCTTTAACACAAATTTTTTTATGTAAAAGTAAAGTAAAGTTACAGCCTATATACGTCCCACTGCTGGGCACAAGCCTCCGCTCATTTCTGAGAGGGTTTTAAGGCAAGGAATTGTCCGCTGCGCTGCCCCAACGCGTGTTGACGAACTTCACATGTCTTCGAAATATGTTTTTTTATTTATTTCTCTGACATGCAGGTTTCCTCACTATGTTTTCCTTCACAGCCGAGTACGTGGTAAATCAGCACTTAAAATTGCAATTAAAAATTTCATTGGTGCCGTCTGGGATCGAACCCGGTTTGCTCGCGTACTGTGAAATTTACAGCGAGCGCTAACCATCTGAGCTACCACGGCTCTATTACTTTTTTATGTATTATATAAAATTATTAATAATATATTATGATGAACAATAAAACAGAGGGCACTTATTTACTATTAAAGTTGGTAAGAACAAACTCGCCAATATCCGCTCAATAAAATAAAATGACGTAGCTTACCTAGTTTGAAAAGCACCTCCCTTAATTACGTGCACTAATTCAGTCACCAGTAATCCCAGCACCTCTACTCCCAGAATCACTACTCTAGGAAAGAGACACCACCGGCAATAATACGACACGTGTTTTGCATCTACACGAGGCAAAATCAGGTGAACTAGACTCTGCGGTGGCTGACCGCTAAGTGAACGGCGAGCCAAAACAGCTGCTATTTATACAACTCGCGAAGCAACCGTTCTCCAATAAAGTAACGAGCGACCGCGTCTTCAAATAAATTATGCGACTAATCACAACCCGACGTACGCAGCCGTTTGGTGTAACAATATTAAACAACACAAACCACCACGAAACGCCCGCCTACCCTCCAACCACGCAACCAATAGATGATTACCGGAACGACCGTATTGCGAGGCTTTCTTTTATTATAAAGCAAACTTAAAGATGTTTAGTAGGGGTAAGGTAGAAAAATTAGTTTGTTAGCAGTGCAACATTACCATTTTTTAAAAATCTCTAACTGTTCCAGCACATACAGTCGCAGTTCCTTATTACAAGTATGTGAGACATTAAAGGAGTGGTCGTTGGTCAGTTTGTTTCCAAAGATGTTTAGCATCAAACGTAATAGGTAGCAGACTGTCTTTTGTTGTTTGTGAATGAAATGAGCCAGAAAAAGACTCAGGCTGCATGTTGCGAAATTTATAAATATAGTGTGATACGTATGTCTCACGTTTATTTTTCGATGGCGTATTTTAATTAAATTATTAACGACCGAGTAGTTATTTGCTTGCATGCTTTTTACAACAGTACTTATGTTGGCACTTTCTTTAAAAAGAATATATATATATATATATTTTTTTTATTTTATGAAGTGGCAAGTGGAAGTGGTAAAGTAATGGTAGGGTACCTACCTCGAACTTCAAAGGCCGTTGTTTCAAATCTGCCATTTGACAGTAGTGTAGTGTTGTAGTAAAATATAAGTAATGTATGTAGTAAGAGCATTGCTAAGATTTTTTTTAAGTAAAGTAAAAAGTTTTATGGCCTGAGCTTTAAAGATTATTTTAATTGTATATAAATGGAGTGCTACAGTTAATCTGTGAATTTACTTTCAATGCTTTCAAACCTTAACCATACACGCATGCGGCAGACCGGCAGATTTTTTGACGCGGCTCTGGTGGCATACTTATTGCAATGTGCAAAAAATTTAAACTAAAAATACAAATTTATTTTGACAGGGTCGAGAATTATGAAAATATTGGCTATACGCTCAATGAGGTTTTAACTTTTTTTTCTTTATTGATCATAGAACAACAACAAGAGAATATATTAAATTAGATTTATAGATATTTATGATTTATAACATAAATGAAATTCGTTTATTCTTAGAGGTATATCAGAATACAATTCTTCAAGCGAAATTAAAATTAGTTCAGGGACCATAAAATTAAAATTATAATCATCATTCTAGATTTATCACTTAATAATTATAACAGTGTAAAATTCTGAGTGATTATACAAATGACAATAAAATTGGGCATACCATTACGGGCTGATGTCTTTCTATAAGAAATACATCCATCGAATTTCAATGTACTTCTGACTGCTGATATTATAAGGGTTACAGATGAATTATTCATTGAAAGGTCAAGTGTGTACGTGATTGAAATATAATTTGACTTTCAGCCGACTGTTACGCTATCTGTTGATTTCTACGTTCATAGGATAAATTATTTAATCGCATTTCCATTAAAATACAAAATTAATTATCTTGAAATGATCCGTTCGACTTCGAGTATAGATGATCCATTTTGTGAAAAATTAGAGTAATTTGTTACTATTGAAATACAAAACTGATAATTAAAAATGACCAAACTTTGAAATATATTGTCTACATAATCTTATGATTTTAAATAACAAACAGGACATTCTAAAGAAGGAGCCGATTACTAATGTCAATAAATAGAATAGAATACTACATAATTTTATGACTTTAAATAACAAACGAGAGATTCTAAAGAAGAAGACGATTACTGATATCAATAATAGAATATTTTTTATTCAATATTAAAGATATTAAAATTATTTTCTTCAAGGGCAATTAAGTATAGCCATTCAGCAAAGAAACGCAGTCACCGTTCTTGCCAAGATATAACGGAGGGTATGACTGAATTTTTACGAGCTTAGGGTTCGTGACAATTAAAAACTGCCGATTGAATTACCAAAATTGATACTTTCATTACCGACACCAACTAAAACTTAAAACACACTACACTTAACAAGTGAACTAACACTTTATTTTGCTCCGAAGTCTTCGCTTGTGTCGTCAACTCAATACTGTACTACAATACTCTTCCACTAAAACATCTAGAATGTTCGAGTAGAATGTCGAAAGTTCTAGCATCGAATTTTCTAGAGAGCTCCACTAGTTTTGCTACACGATAATAGATGGTGCTTGTTAATTTTCTAGAAAGATCTTGACGCTCATATTTCTGCTACTGGATACCAGATGGTGCTAGTGTCATATACCAGGCATCAACTTTGGCACGCAACACTGCTTGCTCCTAAGACATGCTCGTTCCGAGCATTATCGGACTTATAATAACGCGCCAGTCTACCCACATGGACGATCTTAGAAGTGCCTCTTGCACTTTTCTGAAACGGCTCCGAAACGTCAGGGGCTATTCTCTTCCATAGCGAACCAACATTTTACAACTTCAATGCACATCTACCAGGAGTCTGAAATCCCTTCACAGCTGCACAACTTGTACATTTGCGACACCAATTCTCGACATCGTCGCGACAATGGACCCAGTAAAACCGTTCTCGGATCTTCAG
>CAJQZP010001655.1:0-112308 GCA_907164705.1 Parnassius apollo | reverse complement strand
CGCGTTAACTAAAAATAATATTATATATACTATAAAAAAATAAATATTTAAAATATATAAAAATGGCAACAGTATATCACTTATTACTTCACCCCTTGCCAGAACTTTTTTTTTGTTTTTATTAATAATCTAATGCAAATCTCAAAAATTTCAAATAAAAAAATATTACGACGCATTATTTTGCACACCGTACATTGACAATTACGTCATCGGCCCAGGTTTCAAGTTAATTCGTACGAGTTAAATAAGTGAAACAACATCAGAAAATAACGTATTGTACTAGCCTAGATTATTCATTTTTTTATCTTGTTCTGTACACATTATCTTATTAATTTTTTAACTACTCTACACTTTACATGCTAATGATACTCCTTTATATTTATAACTCCATATCATACCACTACACACTTACACAATACACAACCATTACTTATAAAAAATCTTATTTATATAGTTAATAACATTGCTCTCAACTTATTACTCTCTCTCATCAATTTAATATACTTAGTAGAACTATTTAAACTAGAACCTAAATGCCATATAATTTATAAAAATGGATGAAGATATAGGATATGAACTTGATCAAATTTCTGTATCTGAATCTGCCATATGTGAAGTTGAGCAAACTAAACTATTGCTACATGGCCAACCCAATAGTATTATTATTATTACTCAAAATATTCGCAGTATCAGTAAGAATTTTGACGGTTTCACAGTATTATTGAAAAGATTTGAGGTTGACTGTGACATTATTATTCTGACCGAAAGCTGGCTTGGTTCTG
Organism: Parnassius apollo; assembly: GCA_907164705.1. Taxonomy (NCBI): domain Eukaryota; kingdom Metazoa; phylum Arthropoda; class Insecta; order Lepidoptera; family Papilionidae; genus Parnassius; species Parnassius apollo. Next base: position 111,526 of record CAJQZP010001655.1, on the reverse strand, counting down.
ATCCTTTATTGCCTAATTTAAATGGATATAGTAGTCATGCAACAACAAAACATGCATTGCAGAATGACGGAATCGTGGTATATGCTAAATCTGATATCAACATTACTTTTGAAGAACCGACATTTCTAGAAGGAAACTGTCTTGTTATGAAACTCGGTCACGAAACTGCAATTATAGCTATATATCGTTCGCCTTCATACTGCAAATTGGACTCTTTTTAATCTCTATCTTAACGTTATTTTGTCAAATTTATCAACTTTTAAAAATATTACTAAACATAGACATTAGACCAGAAAATAGAGATAAAAGAGCTCACGATTATCTTAATCTTTGTGCTAGCCATGGTTTATTACCTGCCCACACTTGTCCAACAAGGGAAAATAAAACGTGTCTCGACCACGTCTTGCTCAAAACAAAAAAAGCCAGCTCTTACATTGGTGATTACTTCTACATTAACTGACCATCAAGCAGTACTCCTGTGCTTAAATCAGAATGAAATTAAAAAGTCCTCTTTAAAACATAGAACTAAATTAAATCATGAAGGATTACTTGCGGACATGGGTAATATAGACTTTGAAATAATATATAAGTCAAATGACGCTAACTTTTGTACAGAATTTTTTAGTTACATCTTTAAAAACTGCAATAGAACAAAATACAAGCATAGTATATACATCTAGACGATTAAAAAACATTAAGCCATGGATAACCCCCGGCCTAATAAGATGTATGCGTAATAGGGATCAAATGCATCTGAAAGTAAAACGTGCACCAGAAAATATAGTACTTAAACTCACATATACACGATACAGAAATTATTGCAATAGTCTATTAAAAAAGCTTAAAAGAGAGCATGAGAAAACTCAATTAGAATTAGCGGGTAAAGATAGTAAAAAAGTGTGGGAAGCCATTAAAATTATTACACACACATCTAAGCAGAAATCATCGTCTCAGGAATTACTGAAAACTGACTGTATTAAAGACTCCTTAAATAGTATTAATAATTTCTTTGCAACTGTTGGGAAAAACATCGCAGAAAAAAATATTGTAGAAAAACAAGAATTATCACAAATTAACCTTTATATCAACAAGAGAATCGTTTGTATTATTATCTACTGATGTGGACGAAGTAGAACGCATTATAATAAATTTAAAATCAAAATGTACAGTTGGTTGGGACAAAATCTCTAATAACTTTCTAAAAACTTTTCGACATATCCTAATCCCACCATTAACTTATATCTTTAATTTATGTTTCGTGAACGGAATATTCCCTAATTATTTTAAAAAATCCATAATTCACCCCATATATAAATCTGGAGATAGAGACCATGTGAATAATTATAGGCCTATTTCTATACTTCCTTCTATTTCAAAAGTATTGGTAAATGTTATTAATATCAGACTTGTAAAATACCTAGAGAACTTTAATATTCTATCAAACTGTCAATTCGGGTTTAGATCCGGAAAATCTACCAATGATGCAGTACATGAATTAACCGATAATATCATCAAAAATCTAGACAAAGGCAATAAAACTAAAAGGACACGTCTCTATCCCCGTTCTGCTAAGGAAACTTGAAAAAATTGGTATACGGGGTACACAACTAAAATTATTTGAAAGCTATCTAACTGGAAGACTACAATGTGTTACAATAAATAACCAGTATAGTTCTGATGTACCTGTTAGCTACGGAGTTCCTCAGGGGAGTATTCTGGGCCCAATTCTATTTCTCGTCTACATAAATGACCTCTTAAAACTTAAATCCTTCCATGGCAAAATCATATCATATGCTGATGACACAGCACTCCTATTCTCAGCAACTACATGGAAGGAGGCTTTTGATAACGCTCAAACTGGAATTGATGTTGTCTCAGTATGGTTACGTAATAACCACCTATCTCTTAATATTGAAAAAACTAAATATATTACCTTTTCCATGACAATTGATCCTCAATCAACTATCAACTATAAGTTAACTGCTCACATTTGTTTAAATTTAATAAAACCTTTAGGATTACCGTGTACCTGCCCATCTTTATCCAAAACCAACTGTGTTAAATATTTAGGTATTCTTATTGATAATCAACTGAATTTTAAAGATCATTTAGAAGTTTTAACGTCCCGAGTTCGAAAGCTTATTTATGTCTTTAAAATTCTGAGGCATGTAGCTAAACCTGAACTACTGAAACAAATATACACTGCATTGTGTCAATCCATTATAACTTACGGTATAACAATATGGGGCGGAGCCCCAAAAACTACTTTAGCTCCACTGGAAAGAGCTCAGAGAGCTGTTTTAAAGGTTTGTACTTTTCTACCCATTCTCTATCCAACATATGAACTATATGAACACTGCCAAGTATTAACAGTCCGACAATTATACATTTATCTGACGATTTTAAAGCAACATGGGTTATTAAATTTTACCTCATCTCAATTAATAAAGAGAAGATCCGACAAAGTGTGCCTTACTACTACCTTTAAACATTGGTATGCACATAAATATTTTTGTTTTCTTGGTCCATTCTTGTACAATAATATAAATAAGCAACTAAATTTATACATTTTAAATAAGAATCAATGTAAAAAAAACCCTATTCAAATGGCTTCAAAAACTAGATTATGACGAAACAGAAGTATTATTGAAATCCCTAAATAACTGATTTACTTCTATAACGTATAATTAATATACCATTAAATTATATTTTCTTATTATAATTATTACTTTAATGTATACTACTCACCTTCTCCCTCGCATACACACACACACTCACACACACACACACACACACACACACACACACATACACACACACACACACACACACACACACACACACACACACACACACACACACACACATTAGCACGCACCCACATACGAGAGGAACAATTTACGCACAAAAATATATTTAGTTATATACGTAGGTTTAATTTTCATACTTTATATAATATTATTGTTTGATATAATATGTTTACGTAAGTTTCTTAATCAGAAAGATTTCTGTTGAATTGTCCCATAAGAAAGAGCACTGTTGCCTGAGATACAAGCTTATTGCTTAGTTCAGGCGCAGATGCAAATATATATTGTTAAAATTTTTCCTGAATAAAGAAATTATTATGTGTGGGGTATCTATATAGTTTTCTCATCTGGTTGGGATGTATAAATATATAATTATAAACGAAAATGAAAGGATAAATATACATAAATATCAATAAAATAAAATAAATACAAAAATACATAAATAAATAAAAGCCCAACCAGATGGAAGCCCTCGGCAGGGGAGACCAAACGGCCAAGGGTTAGGAAGAAAGGGAAAGAAACCGGCGGACGATGCGGGCAGTATCAAGGAGCACCGCCTTCTGCATTTGAGCCCGGAGCGGTCCGTCACGGAGTCCCAGTCGCCTCAGATGACCAGAGAGGCTAACTGGGATTAGCCCATTCGCAGAGACGACTACAGGAATAATTTCGGCCGGCAGACCAACCCACATGTCCGTCACCTCGTGAGCCAGGTCCAGATATTTTGATTGCTTATCTGTTTCGGCTCTCACGAGGTTCTCGTCATACGGGATGGTAATATCGACCAAAAATATCCTTGACTGTGCCCGGTCCATCAGCACAATATCAGGCTTATTCGCAAGAATAGTCCTGTCTGTGATGATGGCCCGGTCCCAGTAGAGTCTGGCGCGGTCATTTTCGAGCACGGCTTCCGGCAAGTACTTGTAATACGGCAATTTCCGGTCCACGAGACCGTATTTCAGAGCGAGCTCCTGGTGTAGAATTCTGGCTACTAGGTTGTGCCTGTGCAAGTACTCAGAGTTAGAAAGCGCCGAACAACCGGAGATGACATGCCTAAGTGACTCCCCGGGATGGCGACAAGCTCGACAGACGTCGACGGTGCCATCCTTTAGGATGTATCTCCGATAGTTGTTGGTCTTAATAACCTGATCCTGTATTGCACAGACAAAACCCTCGGTTTCCCCGAAGAGGTCACCGAAACGTAGCCAGTTGAGGGAGGCGACTGTATCTACGAAGGGCTCATGTAGAGCCTTGTAGTACCTCCCGTGGAGCTCCTTCTCCTTCCATACGGTCTCCCGGTCGGAATTGCTAAGCACTGCTGGGTCCTGCCATTGCTCGTTGGCTAAGGATAGAGGGGGTAAGCCCTTTATCACTAGAAATGACGTCATTATAGAATGGATCATCCGATCTCGCCAAGAAGTACTGACGGAGACTGCACACTTCGCGATTATGCATGGTGAGCGCGCTCAGAAAGCCACGCCCACCATACTTTCGCGGCAAGTACAGCCTCATTACCGACGATCTCGGATGATGCATCCTATGGGACGTCATGGTAGTGCGGACTTTTCTATCCAGGGCGTTAAGCTCAGTCTGAGTCCACCTGAGTATGCCAAAGGTATACATGAGGACAGGCATGACCCAGCCGTTATATGCGTGTGTCTTATTCACACCGGACAAAAGGCTGTTAAGCACTTTGGTCAAGCGTGCATAAAACACGTCGCAAACTGACTGTTTCATACCAGCCTCATCGATACCGATGTTCTGTGACATACCCAGGTATCGGTATGTTTCAGCCTCGGAAAGGGTCCTTGTTGACGGGCATAGACAAGTCTATGCCCTCAGAGTTAGCAACCCTTCCCCTTTCAACATGGAGGACCGCACACTTATCCGTCCCCAGCTCCATTCCAATGGAACTGCTAAATTCACAAGTGATGTTTAGCAGTTCCATAAGATGGGAGCGACTGGAGGCGAATAACTTGAGGTCATCCATATAGAAAAGGTGGGTCACTTTTGTCCCTCCTCTCCGTAGCTGAAATCCCCTCCCGGAGCCCTCCAGTAAGGTACTGAGAGGGTTAAGAGAGAGGCAGAACCAGATTGGACTCAGACAATCGCCCTGGAAGATACCCCTTCTTATCCTTATGTGGTTCTCCGCAGCCGTCATCCGCTCGCCCAGATGACAAAGGATCGTACTCCACTGCCCCATACACTGCTCGAGGAAGTCTCTAACTGTACAGTCAATCTTGTACAGCTCGAGGACCCTCTTTAGCCATGTATGGGGCACCGAGTCGAACGCCTTTCTGTAGTCTATCCAGGCGGCAGAGAAGTTCCGACGGTTGCGTTTCACCACTTTGCCTATGACCGCGTCAATGAGGAGTGGTTCCTTAGTTCCACGACCACGCCCCCGACATCCATTTTGAGCGCGTGACATCACCTGGTTTAGCTCCAGGTGACGAGTGATTCTCGCGCTCAAAATGGATGTCAGTGTCTTATATATGGTGGGTAGACACGTGATGGGGCGGTATTTGCTCGGGTCTGTGGTATCCTGATCTTTAGGAACCAAGTGAGTGATCCCAGTAGTGAAGAGGCTCGGGAGTGACTTCTGGTCGAGAGCCTCTTGAAACTGTCGGGCGAGCACAGCGTGACACACTACGAACCCCTTCAGCCAGTAATGATGCAGCCCGTCGAGCCCCGGACTTTTCCAGTTCGGGGCCCTACGGACCGCCTCATCTACGTCTTCTGGCGTTATGGTGATGGGGTCCATAGGCGTAACACTCGCACCCTGGCTCGCCACAACTTCCATCCAAGGGCCCTCACTGTGGTTTACGGGCTCTGACCACAGGCCACGCCAGAATGCGATAATGTCAGCCTGATCCGGTCCTTGGCCCGCTACACATACCTTTGGTCGCTCCAATAATTTATAGAGCCTCTTCTGATCACTCTGGAAGAGACGATTCTGGTTGAACCGCCTTGACCCCTCGGAAAATCGTCGAATCCGCTTCCCCCAAGCAGCGATCTTTTGCTTCAGGTCGTCTATGCGCTCCGTTAGTTTCTGCGTGATATCCGGCTGGGACAAACTGATATTTGTCCCAGCAAACGCCATCCTAACGGTGCGCATAATCCTCGGTCTATTATTACCCGACCTGAAGCTTGTCAGTCTGCCGATAAGGGCCCTTGCCTTTGCGATACGGTCCTCGATTCTTTTCCTCCAGGCTGGGATGGCGTTACTTTGTGTAGTAGCGCGTCCAGCCATGGGAAGTTTGGCGCCAATAATACGGCAAACTGCCACTGCGGCGCCAAAGAGAATCGAGTCCGTCTCGCAAAGGTCCCGGCTGGCTTCCAAATAGGTCACCAGCATTGGGTTAAGAGCCCTCACGACAGCCCGATTTCGCTTGCTTAAGGGTATGCGGGGAATATTCCCACAGTTTCTTCCCCTTTCGCCCTATAGTACGCCCGCAATGCGTTTTCGTTCATGGATTTTGTCCAACGCATGCGACGTGCTCCACCAGCGGCGGGTGCCGCTTGCTGGGTCCGAGAAGACCCAGCCGACACCAAGCCTTCTGGTGGGGATGATGGATGCGAGGGGCTGCTAGGTGATCGTGCAGCTCCTCGCGCTCGGCTGGCGGCCCGCTGCCGCGTCCAGCGCCAGCTCCAGACGCGAAAAATTATTATTATTATTATTATTATTATTATTATTAAATCAAGTTACACTTTTTGAGAGTGGTGACCGATAAGAAAACAATTTTTTTTCTCTTATTGAATGAAATGAGAAGTTAATATTGTTTAAAATATTTTTAATATCTTACAATACATGTAGGTTATTCAGTTAGCAGCTAGTGTACACGCATACGTCTAGTCGCACGCACACAAACACCGTGCCGAAGTCTGCCGAACTGAAACGAAGTTAGACGATGCACGGCTTTCAACGCCACACCTCCGTGCCCGTCGAAGTGGGGAGCGTGAATTTTTTTCCGTTACGGAATTTCTGGATTTGGTACCTGCGCTCAAGGCCCGCGATAGAAGCTATGCAATAGCTTAAAAAAGGATACAATATTGCCTTTTCTAATTGTTATATAAGTACCTAAGTAACGTTACGTACATAGCTTAGGAAAAGGAAATTACATTATTGTAGCTGTTTATTGACATTATAAATTTAAAATTTTGTTAAATACAAATGTGCATGCCTTTGCATTTTAAAGTATTTTAAATACACACAAGTTTTCACAAATAATCTTGTTACTGTCACTTCTAAGTGTCCAATTATTTTATGTCAAACGTCAATAAAAAGTTTTGAAAATCCAAAAGATCACGACTCATAATGCTCATATAATCGAGAAAACATGTAAAAATTCTCAATCAACAATAGATTTTTTTTAATTTTACTATGTTATTATTATTGAGATTCAAAAAAAAATTATTATTATTAAGAGGGCATATGCGTTTCGCGTCGAAAACTACATGTTTTATGGTTTTTCCAAAGGCGATATTGTAACGACGTGAGGAGATTATTTGCTGAAAATTAGGGCTTTAGAAAGATGAAGTCTTTATTTAGTACATAGCAATGCAAAATCATAGTTTTTAATGACGGTTTTTTAGCGCGAAGACAATCCCTTCACAGTGTTTTACGAAAATATGCATCCGAGTTATCTTTCAGGTTGAATACAACCATTATTATAAGCTAAAATACTTTATTTTAAACATTATTATAATGGAATATATAGTCTTTTAGTGTATAGCAAAACCTAAATTACGAAAATATTACGATTTAATATTATAAAATAATATTATAAAATCACCAAAACTGTCTAATTCAATGTAATTTTTTCCATGTATTTCGTTATGAACATATCTATTTTAATTATTTTATCAAAATACATGTAATTTTAAATATCAAAAAAAATTTTAGCTCGTTTTATTTTGTCAATTATTTTATATAATTATTTTAAAAATAAATCGGTCGCAGACGCCGTTCGATTCAGTACCACAGAACACTATTACTCTTCAGTACGCTGACCGACTACGCGCACCGACACCGCGCGATCGCGTTGATACACCGATAGGGCTATACTACACTATACTATAACTAGATACCTATAGCACCATCGAGCATTTTAACGATTGAGACATTTCGCACGTTTAATCAAACATAGAAATAACTCAAAAATCGGTTATTTTGAGATTTAATCATAAAACGCAATAACTCAACGCAAAGAACACGCGCGCTCAAACAGCCGTTCGAATTGAACAAAATCTGAGCGAAATGGAAGGTCGTCCGTCTCTTTCTGATTAACGCGTCCTGACAGGTTGAAACCAATAAACAGAGATATTCAGTCTTGTGTCAGTGGTCTAGAGACTAGGATCCCGTTTCAGTCAATTGAATAATGCAATAAGCCGAAATAATTCTATGCATTATTAACAGGTGAGTAATTTTCCTGGTTTTATTTATTCGTATAGCGGTACTATTCGGACTTATTTCACTTTATTACAAAAATTTGTTTGAGTTTCACTGATACTATTTCGTGTTATTACAGTTTAGTTCTTAATCTAATAATAAATCGTATGAATGAATACTAGTTATTTCAGTTTCATTTTAAAATATTTAGTTTATTTATAGAACAAATAGAATTACTCCAGTTTAGTATTAAATAACGCTTTAAATATGAAATTCAATTTTAATTATTCCTGTTTAATTTTAAAAAAGTCCTCAACATTATTTTTGCATTATAAGTTATTTCTCTTTAAAAGTAAAATTATAACTTATTATTAATCAGGTTCAACAGTATTACAAATTAAATTGTATAATAACCATTGTCGTAATGACATCAGTATCCTATCAGTTTTATAATGATAATAATAATAATAATATAATTTAATTATATTTTAATTAATTTAAGTTAAATACAAATGCATAACGACTTTAATATTCTTACTTCTTGATGATCAATCAAAATAACAAGGTCGTTTTAATTATTGTTCTATTCTGTATTTTATTGTAGGGATGCCACGCGGGTGGACCTATAATCGTATTCACTGTCCTTTAGGCTAGTTCAGTAAAACGGCTTTATTTAAAAAAAAATGTTTAAAAAATATTTAAATTGTTTATTTAGAATATTTTTTTTGTACAGAATGGCGTCTCGGAGGGCACATAAAATACTAGAATTAGTATCATCGAGTTCTTCGTTATCTTTGCAAAGTCATGAAGTTAAACCAATAGCTGAAACTCATAACGCTACTGTAGAAGACCTAAACAATATACCAAGTGAGAACATAGAAAATCTCCCACCAAATAAAAATCTTACCGATCTACGATCTACTGATGGACAGGTACAATCTGACGATCATAAAAAGTTGGAAATATCGTTAGTTAGCAGCTGCGATGAAATATTATCAGAAAATGCAGACGATCATCTGCATTTTAGCCAAAAAATTGATTCCCGGTTGATTAGTTCTAGAAACATAGAAAATAAATCTTGTGACACTGATGAAAAGAGATTGCCAACAAGCCTTGTGCCAGACTATGACAGAGCGATGATTACAATAACCTGGCATGCATTGGAGTTCAACAAGACATAACAAAAAAAAACACAACCGCAATCATCCTCGAGTTCAACAAGTACAAGTTCATCATCATCTAGTTCTTCTTCTTCTGGAACTTCCACAGATTCAGATGATTCTTCATCTTCGAAAACAGAAGAAGAACCTGAAAACCGCAACACAGTAGCAGTTATGGCCAGTGAATGTTGCGACTCAGACAACATTCAGTTGAGACCTCAGAGATGTCCCTCTTCTAATAAATCTATTAATATTTCACCAGTTTATACTGATGTAAGTGATAGTGTAGATTTGAGTGATGATGACCCTACTTTCAAATATGAGACAGAAAAAAATCATAAAAGGAACTCCAATTACCTTTTTCCTACTACTTCTATCAACAGTGATAGTGATACCAGTTCTTCGGATTTAAATGGTTCTACTCAAAAAAAGATTGCTAATAAAAGAGGCCGAAGGCGAACTAGAAATCCTGCGAAGTGGAAACAAAATAAAGCTAAAAAACTACGAAATACTGGTGAATCTTATGTTACTACAAGGTCACATAAACTTGTTCCCAGTCGCTGTCTTAAAATTCCATGCACAGATAAGTGTAAATTAAAGTGTGTAGAAAATATATCAAATAATCAAAGATATGATATATTCAAAGAATTTTGGGACTTAGGGAATTTGGCCAAACAAAGAAATTATATTAATGGTTGTATGGTTGATATTGTGCCAAAATATAAGTACACAAATGCTAAAAACCCAAGGCGTCCTAATAAAGCTTATTATTTTTGCGTTAATTCTAACAAAATAATAGTATGTAAAACTTTTTTTAAAGCAACATTAGATATTTCGGATCGCATGATTTTTACAATACAAAATAAGGTCAGTGACGGTGGTTTCATGCTTGAAGACTTAAGAGGAAAACACAACAGCCACAAAACTCTTGATCCAAAACTAGTCGACGACATCAGGAAACATATTCAGTCTATTCCTAAAATCGAATCGCATTACCTCAGAGCTAGTACTTCTAAAGAATATATAGACGGAGGAAAAAATATAAAAGATTTGTATAACGATTTTGTAGTACAGCAGAAAGAAAATAATAAGGAGATAGGAAATTATATAGCATATTACAAGATATTTACTACAGAATTTAATTTGTCCTTTTTCCAACCAAAAAAGGATCAATGTGATTTATGTTTAGCATATAATAATAGTAGCAAAGAGAAAGCAAAAGAACTAGAAGAGAAATATAATAAACATATAGAAGAAAAGACTTTAAGTAGAACTGAAAAACAAGAAGACCGCATAAAAGTGACTAAAAATAATATAGTAGCAATTTACGATTTAGAGGCAGTACTCCAATGTCCTAGAGGTGACACCTCCTCATTCTACTATAAATCGAAACTTAACAGTTACAATCTTACCATAACTGAATTGACTGAATTAAATTCAAAAACAGCATATGATAAAGTGCACTGCTATTTTTGGACGGAAGCAGAAGCTAAACGTGGAGCAAATGAGATGGGAAGCTGTGTATGGAAATACCTTGAACGATTATTCATTCAAGAAAGCACTGAAGAGAAAAGCATAACACTCAGACAATTGCTGTGGGCAAAATAAAAATAAGTATATAGCAACTTTGTACCTATATGCTGTGAAAACGTTAAATATAAGAAGCATAACACACAAATTTTTAATTCGTGGGCACACCCATAACGAAGCTGACAGCGTTCATTCTTTGATTGAAAAGGAAATAAAGAAAAATTTGAAATCAGGACCAATTTACACCCCAGATCAATATGTGACATTGATAAAAAATGCTAAGAAAAGTAAACCAGCCATAAACGTCCATGAAATAACTTTTGAAGCCTTCCTGGATCTAAAACTTTTGCAGGAGGAATGGGGTTATAATTATAATACAAATGTGGATGGAGTTTCAGTTAATTGGAACGATATAAAAGTATTGATGATGAAAAAGGAGAAACCGTTTAGTATTTTTTACAAAAACTCTTATAAAGATGATTGCTTCCAAGAAATTGATGTAAGAAATAAAAGAAAAAAGATGAAGAATATCCAAGAAATTACTCTTCAAAAAGCTTACGACCAAAGACAAGATATAAGTGCAAACAAAAAAAAAAGGACTTGGCAGAGCTTATTAATAAAGGATTAATTCCTCCTTTCTATGCCAACTTCTATAATCCAATAATTAATTGAACTTAATGGATCTCCTTTCTGTGTTTCTAATTACTTGTTTTTTTTTTCAGTTTTTATAAGTTTAGTTTTTAGATTTTGTTAAAAAATAATTACCTTTTTGTACCAAGTTTAAAAGGAAGGTAATAGAGAGCCTGATATGTTAATACGTTTTTGTTGTTTATTTTAAATGGGTATAAACTATTAAACCCTTTATAACAGATATATTTTATGTAAACATTTTCTGACTGATTAATATTGATTCCAAGGTTATTTTAGTTCCTTAACAATTGTAAGACTGATTTGAGAGTGTCAACATTAAGAATAAGTTAATCGTTTTTTATTCATTTGTTTTGAAGTTTTAATTATTTTTGGAGGTTTATTTTTAAATAAATAAAAAGGATAATAAATTATGTTTATGCTTTTTTATTTTTAAAATATTTACAACAATTTTCTCGATATTTTAAATAAAAAGGAAATAGTTGGTATTCCTACAATAATAATCCAACTTCATTAATAAAACAATGTAATATAATCAAATAAGCCCATATGATTTATTTATTTTTTAGAGATAAACAGGATTATTATGTATTATGATGAACTTGTTCTAAGAATCACATAATTTCCTTTAATCATAAAGTGCATTAAGTCGGAACTTTTTTTTCTATCAACTACTTATAAGTCAATCATCAGTAAATTGTTATTTTTCGCATATGCCAGCAAATCTTAATAAACTAAATTTTCAATAAAATCAATTCGAATACATAAAATACTTTAAAATTTTTTTTTACAGATCATCAAACTTCGACCTGCGTAAATGCAAAACTTTAAACAGCCGTAGCCAAAAAACATGATTTTTGAATTATTTCTATGTTTGATTAAACGTGCGATTTATAAGCGATATTTTTGGTAGTAAGTAATTTTGAAATATATTCATGATTGTAATATTTGAATATTAAATGATGTAATGGTGGCAAATTTTCATTTCATACATATTTTTTTAGAAATGAGAAATGAACTTCGGTAAAATACAAACTCGTTGGCTTTCACCTTTGGCTCCGTGGCGGAGTGACTTGGTAATGAGTTGTAGCGCTGAGCGCCGCGGGTTCGAATCCAACATGGAACAAAAATTTGTATTACCTACAAATAATTGTTCCAGGTCTGGATGTGTGTCCTTGTGAAATTAATGTATTTAAACTGCCCCCACGTTGTACTTAGGAAAAAATCCTAGTGTGGAGATAACGTTATAATTAAACAAAGACAATCAGACAATAAGACAATCAAAAACATAACATCTTGCAAAATAACCAAGTCTCGCAATGATGATACGGCCGTGCCGCTGTTTTGCTCGACTGGGGGCGGGGGCACTACTGTGCCCCCAGATATAAAACATATGAGCCGTGCTTGAGTTGAGTAGCTCAAGGGCGTAGTGCTCGCCGTAAACGCGAACAATCCGGGTCCCGATTTGCGCGGGACGTCCCGATTTTCAAGGGTCTAGTAACACGTCCCGATTCACCCTTGATCGGGACGCCAAATGTCCCGATTTTCACTAACCTTCTTATTTTATACTTTAATCCATAATTTTGACAGCAAAAATGATTACATCTGTTAGCTACTACCACATTAAAATATTTTTACTACGACATTGTCTCACCAGTCGAAAAAAAACCACAAAAGTTTTAAACAGAATTATATTAAAATGAGTGATTTGAAAAATTCAGGGACTGCAAATAAAAAACCACAAATAGTTCAAAAATGTTTTAATTTGCCTAAAATGAAAAAAAAAATCAGTTTTTACGATGTTTGGATGAAAAGTTATTCGTTTATGAGATCAGACCCGAATAATAATTATAAAGCACAAGAGTAAAATAAAGTTACAGTCACAATTTCTCACATTACTCGCATACTGTGATATTTACAGTGAGCGTTGACCATCTGAGCTACCACGGCTCTCAATAAAGCACAAAAATGCTACAAAGAAACCTATATTTTGTAGTCATTGTAGTTGTCCGGATATGAAAACCAAATCCCCGATTATTTTTACCTTCCGTCCCGAAATTTTACTTGCTAGACCTGGCAACACTAATCCCCGCCGACACTAATGAAATTGTTACGCGCTGTCCGCACTGCGATATTTCACCGCGAGATTTTTCTTTATTTTATATTTACTATATACAGTTCGATGCTGTTCGCGGCTGAGCCGAACGTTTAAAAACGAACAACAGAAAAAAATTATTTACTTTATGCTATGGCGGCGGCGTGACAGAAGCAACAAAAGATGTCATGAACATTACCCATTTACCTACGGCCGGCCTTGAGACCTATAAAGGATTTTTTCTTCATAAAATATCATGAGTTACAAAAATACAGTAAAAAGTTTTTCGGATATTACAGAATGACTTTAAAATCTTTCAATAATTTACTTGAGCCAGTACACGACTTATCGAAAAGCGCAAATTTTATTTTGCAGTGCGGCCTTAGTTTGATGAATTATGTTTACATTATGAAACAGAATAAAGGTTTCTCAAATGATATATATTTTATACAATACATATTTTTCAATTAGAACATATACATATTATAATATACTCAATAGGGTGAAAATGTAAAGCCGACTACAATTTACTAAAAAGAATAAAACAATTTCCACATATTAGCCTCCGATTTCTATACACTATATAAGCCATTATATGGAATTTTTTTTTATTATTTTAGTTCCAATAGTATCAAAGACAGGTATATAATCAAAGATCAAAGTGAATCGTAGTCGTCGTTACGGCGCCTCTTGAATGTAATGTCGCCTCTACACGTTGGCCAACACAGTGGCGAATGGAGTGGCGAATATATTGGCCGAGAGTTGGTGATGGCGTCCACACGTTGGAAGCTCGTTCAGTTTACTTCGGTTCGGGCCAATGTGCGGACGAATTTATAAGTACCGTGGCGCAGTGGCTCAGCAATGAGTGGCTGCGCCGGGCGCCGCGGGTTTGATCCCGCACGGAACAAGTATTTGTATGTCCTACAAATAATTGTTTCGGGTCTGGATGTGTGTCCTTGTGCAATTTATGTTTTTAAGCTGCCTGCGCGATACGGGAGAAAATTCTAGTGTGGGGTTAACGTTTTTATAAAAGAATTATAAAATAATAGTGTATATTAATGGGGTTGTAAATAGATATACAATATACGATTAGCTTTATTTATTCTTTACATGCATCATAAACTGGAATAAATACCATTAATAAGAACTTAACTTATTTTAAAGTTAAAGGAGTTATAATCGATTAGTCTATGTTTTAAAATTGGGTTTTGATTTTAAAGTTTAGCAAAATATGTACTTGCATTTCTATCAGACATTTGATGTATATAAAAACACCTTATAATTTATTTGGCAATTTTTTTTTGAGAAAGACAAAAACAATAGCAATAAATATAATTAACACTGACTTAATAATACTAATAATAATAAAATTCCAAAACAACGCCATCTAGTCCCAAGCTAAACAGAGCTTGTGTTATGGGTACTAGACAACTGATAAACATACTTATATATTTCTAAATACATAAATATTATAGATAAATTACACCCAGACACAGAACAAATGATCGTGCTCATCACATAAACATTTGTCCTGGGTGGGAATCGAACCCACGACCTCCGGCATAGCAGTCAGGGTCACTAACCACTAGACCAACAGACCAACAATAGGTACTAATTATAACTTAGAACATAAATGAAAAACTCATGACGAGCAAAGTGGCTCAGGACCATGCTTTACGGCGGTCTGTGGAGGAGGATGTTCAGTAGTGCACTTGTGAAGAGCTGTAATGATGATGATGATTTGAAAACTTGCATGATTAAATTATAAGAAATCGACGCTTTTTTATATAGGATAGGGTGACAAATGAGCACACAGTTCACCTGATGGTAAGTGGTTGCTTTGGCCCACAGACATCTACATCTATCCTCGATTACGAATCAAAATGCAGATGCGTTGTCACCCGTGAGGACTAAGATGAAATGCCTCGTTTCCTTTAAAAAGTGTATCTGGTTCTCTACACTCACTATACGAAACACAGCATCATTTTAAGCTACTATTTTATATTGATATTCTGTGAGAGCGTGGTCCTTCCCCGGTCGAACCGACCCATTCGTGCTACAACTATACTTCTAATATGACTGCATGGTTCTACCACGTATAAACGACGTGCTTCATTTTTTTTTTCATTTTAAAATTGTTCTCGTAAAATAATCTGATTGTAAATAAATGTTCATTATTTTTTTTATAAATAGCTTATCGATTAAAACAAATGTTTAAAAATAATTAAATCGCGCTAATTAAAGTAGTAGGAATGTTTAAAGTTGAAATTGGCACTAAAAGGCTGGTAATTGGGTCATCCACCCTACAAAGCGTGAATATAAAATGTTTATCAGATGCATGTAATCACTCTGGGAGCTTGTAGCAAACTAAACTCGCGGCCAACGTGTGGACGCGGCGACCAAACTCTGCCAACAATCCTTTGATCTTTTGTAAAAAACCGACACCACACGGATCTCGCGCCAACTTGCGGGCCATCGTTCCAATATATACCAATGAAGCCCAAATACCCCGTCTACACGTTGGCCAATGCTATTGGCCACTACATTCGCTTCTGTGTTGGCCAACGTGTAGAGGCGCCGTGAGGCTATAATAGTTGCCACTGATTTTTAAAGTATGCCAAGAACGAACTGATACCAATTTTCACCCACCTCACTAACCTATGTTTTGAAAAAGGCGTTTTCCCGGAGAAACTAAACAAATCTTCTATTGTACCAATATTTAAGGGGAGGGGACAGAGGCAACATCAGTAATTATAGGCTCATATCAATATTACCAGCTATATCAAAAATACTTGAAAAATTAATTAATATTCGACTTCTTAATTATTTAAATTCTTTTAATATATTATCTCCTTATCAGTTTGGTTTTAGGCATGGCAAATCTAGTGAGGATGCAGTTGCTCGTATGACATCATTGGTGGTTGATGACTTAGATAAAGGTCAAAAATGCTTAACTGTGTACTTAGATCTCATGAAAGCGTTTGACACGGTTTCTGTCCCCCTACTCTTATATAAACTGGAAAAGTCGGAGTAAGAGGTACTGCCCTTAAACTTTTTAGAGACTACCTCTCCAATAGAAATCAATGTAAAAGTTGACCAGTTTATTAGTAACGACGCAACTATATCATATGGTGTGCCATAGGGCAGTATATTGGGGCCTTCCTTGTTTCTGCTTTACATAAACGATTTGTGCAACTTAAAAATAGAAAACGCACAAATAATTTCGTATGCTGATGATACAGCAGTTATCTTTAAAGGTAAATCGTGGCAAGAAGTTAAGGAAAGGGCAGAATTTGGGATGGCCCAGGTGGCAAAATGGTTAAATTTGAATTTACTGACCCTTAATGCAGCAAAAACTAATTATATCTGTTTCAGTATATCTAAACGCACGCAACCCTCGGAAGATTTCAATATAAGGATTCAAATGTGTAACAACATAAATAACTGCGCCTTTAATAATAACTGTCCATTTATAAATAAAGTAACATATACACAATATTTAGGTGTAATAATAGACCAGAAATTGTCATGGTATTCTCACATAGAACATGTATCTAACAGAATTGCTAAATTAAATTGGATATTTCGTACCTTAAGACATGTGGTGCCAAGAAAAGCGTCCACTGAACTTATGCAAAACAAATTATTAAACGATATATACACAGCTTTGGTACAATCCGTTTTGGGGTACTGTATATCTATATGGGGGGGTGCTTGCAAAACAAAATTTATCCACTTGGAACGTGCGCAACGTGGTTTAATTAAAAATATGTATTTTAAAAACAGAAGATATCCTACTACAAGTCTTTACAATGAAACACAGTTATTATCAGTACGAAAAATTTATGTACTGCACACAATATTAAAGAAACATAAGTCCCTATCTTTTAATCCAAATATTTTACAAAAGAGGAGAAAAGAATTAGTAGCACAAGTTCCCAATACTCACACGTTTTTTGCTAGAGTTCAGTATAGTAAACGCGCAGCAGAATTATACAACAAAATTAATAAACATGTAGGAATTTACACAATGACCCATTACGAATGTAAAAATGCAGTAAAAAAAGTATCTACAACCACTTGATTATGAGGAAATTGAGTCTCTCCTTGAAAAGTCGCTCATATGAATACTCAAATAAGTACAGCACGCACACACACACGCACGCACGCTTGCACTCACGCACGCACACACATACACACACACACACACACACACACACACACAGCACACACACACACACACACACACACACACACACACACACACCCACACACACACAAGCATGCACGTGTTTATATTAGTTGTCTAAAAGTATTTCATAAGATTTTGTTTGTGAAGTTGTGGAAGAGCGGAGCCTCCTACTACAGGCGCTCTGTGCTTAAAGGGAGGCTCTAGCCACTTATTTATGTTAAAATACCTTGTGATTTAAATAAAGAATTATTATTATTATTATTATTATTATTATTATAATCAGATTATTTTACGAGAACAATTTTAAAATGGAAAAAAATGAAGCACGTCGTTTATACGTGGTAGAACCATGCAGTTATATTAGAAGTATAGTTGTAGCACGAATGGATCGGTTCGACCGGGGAAGGACCACACTCTCACAGAATATCAATATAAAATAGTAGCTTAAAATGATGCTGTGTTTCGTATAGTGAGTGTAGAGAACCAGATACACTTTTTAAAGGAAACGAGGCATTTCATCTTAGTCCTCACGGGTGACAACGCATCTGCATTTTGATTCGTAATCGATGATAGATGTAGATGTCTGTGGGCCAAAGCAACCACTTACCATCAGGTGAACTGTGTGCTCATTTGTCACCCTATCCTATATAAAAAAGCGTCGATATCTTATAATTTAATCATGCAAGTTTTCAAATCATCATCATCATTACAGCTCTTCACAAGTCCACTACTGAACATCCTCCTCCAAAGAATGCCGCAAAGCACGGTCCTGAGCCACTTTCCTTGTCATTTATGTTCTAAGTTATAATTAGTACCTATTATTAAGTCAGAGTTTTTCATTTATGTTCTAAGTTATAATTAGTACCTATTCTAGTTTTCTAGTCAGTGTTAATTATATTTATTGCTATTGTTTTAGTCTTTCTCAAAAAATAATTAAATTACCAAATAAATTATAAGGTGTTTTTTATATACATCAAATGTCTGATAGAAAAGCAAGTACATGTTTTGCTAAAAACAAAACCCTCGAATTAAGCTAAATCCGGTACAAATCTATAAAAAATTGAACTGAAGGAATATCATAGTCATAATATTGGTGCGTCTCTGCTGCTCTACCACGTACAATATATTATTGATGACCTCTTCTAACATATAACGAAGCAGTAACTTTGTCGCTTGTGCAAATACACCAACACTAACGAATGAAAATTTGCTGTGACCTGCGCTTGTATATTAAGTTTTGACAAAAATGTTATTGTTTATTTTCTTAAAATTTAATTTAATCTCACGCTAAGCAGACGCACCATCAAGTTAAATTTAAATTAAATCTAAGCTTTAAATTCATTTAAGTTTGACGATCTCCACCGTTATAAATTATTTTCCATCACGGAATATCCCAAGTTTGTTTTTCGTTGACTTGTTTTGCTAAACGTTCACTTTTGAATTTATTTTTAAGTAGGCAAGAGTGCGAAAAAAATACCCCTACACGAGCAATTCCTACAGTATCATGTAAAAGTTTCACATCTATGAATGGCACCTGGGCACACATCTAGCATCGGAATATATTTTTAAGCCAGTGCTTGCATAAAATCTTAACTGGTGGTAAGTGGTGATGAAGATGGTAACTCGCACAATCTTAGCATAACAAAGGCCTTTTCATTCTTGCCTTGAAGAAACCCAGATTGTGTTTGGATGGAAGACAGACGCCGACAAACTATTCAACTCCTCTGCTATACGCATAGAAAGCATGGAATATCGAGAAGAAAAGGGTGGAGACCGCCTACTGCCTGATTGTCCTAAAGTGGAAAGGAGAGGGAGGAATGAAAGCATTTAATTCCTGCGAATATTCTCCGACATGGATCTTTTATAATACAGAGGGGATGGCTACTCTGCACCTGTACTCGATGCTGTCAAGATTGGTTCTAACCAAATCAAGGCTACCAATAAACCTCTTAGTACGTTTTTCCACTGAGTCAAACGTGGATTCGTCAGTGTGGAATTTTCGCAACACTAGCCGATATGTGATAGCAGTACTCCATGCACTTCCACTAAACAAACCCTGAAATATGATAAAATCTGGTCAAAATTTATTCCTATGCTACAATTTACTAATGTGTTACAAAATTTGTATAAGTTACTATTTAATTGTAACTAACTGTAATCAGATTACAAAATAAAGAAATTATTGAAATTAATTGAAATATTCTGACCTAACAAACTCCCGTTCGTATCCATACATTGGTTGCGTAAGAATATCCATTTTCCCATATCATCCCGTGTGGGTCCTAAAAAACGAAAGAGAGAAACTAAAATGGGAGATGAGTAACAGCATCTGTCTGAAAACAACTTGAAAAAAATTGGAAAATCCAAAGTGCCCGCCTCATAATCTCATTTGATTATATAACAAGAAAAAATATCTCTTTTTACATATTTGAGACGAAAGAAGAGATCCATGAGAATATTTTTTGTAGAAAAGCACCAGTTGTTTTTTACATTTTCATTAATTACAATTAAACGAGACCAAATTACTCAGTGATTTTTATAAGGAACCTGTGCGTTGAGATTCTTAACCTAATTAAAAAAAGAATTATTTTAATACATTAATTCTAACGACCGTAATCGTGCGCCATCCACACATACCATGCGGACGCCCTCGAATTTTTTTTCAATCAGTTTGTTTTTACACTAAATACAGAAAATTACTTTCAAAAATAATATAAACATGAAAATGAGTGATTTTTCTTGATATATGTGTATTTTTATTATTCTAAAAGTGAAATAGTAAATAAATAAAGACATTTTTAGCTCATAAAATTACTGGATTTCCATTAGGTAAGAGGAGAGCACAACCTCTACGCTTCGCTTATGAGGCATGCAATTATAAACTACTGGGGTTACCAACCTGCCTGCCAAGCGTGGCAATGATGGCAAAATCCCCAGCCGTGGACTTATATATTTTTGTAACGGATGGATGGATGGAAACACAGGTCATTAATCTCTCGAATAACGAGCCATGAAAACGAGAAGCTATCTACGTTATTTTTAAGAGTAGCTAATAATAAATCATTAATAGAAACAGGCGTCACTTTGCGGCAAAAATTATATTAAAGATGTTAAAAATCATTCTACCAAGATCCGCGTAATAAAATAAAACGCCCTCCAACAACTGCGTCTTACATTCATATTACAGTTTCAGCGGTCAGCCACCGCAGAGTCTACTGCACCTGATGATGTCTCATTTGGAAACACGTCTCGTATTATCGACGGTGGTGTGTCTTCACTAGTGTAGTGGCGTTGGGAGTAGTGGTGACGTGGGACGGGCATAGTGCACGTGATATTGACAGAGGTAGGCATGTCGATTCACTCTTAAAAAAATCGATCTCTGAATCGATTTGAATCGAAGGTACTTGAATCGACTATCGATTAAATCGAGGAATAAAAGATCGATTTTCGATTAATCGCGACATTTTCAAACATGAAATTTCAAGAATTTTCGATTTTTTTTTTCTTTAACTTCGAAACTGTAATATTTTTTTAAAATAATATATTAGTAATCTTATTGATTAACATTACTAATATTCCTTTTAACCACTCCTGGTAAGCTTGAATCGCTTGTGTTAGGAGTGGTTTGCACATACTCCATTCGATCCCTTTTTTACAAAGTGATTCCACACTTTTATTTGACATTTTAGGCTAAAAACAACAACAATACTTTTACAAAAGTGCAAACTGCAACGTACATTTCTCGATAAATTTGTTTCAATCTAATAACTCGCTATTTATCATATTGAAATGAATGCTACACGAACACAATACTGGTTATTTCCTTACTATGAACCTCCATAAACTTCGACGTACGGTATAATATTTTTTACAGTATCTAAGTATTTAAAAAGTACTCTGTCTGTACTTACAGCCCACAGTATGTATATTTTTGATAATAAATAATGTAAATTCACAAGTTCACAATTCAAACAGGTTCACAGCTATAATATAATATTATATTATATTATAACACAGGAGGTGAAATATAATATGAAAATATTGCTCGGTCGATCGAAAAAATATTTATAGTTTGGGATGTAATATATATTACACCTCAGTGGAAACGGTTCTATTTAAAAGTACGGTGAGCGATATTAATTTATATCTCGAGATGTAATAATAAATTAAATTACATTATATCCCTTAGTGGAAAGTGGGCTTAAGAATTTTAGAAATGAAAATGAAATGACAAATTTTCGATATTGTTGGATGCGTTCATAAACATTTATTTTATTCAAATATATATTGCTTTCAAATTATCAACCAAGTACGACCGGCTATTTTTGCGTCCCCCAACAGCAAAAAATTAAAAAACTGTGGTATCTTACCCCAGTCAGTTTGGGAATTTAAGCTAGTTCATCAATCAGTCCGATTCAATAGGTTTTTGGATCGATTCAGTGAATCAATGCGGTTCTTCGAATCGATCTAAAAAATCGATAATTTTACTCCAGAGTCGATTTTTCGATTAATCTATTTTAGATCGACATGCCTAGACAGAGGACGCGAGATGTTCTTTAAACTATGTAAGACACAACTATTTGTTTTATTACGCAGATCTTAGTTAAATAATGTTTACATCTTTAATAGCAATAACAAATTAAATAAGAAGATCTGAGAAAATTAAAATACAGTGTGCACTGTGTAAAGTGCAAGACGACCGCTTATCCGTTGGATAAATGGGACGCTCGTTGGAACGTGCAGAGACCATGTCGACGTAAATTTTAGCGGTTTTTGTTCTTAGGGAAAATTGTTGTGATATTTGAAATTTAATGAGCTTGAAATTATGTTTCAACATCTTATTGACAGACTTTAAAAATGGAGGCTTACAATTCAAACTGCATGTTTTTTTTTTTAAATTGTATTTGAAACTAATTTTAGGTTTTTTTTAGTTAGTTTTTTTTTTAATAGAAGAGGAGGCAAATGGTTGAGAGGTTGCTCGGGACCGTGCTTTGTGGTGTTCTTTGAAGGGGAGGGGAGATTATTATGATATACAGCAGTAGACTTCTGAAGGTCTGTATTGATGATACAGATACAGTCCTGCTGCCTATGTTTCATTTCCAGCTTCCGCCCATAACACCCACGGGATGATATGGGGGTAGTTAAACCTTGTCATGCCATTAAGACACCACATTATTTTTATATTTTAACGACTAGTAGAAAATAATATTTATCTCAAATCATTAGCAAACAACAAAATGGTTTCTGGTGCACATGTGTGCGTCCAGCAGTGAACCTTTACCTGTTTATACATATCAAAGACTACAATATTATATAGGGAAAACACAGATCTTTATACGATAAAGGTTTTTTACATTAATTCCATAGGCATTGCCAATTTTTCGCCTCCTACACATTTTTCAAAATGGTCCCACAGCTGTGTGACTTCTCGGCAGGATAAAAAGTGAAATTAAACTCTTTAACTAAAATCTTGTATTTTTGAACACTACACTAAATCTTAATATATATAAATTACGTGTCACGTTGTTTGTCCGCGATGGACTCCTAAGCTACTTAACCGATTTTAATCAAATTTGCACACCGTGTGCGGTTTGGTCCATCTTGAGAGATAGGATAGTTTTTTTTTTGCCCATGAGTGACCCAGAAAAGTTTTTTTTTGCTAAACAAAGGGTCGTCGAAAAGGGCAGAACAACGTCTGCCTGGCAAGCTAGTAGTACTATATAATATAAAAACTAATTTCACTAAATGTTAATATTCCCTAGTATTTATTTCTACAACATTTTATACACTTATACTTGATATATTGATATCCCAAATCCCTTGTAATATTTTGGTGAAAAAGTAAACACTAAATAAAATATTATTAAACTGACGCGCTTCGTTTAAATTAACACCAACCAATATTTCAGCCAATAGCGTATTAACAAAATCCATAAAATTAACATCAACCACTAACGTATTTAGTCGATAGCGTTATCCCTATGTGTTAAAAATATCATTTTGTACGGTTTAATAAAAATAACACTTCAAAAGATTTAACGGCACATGATTTATTATTTAATATGATAATTTTCAATCACAAGGGCAGCGTGAAATATGAGATATAAGTTTAATTTTATAGCAAATAAGCTGTGAAGCCTATATTTTAATGTAATAAATCAAAACAATACATGTACTGATATTTTTAAAGAATATTTCCTTTCGTATAATAAAATGCAATAAATTGTAATAGCGCCATCTACTTCATTCTATAGGTGAAGTCATTTTATCGAACGAACATTAATTGATTCTCAAAGTAGTACGTAAGAAATACGCTAGATGGCGTAAACACGGGTTTCCGCTAATTAATATTTGATTAGCCGACAGCCGTGGTTTTGCCATCTATATAATATTAAATCTGTTAATAATTCGATCAATTGTTTTCAATCAAAGACATTTAAATAGGTAGTAGTAATAGACCGGACATCAGTAACAAAATTGTCGTCTGTAACTTTTGTCCTATAGGATATATCTCCGATTTTTGTCATTTAGTCTAAGTGACATCGTCAAAAGGTCAAGACGCATTCATTTTATAAATTTAAAAACATTTTTAAAGAAAATATGCCTGGTTGTGCATTAAAGCATTGTAAGTCACGATATGAACCAAAAAAATTAACGTGATTTCGGTTTATTGTCGTAAGAATAATGTGTATTTACCAAATAATCTTTAAATTTTATTATTTCTAGGATTGTTCGAGAAGAAAGAAAAATTATTGTAATAAGTAACCTCCGTTATCCAGTAACGTCACTATTTATTTACAAATATGTTAGTGATCACCGATGTGCCTACAACGGATTTTTACCTTATGTTTAGTAGTGTCACCTACTTGGAAATAGCTAAAATGTTTTCTAAATAAATATTCAGTGTAGTATTGCTATATTTCCCTAGTGGGTGTAATACATGCGCGTGGTCACAGCTTTTGTATGAAAATGTTCCCAATGTCCGCTCTATTGTATATACAACATGTAACATAATTAACGCACTTTGAGAAAGTAGTTTGTTCAGAATCGTTTACTGAATCGATTCCTATCATTTTTAATATAGGTAATTTTTTTATCCCAAAAATAATTAAAACTACGTAAATTGCAGTCCCACTAAATCTGTACAGTCAAAACAAACTAAAATGGACCGTAACTTAAGGCAATAAGACTTTTAAGAGTGCACTTTTATTTGTATTATTACCAATTCTGTCATTCAATAAAAATAAAGAAAAATGAATTTTATTTCAAGCACGTTAAAGTCTTTGCGTTCGTGGATTTGTTCTGTGACCACAACATTCTTCCGGAATTAGTATAACTAATTTGATAAATAATCAGTGCATAAAAATGTTTAACTAAAAATTCAGTGTATGTATTATGATTATAACATAATAATATACTAATTGGGGTGTCTGAGGGTGTGCGTTAATTATGTTACATATTGTGTATATATATATATATATATATATATATATATATATATATATATATATATATATATATATATATATTTAAATCTCTTTGTTTTCAATGGACTTGATAATTTTGTTAGTTATGGTTAATTTTATTTATTTAATAATTTTTTTTTAACTTAAGAGATATATTAGCCATCTTTAATACAGAAAAAAAGATATGTACTTGTACGTGTCAAAAATATGAGTGTGGTGCATTGAGGTATCGTTAGTAATATAGTTCGATGGTGTGGTTTCGACATCACTTGAAATTTACGCAACACTGGCGTCTTTCTTTGTTTGTCTAAGTGTGCATCAAAATAATGCCAATAAAATCACGTCAAACTAACTACTAATTTATATAGCTCGAAAACTTAATTGCTAAGTCTAACAAAAATGCTAATAACTTAAAAAAGCCTAATCTAATAATTCAATTGTTGATCGATATGAAAAATCGACAAAAGTCATCATCTGTTAACATGAACAGAAATTACTAAATCAAAATGAATTTATAATTCTACCATTGCAGCCAATCAAAAGACCACAGCTGAACATAGATCTTCTCCAAAAATTGCCTCATAAAGGGGGGGATATTTGCCAAAGTTGCTACTCGAATACTTTGCTGCCCACTCTTGGTTTGTTTCCCTTTTCTGTATATATTACTCTACTCTATGGTTTCCCTCCGTCGCCTCTTACAACACCACGTCTTTCACCGCTACTATACGGTCTTATTTATCAATAGTATTCTTACCTATCTATGGAGTGTAGAAGTAAGGAGTACAGACTGTGTATTAAAAAGTGTCCATAGAAAACCGTTAAATAAGGGTGGCGCCACTATAGCTAAGTGGTAAATTTTAAAGAACGCACCGAAAAATATTAGTGGGATAGACGACTTTTTCGTGGTTATATTTACTAAATAAAATTATTTTATATTTTAGAGCTACTGAGCAGTTTGGCAGCACACTTAAACCGTCGACAACTGCTAAGTTCATTTCATCGCAGTAGCTAATCAAGCGCTGTTGTAGAAACTTTTTGAACTGTTATTTACTGCTTACAGATGACCACTTTTTCGACTATTCTACTATGGGAGTTGGTACTCCTTCCTTTTACGCTTCATACTTAAATCGTTGATACATTAGAACAGACAAATAAAACGAAATTAAAAGTTATCCTAGACATTCTACTAAAGATTATATCGTCACAAAGAAACATTAAAGTCAGAAATTTTTTGCACCAATTGAGTTTTCCCCGACGAAGGTAGAACTTAGATCAAACTTCGCGGATCAGAAACTTTCAAAGTAGCAATTTCAGTGCACTTTGTCTTTCACAACTTTGAAACCCAGAATGAAACAATCGTATAAGTTGATTTCCAACGTATTTGACTTTGATTGAGCTTGGTTCATTTTTCAATTGCAATTACATAGATGGTATTTAACTATTCCGTGTGGTGGCTTTGGTTAATAAGGGAAAAATCTTATAGCTTCCGATAGATGGCGGTGTAACTATAATTTAAGGCAGCCGTTATGTACCCGTGCAGTGGTGGTGTGAGTCTACCCACCACCCCGTATCATCCCGCGGGTGTTGTAAGAGGCAACAGAGGGAAACCAATCAGTCTTCTTTAAAACGACTAAAAATAAACCAGCGGTTGCCAAACAGCTCACCAAGCGTGCCAACTATAGCGAATATTTCTCCTATGAGACAATCTATGGGGGGAGCCTATATTCAGCAGCGAACCATTCAGCAGGCTGTAACGGTAACGGTTCTGTACCTAGATCGGCGACGGGCAGGGTCAATGGTATTTTTTTAATTACTAAATAATTTCTTTTTATTTTATTCAAACGAACTTACAGTCCACCTGATGGTAATTGGCTACTTCAGTCCATGGACACTGGCAACCAACTTCAAACAAAGTAGGCTGCGGAATGCTTCACACGCTGTAAGTGTACTGGTATTTTAACACTTCAGACCCAAACAGTGCAGTGTACGCACTTCCGCTATAGCCTTGTGTTTAAAAAATGCGAAACCCTTTCCGAAATGAGACGAGGAATTCAACCGTGGTACTTTATTTTTATTAAATATTCATTTTATAAATTGATGTTTTGATATCGTATTTTAAGGCTTTATAACAAGATATTATTCTGCGAGTCGACATAAAGTAACGTCGTCAAATATGACTTTATGTAAAGTTCGTTAAAGTTAAGCAGACTGGCAAAATTAATCAGAGTTTTAAGAACGTAGTTCGACTGTAAAGACTAACTCTTCCGTGAACTATTAGCAGTAATTTAATTTGAAAATTAATAAATAGCTGTTGTTATCGTATTGAATAAGCTATAATTTACATATTTATTTATTCTGTAAGAGCATGATCCTTCCTTGGTCGAGCCGACCCATTCCTGCTACAACCATAATATAAATGTAGAATGGCTCTATCACATATAAAAGTTAAGTATTATTTTCCACGACATGTTAAACCATGTACGAAAAATCACAAAACATTAGAAACTTTTAAGTCCATAAATATAACTTTAAAAATGCTCCATTTTCTTTTACGAATCGTTTTGATATAAATACCAGTGCAAATGTCTATGAAATGTTTAATTTTTTTAACGAGTTGGCAAAGTAACTACATTCATGCTCTTTAAAACTGCTGTATCATGAAACTAAACTTGAAGTAAGTAAGAAGGATAAGTAAGAAATGTTACCTGTATATAATAAGCCATTAAAAGTTTTGTGCTTCTTAGGTTTTACCGATCGGGTTCCTATATTTAAAAAAACGTTTCAATTACAATTACTAGCCGTTTTACAGTTCACGTACCGCATGAAAGATATTTTTCTTAAGTAAAATACTAGTTGAACTCCTTACAAACCGCTGAAAGAGGTTTATTTTTTACAGAATATAATCGTAATTTGCTGAAAAAATAGCTTGTTATATAAACTATTAATAAATGTACCTCGTTAGTAACAGAATTAATCGTTATTCAGAACGAATCGGTTCTTGTATAGGCATTCTGACTACTAGTACATACAGTCAGCACCTCTGTTTGGAACTTGTGCACTGCAATCAACATTATTAACCCATTGTTATTATTTCGTAGGCGTCGTGAGAGGTGACAGAGGGGAAATGAAATAAGAGATGAGCAGCGATATTTTGCTGATTACAACTGAATATTATAAAAGCGGTCTAGGTGCGACCCGAAAGGTCCACACGACTAACTTCCCAGTGGAGAGAATAAAAAAATATCATATCAAATTTTTTTAATATTTTATACAATTTTTCATTCGGCACAGTAAAAAACTTGACAGATTTTGAGGTCTAAGTCACATAATTATGAGTCAAATGAAACAGGTCCCATGTCAATATCACTCTTTGTTTTCGAGATATACGAGGCGAAAATTGAATCCGAACATACATACATACATACGTACATGTGCACATACGGACATCCTAGTTAAAAACTATTCGACTCTAAAGACCTTGAAACGTGGAGATATGCTAAAATTTCCAATTTGCAAAACTGGACCCATTACAATAACTTCCCACTAGGTAAGTTAGGTAAGTTAGTAAAAAACTGCGGTTACAGATTGGCCTCTCAAGTGAGGCAACTGTGGCAAAACTTGCTCCATTTAGGAAAAGAGCTTACTCCTTTTTAAAAAGCTGGCAACGCGCCATCGATTTCCCTCCGGTGCAGTTGTGCATGGACGGCAGTTAGCATTTACCACTAGGTAAGGCACAAGCTCGTCTGCCTTTTCATTCTATAAAAAACACGTATTAGACAGTCAATGGAGTAGGCCTGTGTTCAGAAGTGGAATTTTGAGAGGCTGTATTGTATGAATAAGTGAATGGAATAAAATAATATATGAGACGAGCCATTCACTATGTAGGATTTATTAATTTGGCGTTATATTTATTTTTAATCTCTATTTATCTCGAATAAAATATAGTCTCGATAACTCACGGCATTGCTCTTTATCTGTTGGCCATGTTTCCTTACAATCGGTTTAGCCATTCCGAAGATAAGCTTGGACGGATAGACATACAGACACACGAAAACTTTACAAGTAATTAATGTTTTCGTATACAAAAATTTATACTTGGAAAAGCTACGCTGCAGCTATATTATAGTTGTAGTATACTATATGGGTCGGCTCTACCGGAGGACTACACTTTCACAGATCACCAGCATTAAATAGGAGCTCAATGCTGCTGTGTTTCGTATGGTGAGTGTAGAGAACGGAAGAACTTTCTTTTACTGGAAACGAGGCGTTCCATCTCAGTCCTGTGACAACGCATATGCATTTTGATTCTTGAGGATAAATGTGGATCCAAGCCAAAGTATCAATTTAGCATCAGGTGGACTGTGCCCTAGTTGGTCACGCCTATCCTATAAAATAATAACAGTCTGAGATCGATACAAGGCAGTCATTTCGATATTACAGACATATTAAACTTCAATTGAATTTATGTATATGTACAAATATTTATAAAATATGGGTTCTTTACTAACCCTTTTTCAAACTCATACAAACCAACTTCGAGATATTGGGAAAATATTAACTAATTACGAGCAGCGTTGTGTAATTATTTGTGGATGGCGGATAGGCAAGGTACGACTAACCGCAGATAAACGATATTTTTACTTGATATATATATATATATATATATATATATATATATATATATATATATATATATACTTTAATCACTTTCACAAACTGACAGTTACCCTTCACACCTTTACTTACTGGCGGTTACAAAACAACTGACTAATCTATCGTCACAGCGGCCTTTTATACAGTTTTAATAATAACCTAATAATGAACATTAATATTCTTATTACTATAAATATTGCATCATAAATTATAAAATAACTGTCAATCAATATAGCAACGAATAAACAATAATAAAAATTGTTTATACACATTTAATAACATTAATCTTAGGTTCGCCGGAAGCTGACAAGCGGAAGGCGTCAGTTATTATTTAATCATCATTTATTAAGTATTATAAAAATTAGGTTATTAATCTAATAAAGGTTTTGTAATTCTCTGGAAAATTAAAATAAACTTAATTATAAGACGACCTCGTGAACCCAGGACCGGAAGACGATAACATATTAAATGTTGTGCTATTATAAAATTATTGAATGCAGACATAACCAGATAACCTCGCTCTTTTATAAATTAACCGACTGCGGCTAACCACCGCTAGCTACCCAACTACGCCTTATATAAGGAGCCCAGGACCGGCCCATTGTAGTGGGGCGTGAGGAAAGCCAGAAGGTGAGCCTCGAGGTCCGAAACCTGCTGGGCATTAGCCCATGCAGAACCAGGGGAGTTGCAGGTGCGTTGCCGGCCGATTGAAAAGAGTGAGCTCGTTTCTTGAAGATAACGTAAGTTTTGTCGTGATGTGTATCGGTGAAATCTGACGGCTGGATTTAATTCGAACAATTAAATCGTAGTTGTTAACTGCACATGTATCTTTTTATTGTAGAAGGGATCTGGCGTATATATTTTTTTATATATCTCAGATAAATATTTTTTTAAATATTGCGCTTTTCTAAGTATCATCAGCTCGGCGGATCGCGCTCGTTGTTTCACTGTACATTTTGAAATTGGTGAAGAGTCCTTGTGCTTCGAGGCGTACAATCCCATTAATTTCCTGAGCACTAATCCCCATGTCTTTAGTACTTTGAAAAGTAGTGATATAAATTTTTTATATTTTTCATTATATTATACTAATCAGTTTTGTATGCAGAGGATCTTACTTCTACTGGGGTCCGATATTGGAATCTCAGAATAAATAAATACAACATACAAATACTTTGTTTTTGTATCTAGTAGTATTGCGTCTCTCAGTATCTCTAATACTGAAATGCAGAGTTAAGCTTTTTTATGGAATAAGGAGATGGGCAGCAGCGTATTCCTAACAATAAAAATGTGAAACCTACGGCAAATATTACTCAAATAAAGACAATACAACTGATAGTAAATAGATGCCGAGTCCCATAGACATCTATATCTATCCTTAATTCAGAATCAAAATTCGGTTGTGACCACGGAGTAGCTATTAAGATGGAATACCTCGTTTCCAGTAAATTGAATCTCCAGTTCTTTAGACTCATTACACTCAACGTACACCATTATTATTATAGGAGACGCAGGAATGATAATAATACGCTTGATTACTTGTTATTTACTTTACTAGTTCACAACTTGAATAGTCAGTCAACAATTATTGAAATCGTTTATCACACAATGGTGGTAGCATATCCCTACTACCTACCAAAACTGAACCTAGCAACAGTTAGATATAGAATGTGTAAGAATTATACAATCCAAATACTTTTATAATACGAAAATAAGTAAAACGCTGTTGTAAATATTACTGATAAGTGAATTAATTACAAATGTTTAGAAAAAAAACGATAATTATACAAATATTATTTATAACGATACATAATAGAAATTATGTAAAAATCACTGATAACATTCGGCCATTCTGATTCAAGACGTGCCCCACGACAATATCCAAAGTGCGTCCGGTAATTATTTAACAAAATTTGATGTTGAAGGTCTCATAACAAAGCTTGAAGGAGTTCCTTTGTTGAACCATGTAGTAGCCCCTGAAGCTCGTCTGCTATCGTGTGGTGTCAATTGTAGTCGCTCTTTCTGTAATGGAAATAATGTGTACAAAAATTAATTGTTCCATAAGCAATTTTAGTTCGTAAAAGGTGGTAAAATTAAAAAATGTTGTACAACCAACTTTAATAGAAATAAAATGAGAACTTTATCAAAGTATTTGAAGTTAATTAAGTACGTATTATTAAGATAACTCAAAAGCTATCGGTCAGATCTTGATCGAATATACAAAAATGGTTCACCTAGAAATTTGTACTGAGGTAAGACACAAAAAAGGACATACGTTCGGATTTTGAGTACCTCCTTTTTTAAGTCGATTAAAACGAAGTACATTCATATTTTCTACAGAAAAATGCACACAGCCAGGTAAACATATACTCTTGCACGATTTTTCTTGATTGCTGACAGATGAACATGTTACATTCGGCAGAAACAACGTTTGTGACATACGAGGCACATATAGATCTTGCACACAACCTTAGTATGGTTTTACAAGCAGCTGTACATAGCTCTGTTCAACACATAGCTTAGTTTATTATTGCACATAGCTTAGTTTATTAGTAATTAGTGTAATTTATTCTTTGCATATACGAAGGTTATCGCTGCACACATTCAGATAAATTAAGTAAAATAAAAAATAGATTAATTACTGCTTAGAGTAATGTGTGTGTATAAAAGTATATTGTAAGAAGTGCACATAGCTTTACCCTGCAATTATCAAGACGAAGTTGCCGTATTTATTAATATAGTTATCAAGACGGAACAATAATTTCTCTTTACCAAGAGGTCATTAAGCTCTTTGGAAAAAATAGATAATACACAGAACTGAAATTTGAATCATTAGAAATACTCTCTCCAGTATCATAAAACAGGTAAAAATCAAAAACTAATTAACATAGACTAAGGAGATTATTTAATATATTGCAACGGCAGCTGCCATCTCTCCAGGCAATAGCGAGAGTAAAAGTAAGCTGCAATAACTAATAAGAGGAGTGAACTGTGAAAGTGAATGTAATAGTAATACTTATAAAGCCGTCATTGACTTGATTGATTTTTCCACAATGTAATTTACTGCAAAACAACTTCATAGAAAATATGCATAAACTATTCAACCCAATTAGGAACTGTGAAACTAAATACACCTCAAATCTCATCTTTTTTTTAAGTCAGAGGTTAAATGGATTACTTAATTAAATTAATTGCAAGATTTTAAACACTTCGTTGCAAGTTTGTAGCCCATATGCTTAACTTTCTTAACTTTCTAACAATTCAATTAAATCCTCTATCAATTTACTGATACTACTACGTAGTACTATTATTTATTCTGGTTATCCCACTGACTTGTATGAAAATGTATCTAGCTTTTTGCCACGGCTTCTTCAGTAACGTCACCTTTCCAAAAGACTAGTTGTACTATATTATATTTGGTACATTTTCGTACGCCTACAGTCATTTGTTTCTTTATTCGTGTCATGCTTTGGTTGATATTTATTTCAGCTTATGTTGGCCTACCAGATAAGGTTTGTCTTTAAATGTCATTAATTAAGTCGAAACTAGATATTGGCAACAGATTATTTTCAGATTTAGAAATTAGACTAAAAGTTAAGTACTGCGAAAACAGATACGATAAGTATCTCGTTCGCTATTATTTATTTCGTCCAAGTCTAGTTCCTCGATATTAATCATATCATATCATCATAAACACTCGCGCCTGTCACCCAGAGGGGTAGGCAGAAACTGCAGACTTCCATTTGGCACGATCCTGACACACCTCTCTCGCCTCCTTCACTTCCATACACCTACGCATGCATGCTCGTCGGTTAAGGGTACTCCTAATTTGGCCCGTTTTCAATAAATCGCCAATTTGGTCGATAAATTTTCGCCTAGGACGTCCCTTTCCGACTCTGCCATTCACTTCTGCAACATAAATTTTCTTTGTCACTCTTTCCTCATCCATTCTTTCCACATGACCAAACCACCGAAGCATTCCTTTCTTAATCCTGGTCACAACATCATCTTTCAAATCACACTCTTCTCTTATCACACAATTTTTCACCCTGTCATTCAGATTCAGCCCTAACATACTCCTTAATGACCGTATTCCTACTGCATTTATTTTACTCTCGTACTTCTTCTGCCACACCCAACTTTCACTACCATACGTTAAAGTAGGGACCAACACAGCATTGTGAATTGCCATACGTGCCTTTTTTGACACGTTTTGACTCTTCACAATAGAGTGTAAGGCCCTATTTACTCTGTTTCCTGCGTTCACTCGTCGTTCTATATCCTTATATCTCCCATCCCTGCTAAATACGCAACCCAAATATACAAACTCATCTACTTGCTCGATCAACTCCCCATCTATTCTTATTTCACATATCGTTTTACTTTCATCTCATTCAAAAACCATAATTTTCGTCTTACTTGCGTTCACTTTCATACCCCTTTCTTTTAATGATCTGTTCATTAATGTAACCATCATTTGCAACTCAGCCGCAGACGATGCAAGGATAACTTGATCATCGGCGTACAAAAGGTATTTGATGGTTAACTCACCCATTCTTAATCTACATTCTTCAACTTTCAAATTTTGCAAACAACTGTCCATAAATATCCTCGATATTATTTTTTTCTAAAATGGCGGTATGATTTTATTAATTTCTATCAGTACATAAGACATTCATTTTATCTTTCTTATAATAAATCTCTGCCCTAGTTCGCTACACGATATAGTTATTTCCTATATTAATAATAATTTTAATTGTATAAGTCACAGACGTTAGTAAAGCGCCCCGTATCGATACATATATCCTTCGAATTGTAAGCAAGTAGGGTATTATACGTTAAGTCCACACACTTGTTATTTTAATAAAAATATTAACAGGCATTTTATAACAAGAAAGAATAGCTACGTTTTGTGATACCCGTACTTCATATGTATGGTGGAAGTCAGTACTATCATATGAATGAATTCTGACCAGGGTGGTGCTAGTGGAACTAGTGACCAAAGTGATGTTATCTTGACTGCCAATTACCTACTGACCTATAATCATATCAACACTGGCTGTACAACTATGCGTCACTTCTGATACGGTAGATAACGGTACCGAGAGAAAATATACAACCACTTAATAATCCTTTCAATAGAACAGTGGATGGAATTAAAGGTAGATCTAGCTATCTAACTATATCGAGTGTCAAAATATTCACTTTACTGCCAGTATCGATATAAG
Source organism: Parnassius apollo (assembly GCA_907164705.1). NCBI lineage: Eukaryota > Metazoa > Arthropoda > Insecta > Lepidoptera > Papilionidae > Parnassius > Parnassius apollo. Next base: position 76,364 of record CAJQZP010001655.1, on the reverse strand, counting down.
CAATTACAATTTTATTAAAACAGTCTCACCGAATATCAAAGGATTTAAAGTGTACATCACCTTAGTAACGTCCCCGTAAGAGACCACCCACGACGCCACGTAGTTCTGGTTCGCTGACTAGCTTCTTTGTTCTTCAAAGCATTAGTCTCAATTCTTTTGTAATGTACATGTGAAGACAGATACCCGTAGTACAGTTCTTCAGCTGGTTTGCACCTGAAAACTTTTAAGTTTGCCCTTAATTCAGTTCGAAGACCCCTAATACGACATGAAATGGTCGCTCCTTCCTCAAATTTTCATTCCTTTGCAAAAGACATCTTGTCATGAAAATATGCGGTTAGTAGATAGTTTCGTTACCATTTTTCTTACGCGCCATCATTAGTTACTAGCTTACAAGTTATTAACAAAATCAATGGCCATTGGACATATTCGTTCAAGCGCATACTTCAACTCATCTCAAATCAGTTCATATAATTCAAATTTTTATACCACTCACGTGCAGAAGCATGTAATCTCATGTGCATTATATAAGATTTATCAGTATTCCTCCAATTGTATATGTGACCTCCTAATTGATCGATCTTATCTAAGCCTTTAGCACTCAAAAATTTTGGTCACGGATCGAATGTTGAAATTCATTTTGCAGCCATGTGGGTAGTTTTTCTTCTTCGCGATAGTGAAACCCCGGTTGGAAAAAAATTCATTTACCTCAGGGGTTCCTTCTGCTACTTTCCTGAGCTTCTTTCTGCCTAACCCGTTAATGTAGGGCCTAGGTTTCCATATTTTGCCGTAGTTGTAGTGCATTGTACCCATATTCCACTTCTGAAATATTATAAGAGTCGCAGGAAGTATAATAATACACTTGATTACTTGTTGCTTACTTTACTAGTTCACAACTCGAATAGCCAGTAAATAATTATTGAAATCGTTTAAACAATATTACACAATGGTGGTAGCATATCCCAACTACCTATCAAAACTGAACCCAGCAACAGTTTGAATGTAATATGAAAATAAATAAAACGCTGTTATAAATATTACTGATAATTGAATTAATTACAAATGTTTAGAAGATGAAAATACTCTTTGTAAATACCTCAAAATTCTAAATTAAAAATAAACTAAGAAAATTATCTATGATAATTATTATGACAATACGATGACTAATAATATATTTTGTTTATAGTTGAAAAAATAATATAAAAGCAAAATACAAATATTATTTATAACGATTCTTAATAGAAATTATGTAAAAATAAAAAAGCGGCCAAGAGCGTGTCGGGCCACGCTCAGTGTAGGGTTCCGTAGTTTCTCGTCCGTCACAGTAAGTGTTCCCACTTATGAGTTTGTACAAAAACTGTTCTTTCCATCCAAGTTCAAAATAATTTTCCTAGAAAGTCCTTATAAAGTTCTACTTTCCAGATTTTTTTCATATTTTCTAAACTTATGGTTCAAAAGTTAGAGGGGGGGGACACATTGTTTTTTACTTTTTGGAGCGATTATTTCCTAAATTATTAACATTATCAAAAAATGATTTTAGTAAACCCCTATTCATTTTTAAATACCTTTCCAACAATATATCACACGTTAGGGTTGAAATTAAAAAAAAAATCACTTCCCACTTTACATATAGGGGGGCTACCCTAATAAAACATTTTTTTCCAATTTTTATTTTAGCACTTTGTCGGCGTGATTGATACACATATTGGTACCAAATTTCAGCTTTCTAGTGCTAACGGTCACAGAGATTAAGCGAGGACGGACAGACGGACAGACAGACATGGCGAAACTATAAGGGTTCCTAGTTGACTACGGAACCCTAATCACTGATAACATAATATTTGAGCTTACCCTTGAGTTGTCAATAGGAGTACTAATAACGCTGGTAAGCAAAATATCCTGAGCTTTGGGTAGTATTACTTTATTTCTCAGATAAATAAAAAAAATCGTTAAATTCTGTCAACATTAATTTAAAGCGTACTGTTACATAAATGAGAGTTCATATCCCACTTCTGGGTTGTTAATTAAAGTCACTTAATACGTTAGTAATATCATGTATTTAATTAACTATATAAATATCACAAATCTAAACAAGGTTATGGATATTCATAATAGTAACAATGTACATTTTAGACACACAAATAACAAAGTATAACAATAATTATTATTAATACTCACGACTTGTCTTCAGAGTACGTATTCTCTACTCAACAGTTTTAGTAAGACTGCCGCCTTTAGCTGCCGCTAAAACCGACGACATCTGTCTTTTATAGACTTGTAATTTAACAATGCTAAGCTACAGATGGCGTTGCTTGTGTGGTTTCCGGTACAAGTTTTCAATAAAATTGGATATTAAGCCGTAAGTTTTTACATTATAAAACGTTGTTTATATTTCTTATAATTATCTTAAACAGTTTTACATTCTAGTTATAAATATAAGCAAAAATAAATAACTAGACATAATCTAATACATTAATGTACCCGCAGACTTTATAGGATAAAAATAATTAATTACCCACCATGTTAGTTACAACAATATAAATTATTAAAATACGCTAAAAATGTCTTCATTTTTTAATTACCGCACTTTACAAATAATAAAAATACACATATATCGAGAAAAATCACTCGTTTTCATGTTTCTATTAATTTTAAAAGTAATTTTTTGTATTTAGTGTAAAAACAAACTGATTGAAAAAAATATCGAGAGTGCCCGGAAGTCTGTATTAATCGTAGTCGTTAGAATTGATGTATCAAAATAATTCTTTTTTTATTAGGTTTAGAATCTCAACGCACAGGTTCCTTTAAAAATCACTGAGTAATTTGTTCTCGTTTAATTGTAATTAATGAAAATGTAAAAAACAACTGGTATCTACTTTTCTACAAAAAAAAATTCTTATGGATCTCTTCCTTCGTCTCAAATATAGAAAAAGAGATATTTTTCTTTTATATAATCAAATGAGATTATAAGGCGTGCACTTTTGGATTTTCCAAACTTTTTTATTTTACGATTGCCACTAATGGATAGGCAATTTATTAATGAACATTTTTATCTACTTAATTTTTTCAAAGGACTAAAATTCGATTTTATAAAGAAAATATTTTAAAATTTGGGCGTATTTCTTACGCGATATATTGTGGTGAAAGCGCGTGAAATATTTATACAGAACCGAACGCTCAAGGTCGTCCGCTAGGAGTAGCACCATAATTGGCCACCCCTTTAGATTGTCTTGTAGGCCTCTGCTATAGTTGCCACGCTTGCAAGGCGGGATGGCAAAAGAAAAATGCTGCTGCCTATATCCTGTTTCAGTTTCCCTCTATCCCCACTTACGACACTTACGGGATGAGATGGGGTAGCGGATTTTCTTACGCCGCTGTTTAACGCTTCGATATCCTTGTGCTTGCTTACTTGTAATATTTTGTTTACTTGACTTTGTAGTTTTTACCTGATTAAGCAATTCTAAATAATTTCTTGCATAGCTCTCGTAGCTCTGATCAGAGTATTCGTCGAGGTTTCTTGAAGCCCCGTACTGCGGCGAGGGCATGGCGGTACGAAATGATGGTGCATCGTATTCCCGGGATCGTGATCTGTTAAACCCAAGATGAATGTTATCTTTTGTGTACTAGCCTGGTTTACTAGAATCACCAGTGTGTGGACCAAATCACTCCAAACCACCAAAGTATGGACAGAATTTTTTTTTCGAAGTGGTGTGACAAACGAGCACACAGTCCACCTGATGGTAAGTGGTTGCTATTGCCCATAGATATCTACATCCATCCTCGATTACGAATCAAAATGCAGATGCGGTGTCATCCGTGAGGACTAATATGGAATGCCTCGAAGAGAAGAAATTCAGAGTTGTGCTTTCGTTCAATACATTGAACTGTGATACAAGTCTATTTTTACGTGGTAGAGCCACGCTGCAGCTATGTTATAGTTGTAGCAGAAATGGATCGGCTCGACCTGGGTAGGACCACGCTCTGGACACGCTTATCGTATGGTGAGTGTAGAGAACCGGAGACCCTTTTTACTGGAATGCGGGCATTCCATCATAGTCCTCAGGAGCGACAACGTATTTGCTCATTTTGATTCTTAATTGTGGATTAATGTGGATGTCTACGGGCCACAGCATCCACTTACCATCAGGTACGACCGAAGGTGGACTGTGTGCTTGTTTGTCAACAAATGCTAAAAAAAATAGTCTTTCTAATATTTAAAAATTTTAATTATTTACAGCATATACAATGGTCAAGGAAGTTCTTATGTTTCTTTGACCCTATGACAAGGGTCAAAGAAACATAAGAACATTTTTCACAAATCAACCCTTGATAGTGTAGCCAGATAGTTTATACGTGGTGGTGCCTCGCTGCAGCAATACTACGGTTGTAGCACGAATGGGTCGTCTCGACCGGTGAAGGACAACGCTCTCACGGAATACCAGCGTAAAATAGCAGCTTAATGCTGCTGTGTTTCGTATGGTAGGTGTAGAGATCCGGAGACCATTTTTTACTGGAAATAAGGCATTCCATTTTAGTCCTCAGGGTTGACAAGGCATCTGCTTTTTAATTCTTAATCGAGGGTAAATGTAGATGTCTATGGGCCACAGCATCCACTTACCATCAGGTGGACTGTGTGCTCGTATGTAACCCTTATTCTAAAAAAACGACTATCTAGTTACAGTATCAAATATGTAGCCCTTGAACTACCATGGACGGAATACGTATAACTATGTATTAAATACATTATACATACCTAGCTGATGGATAAGATGATGCAAGGATGCTTGATTTCAAAGCTGCTCCTGTTTCTGGCACACCATATTCCTGAGCGGTACTCCTTCCATTAGGCCTGTTGTACGTTATCGATAATACACCTGGTTCACCATAATATGCACCAGCATTTCTAGCTTCAGGTCACTATACTGAGTCGCCAGAGAATTAGCTGGTGTTCCATAAATTTGGGAAGAACTATTTCTTGATGATTTGGCGAGACTTTGTGTTCCAAATGAGAAATCTTCTAATGTCTTGTGCGTCTGCTGTGTATTAGATCTTGAAGAAGGTGAATATTCCTGTGATACGGAGCTAGGACGCAACTGGCTACTACGACATTTGGGCACACCGTACTTTTGAACGGGGGAAGAGCTTCTAGTATTCGAAAAGCCACTGTTTCTTTGGAATAGGGCAGTGTATTCCTCAGCATTCGTTGGTTGGAATTCAGGGGTACTGTATTGTGTGGTTGGAGAAGATCTGAGTGATGGAGCTCTGTATACGTCCGAAGGAGACGTTCTTACAGCACCATACCGTTGAGATGTTCCTGTTTTTGAATTAACCGCCGAAAAACTCTGTCCCAAAAAGCTAACAGGGTCGTACTCTTGTGAGAGAAAGTTAGAAAGTTAGCGCACAAGCGATGCGAATGCACTAACTTCACACTTTTACTTATGTTCAAATATCCCCCCCTATGAGGCAGTCTATGGGGGAGATCTATGTTCAACAGTGTCCTTTAATAGGCTGTAACAACAACGCTAGTTACCTTGACTTCATCAATCATCAATGCTTTATGCAGGCCAAAATTAATGAAAAATTTGACTTTACTAAGTGTTATTTAATTTACTAAACTCGTAAGGAATACTTCTTGATTTTTTACGGTCTTAAAAAAACAGGGTATAACACGTGAATGGAGTAGAAGCCTATGGCACTGATATCTTAATTGTTTTGTTACATTAACATATTATGAAATTGGTCTTTCAATAAATACTACTACTTAGGTGCGTATTATTTTAATTTGGATAGTTTTCAATTGATTTATTTATTTAGTTCAAAATTTTTATTCTTATTTTTTAGTATGTGCGGAAAGTTTATTTCAAATTAGTAGTATTTATTGATAGATCAAATTCATTAAAATATGTTGACGTAAAAGCAAAATATCGGCTTCTACTCCGTTCACCTGTAACACACTGCTTTATCCAGACGGTAAAGAAATTCATCTATTATAGAATAATCAAACGCAACTTACGCAACCGGTGGTTCAGCCATGGCGAACGAAAACACACTTAATAGAAGGAATAACATCTGCAAGAAATAAAAAAAATGTTTTTACATATTTTTATTACAGAAGAAGCGTGGCAAACGTATATAGATATCCCTATGAAATACATGTCCCTTGTGGGATAAAGAGACACCTTTTGCGGTCGACCGATACATGCTTGATAACTCTGATTCTAGGTACGCACATTAATGATTGATTACCAATTTTAATCACGTAGACGACACCCCTGAATTTAATAAATTTGACCGAATTGTTTTACTTTCGAAAAGCGTATTAAGCTGCTTTAAAATCCGTAATATATTAATTGAAGTAATAAAATGAAACACTTATTTAAATAAAAAACTAGCAAAGCTATTAACGTAACATATATTCCCTTTAACCACTGCTGGTCAAATGCTTGTTTAGGACTAGTTCACGACAGTAGCCGAATGCGGATTTGAACCAACGATCTACAATTTTACGTTCCGCACCCTGCCATGGGGCTACTGTCGTCAATTCAATAATTCCCTTCTGGGAGGCATTTTCTCTCATAAAATGATAAATTATTTATTCCGTTGACAGAGAATTTGGTACATGATACTACGAACAGGAATATTCGTAGTTAAACAGTGATAAGTGTTCGAATACTTTTCACGGTAAGCGCGTAATGAGCAACATTAGTTCGATCCACGCTATCAATTATGATATTATTTATTTCAATTTTAGGTCCTGCGCTAGGAGGCAATGGTAGATAGACATCGAAATAAACCGGTATACGAAAAATGCCTGGCCACACAGAAAGTTTAAAAATAGAACATTTTTGTACGTGTCACTGTCCAGTTATATCTTATTTTGAACATACAATTATTTAAGGAGTTTAACCGTGTACTTTCTGCACGTGGTAAATCTATCATACAGTGTTTTATAGTTGCAGTAGGAATGGGTCGACTCGACCGGGGAAGCCGCATAATGCTTCTGTTACGTATGATCTGTGAGTTAGGATAGTCTCATTGTATATGTGTATTGTACATATATATACATTAGCAATATTTTCTAAGTCGTAATTAATTACCCGGTTACTCGTAATTGAGGCATCATACACAGATTTGATAGTGAAATCAGGAGGCTTCAACCGAAAACTAGCGCTCGCTTTACAGCATCATGCCGAGTGAGAGACATATTTGGTTTAATATTTTTTATTTCTTTAATTATTTAATTATGCATGTATGTACTTCTTGCATATCATGTATCATAATCATGCATGTGTTTGTATATTTATTTGTTTTATATAAAATAAATTGTTCTTTATTTCTTTATTTCAATACTCTTTGTAGAACTTCACACACAGCCTCAAAATATTTTTTTATTTTTACGATATGCAGATTTCCCCACGATATTTACGTTCAGCTTTTTTATAAAAATAAATTGACAAGCAACTTAAAGTTCTGTTAGCACTTAAAGTTACCTTGTAAAGAGCCGTGGTAGTACAGATGGTTAACGCTCGCTTTAAATATAACAGAACGCGAGTAACCTGGGTTCGATCCCCGCTGGCACCAATGAAATTGTTAATTGCAATTTTAAGTGCTGATTTACCACGTGCTCGGCGCTGAAGGAAAACATCGTGAGGAAACCTGCACGTCTGAGGAATAAGGAAAAAAATATTTTGAAGACATTTGAAGATCGCCAAATCGCCAACACGCATTGGGGCAGCGTGGCGGACACTTCCTTGTCATAAAACCCTCTCAGAAATGAGCCTGTGCCCAGCAGTGGGATGTATATATGCTGTAACTTTACTTTTATGAAATTTTAAGTTGAACTTAAACAGCCTCCAAACTCCATCATTCCACAGCGCGATTGAAGATATCATAAACACCATCTAGGTACTTGGCGGTCCACCACTGTGCGATTTACCGGAAGTTTTTTCCTTCTACGACTTCTTTGTTTATTTTACTTCTACTAGAAATACTTCTTAGGGACCTTCAAGAAAAGAGTTTACTCCTTTTTAAAAAACCGGCAATGCACACGCTATCCTCTTGTGTTACAGTTATTCATGTGCAGCGGTAGTCACTTACCATCATATAAACCGCAAAGCTCGTTTGTACCCTGTCCTATAATAATCTGAATTAAAGATGTCCTAGGTTGTTTGTGTATATTTTTTACCTACCACAGAAGTTAGTATTTTTGCAAGGAAATACTATTAATCAGTCTACATTTTAAATAAAGAAGAAAAATTATTCGTGACTTATTCAATGCGGATTGTGTTTATGGCTGTACCAGACTACGGTATTGGTATATGACTGAAGAACCGCACCATCGAAGAAAGACACTCCTAAGCAGAATGATCGAAGAAATATAATATTTTTTTAACAATACCAACGGCCACGGAAACATAGCTCGCGGCTTTTCGGGCGTTATCGTGCTATAAAAGTACCTATGTCCAATGTAGCTATAAAAGACCACTGGCTAACAAGAAAAAAATTGTATATGCCGTGTACAGTGTATCGCAAAGTTAATGATGAGATATGAATACCCTTTTTAATTGTAGCAAAGTATTTTATATTATTCCTCAAGGAAACAACTCATCTTTTGATTCTCTTGAATCGATGTCTTTTGTTTGGGACTATCGTCAAATGATCTGTATGCTTATTTCACCCTTTCTGTTAAAAAAAAATTCTTTCGGTCTAGTCTAACCATTTATTCATTCATCCGACCTCCCCCATATAGATTGCCTTATAGGCGATATATTTTCCATATTTGCCAACCTTGACATGCGGGTTGGCAGCCGCATTGTTTTATTGTTTTGAATTGTCATCAGGAGACGCTGCTGCCCATTCTCCATAACATTTCGCTCTGTCACCTCCTACAACACTTACGGGATGATGCGGGCTAGTCAATTCTCGCCCTACATGACGGCTTCTGGTTATGACTAGTCAATAATTACTTCGTACTACGTAAAACATTAAGTGGTTCCGTTTGGCTAATTTTGACACGGACCCTAAAACTGAGCTATTAATTTTTGCTACAATAAAATAGGTTAATATCATTTTTACACAAATATAAGATTATAAATGTAAATCAATTTGGGTTTCAAATAGGGAAGAACACGACATTGGCTATATTCAAAGTTTTGAAAGATATTTGGAAAGATGTAGATCTCTTTTTGGATCTGACAAAAGCTTTTGAATGTGTTATTCTTAATATATTGATAAAACAGCTTGAACATATAGGCATACGTGGAATAGCCCTAAAATTAATGGAATCTTATTTAACTGACAGAATACAGATGGCAATATTAGATACATTTGACAAAAAAACAAAATCAATAACGCAAGTGCATTCCGATTTCAAAAAATTAAGCCTAGGTGTACCGCAAGGTAACGTACTAGGCCCACTGATGTTTTTGATTTACATAAACTAGCTTCCATTAATGATCAATCATCTATGTGTAATGTATGCTGATGATGCTACAATATTCTTATCAGGAGATAAACTAAATGATGCAGATATTGTGAATGAAATTTATAACACACTAAACACAGGAGTGAACTGGTTAACTTCAATTAATTTAAAAGTAAATTCGGGAAAAACAAACCTAATAGAATTTAGGAATTATAGAAAAGCTCCAATTAAAATAAATGTTATAATTGACGGTGAAAAAATTGAGAAAGTGCATGACATGAGATTTCTGGGTGTCAACATTGATAGTAATTTGAACTGGAAATCACATGTTGAGAAAGTAAATAGTCGGATTTCAAGCAGTTGTTACTTTTTATTTTACTTTACATTTTTCATTGAAAAATGTAGCATCTAGAGATGTAGCAAAAAATTATTACTATGGTCATGTGTATCCATTTCCGACATATGGAACTATATTTTGGGGCAATTCTGTTGACATTCAGTCCACATAAGGATATTATATATAATTAAGGATTATGTATAATATTAATCAATATGACTCTTTAAGAAATGTATTTATAGATTGTAAATTTCTGACGTTGACTTGTATATACATACTTGAAATTTTTGTGTTTGTCAAAGATAACCAAAAACATTTTAATATTAAAAAAGAATCAAAAAAGAACTTACGAACTCAACACACTTTTGATGTGTGCATTGTTAAATCATCTAGTTCCATTTATAGTAAAAGTACTTTAATAAGCGGAATCAGAATCTTTAACCATTTACCTGTATACATTTAATCATTAGAGAGCCCAAGATTTAAAAAAAGTTAAAAGAATGGTTATTATCAAAATGTTTCTATAATTTAGATGAATTTTTTGGAAGTAATTATTGATTTATTGTAGTGCTTTATTTTATTTTTTAGTAACTTTGCTCTGTATTTGTAAGACCTCATGTACACAGTTATGACAATAAATGATTATCTTATCTTATCTTAAAATAAGCATTAAACAAAATCACTAACGACATAAAGGGTAATTATGATACTAAGATCCCATAAATATTATTTTATATTCAAAGATTGTCCCCTAATATAAAGGCAGTACACACGTCTGAAATATGAATGACTACAGATAATAAATTGGCAGCAATTTATTATTTGTAGTCATTCAGTCAGTCAACTAAGCGTACCTGGTAGGGAAGGTTACTAAAATTTTAATTATCGATATAAATTGTTTTATCGTTTATATAATCCATTACATTTAGTGCATCAATTTAAAACTACATAAATTATAATAATATGGCTTCTTATCTTTTATTATGACGGGTATGTTTTTACAAAAGAAAACTTGACAATCAAGAACAAGTTGATGCTGTAAACCAAGGACAGCCAAGCCTATCATCGTTAAGAATTAAAATTTGGATGCGATATCACCTCCGAGAACTAAAATGGAATGCCCCGTTACCAGATATAAAGGATGTCTGATTCTTGTCACTCGTCAAACGAAGCATATCAGCATTACGGTACTAATTTGTGCTGGTATTGTGAGCGTGGCCTTTCCGTGGTCGTGATAATCTATTCGTTGCCACATGTGATCCCTGATGGTAAGTTGACGCTGTTGTTTAAAAACATCTACACCTATCCTCAAAAAATAAGCAAGGTCCTCCTTACTCACCATACGAAATACAGCAGCATTAAGTTGCTGTTTTACGCTGGTAAACTCTGAGAACGTGGTTCTTCTTCCCCGGTTAATCCGACCAAATTGTGCTGCAAATATAAAATGATTGCATAGCAACAGCATGGATCTAACGCGTATAAAATGTGCTGATTTACGGCGCGGTGTAAAAAATATCATCTAAGCATGCCGGAGAAATGAAATATTTAGAAGGCGTAAGAAGTCTGTCAAAATGCAATAGAGCAAATGTGCGGCAAAATGAATGCTTCAAAAATCGCCTCAGAAATGGTAGAAGGTTTTGTGTCATATAGTGGCTGTATGTTTTTGTAAATTATTTTGAATTAATTTGTGCAGAAGTTTTTACGCTATCAACACCTTTACCTTGCTTTGATCGTCTTTAGACAGCCCATCACTAACGTTAACAATGCCGGTGATTTGTATCTGAAAATGTTTTTTCTTGATTCCCTATAGAGAACAGCCGGTATTATAGTGTTCTTGTTGCTTTTGCGATTTATACTGTTTTCATTTGAAAGGGTTTTTGTTGGAACACGTTTGTCTGAAACGTCCGAGTGAATTGAATTATCGTAAATAGTCTCATCCCTTATAAAAGCATTTAATAATTTCTTGGGTAATATTTCCTTTGGATGTCTCACAAAGAGTAAAGCATCTTTTATTCTAACAAAGTATATTGACTTTTTTATTGACATATTTTACTTTATTCTTTGGTACCTAGTTTTGAAATAAATAATCTAAAGTGAATCCCACATCCAGGCCGACTTACGACAGAATCGAGTTCTAAAACAATCGAATTTGATTCGATAATTTAATTAGTACATTAGTAATTCAAGCTCCCGAAACAAAATCTAACGCAATCGAATCGTAGTTTAAATTAATTAATTCTCTGCTGGATGGCTCGCGTTGTTACAAACAAAGACAATACGTTCTCTATTAATATAGTAATATTATTTGAAAAATGATTTTATTAGTTTAAAAATAATCGAACCACGGGAATTAACAATTTAACTATATAAAACAATCAGCCAGATACCTATACATAACAGCGCTAACAACACTTGATCGTAAAGCCATCTTGTTTCTCGATTAAAAATCGAAAACCAAATCGAATTCAAAATAATTTTTGGGAGTCAGGCCTTCAGGCCTTGCATTTTATAAGCGCAGTCTATTATTGGACTATATATTTTTCAATTTCTTAGGGAAAAATCTAAAAAGCGGTAGACCGGTAAGCCAACCTTGGAACTTCCCGCTTTTTTCCAGCTGGAAACGCTCTAAAATGTTCCAATTGGTTGGTTAAAATTTATATCACAGGCAAATTCTAAATGAATATAACTTTTGAAGGTCTTAATGATTTCTTATATTTACGCGAACACTACACATTGATTAAAAGTGCTTTTACGGATTTTATCGCGTATAATTTATTTAATTTTTGTCGGGAATAAACAATCAAATAAATTAAACTTTACTTAAACTTAGATTCAATTGAGATAATTCTATTTCTTTGAATCTACAAAAATATATTAATTTTAAACCGTTTCCAACTTATTAACAATAATTTTTGGAATAACATTTCCTCTCGACTCATTCAGCTGTGTCAAAGTGCATGGCGCTGTTCTCACCGGCTTATTTTCGAAACTGTATCGTATACGAGTAAAAATTAAAGGAACACCTGTATGTTTCACGAGCTATGTTCCAAGGCCGTAAGTAACGAACGAGAATTGCATTAGCTCAGGTATTATTGATAAGTATTGTTCATTTGTTTTTTTAATGTAATTTTATATATAACGTGATAGTCAGTGAAAGAAAACATCGGAAAGATATTAGCATATCTAAAAAAAAATTAAGTTCATAAATACTTAGCTGATATTCACTGATCATGAGCTGTTATAATCCCAGTGTTCCCAATACGTGTTAAATTTCTTAGCAACTGCAGTTTTTTTATTACTTTCAGATGTGATCAGGTAGACGCTGCCCATCTTCTGATTTAGTTTCCTTCTGTCACCTCTTACGTCTTGTCGCGTCTCATCTTACGATATGGGCTAGTGGATATAATTACTTTCAGATGTGATCAGGTAGACGCTGCCCATCTTCTGATTTAGTTTCCTTCTGTCGCCTCTTACGTCTTGTCGCGTCTCATCTTACGATATGGGCTAGTGGATATACTTACTTTCAGTTGTGATCAAGCAGACGCTGCGCATCTTCTGTTTTAGTTTCCTTCCGTTGCCTCTTACGTCTTGTCGCGTCTCATCTTACGATATGGGCTAGTGGATATACTTACTTTCAGATGTGATCAGGTAGACGCTGCCCATCTTCTGATTTAGTTTCCTTCTGTCACCTCTTACGTCTTGTCGCGTCTCATCTTACGATATGGGCTAGTGGATATACTTACTTTCAGTTGTGATCAGGCAGACGCTGCCCATCTTCTGATTTAGTTTCCTTCTGTCGCCTCTTACGTCTTGTCGCGTCTCATCTTACGATATGGGCTAGTGGATATACTTACTTTCAGTTGTGATCAGGTAGACGCTGCCCATCTTCTGATTTTGTTTCCTTCTGTCGCCTCTTACGTCTTGTCGCGTCTCATCTTACGATATGGGCTAGTGGATATACTTACTTTCAGTTGTGATCAGGCAGACGCTGCCTATCTTCTGTTTTAGTTTCCTTCCGTCGCCTCTTACGTCTTGTCGCGTCTCATCTTACGATATGGGCTAGTCGATATACTTACTTTCAGTAGTTATCAGGCAGACGCTGCCCATCTTCTGATTTAGTTTCCTTCTGTCGCCTCTTACGTCTTGTCACGTCTCATCTTACGATATGGGCTAGTTGATATACTTACTTTCAGTTGTGATCAGGTAGACGCTGCCCATCTTCTGATTTAGTTTCCTTCTGTCGCCTCTTACGTCTTGTCGCGGCTCATCTTACGATATGGGCTAGTGGATATACTTACTTTCAGTTGTGATCAGGCAGACGCTGCCCATCTTTTGATTTAGTTTCCTTCCGTCGCCTCTTGCGTGCTAGGATTAGTGGATGTTCTTACACCGTCTCTAACGGTCACTAAGACCGTATATCGAAGAATAAAAGCCCCAACTTCGAAAGTTATTAAATTATGTGGAAATTATTTTATACGTTTTCGTTTTTTGAAGTAGTTTTTAAAATTGAATTTGATTTGAATTGAAAGCATAGCATTAATTATTTGACGTTTTTGAGTGTACTTTGCAATATCATAAACTAAGTAACAACTTAAATGTCATAAATAAAAAATATATCCGCTGTTTCTACTTTTGGGATGGAATTTTTTCTTCAGGTTTAAATAGGATCTTAAGCTATACCATTACAGCTTACTAAGTCCACTGCTGGATACATGTTTCCTCTTAGATTGCCTCAAAGGGGGATAGTTGGCCGTAGTTTCCATGCGTGGCCAACCGCCTCAACCGCAATTTATATTAATTTTAAATCATTTGTAGGGGATAAGAGCTAAGTGGACTGTATTTATGTTTTATTATAAGGGAGAAACTGAACTATTATGAAGAAAGCTAATTATTGTGACATCTGTCTGGCTAATTACTTAATCGATGATAATTGCTATTTTAAACTAGCAGGGGTTAAGACGAAATTAAAGATCTTCTAAATAATAACTATAATTATATATAACTATAAACAGTATTTACAATTAAATTGCGAAAATAATAAACAGATCAGTAAAAGAAAGGGATATGAAAGTGAACGCAAGTAAGACGAAAGTTATGGTTTTTGAAAGAGAAGAAAGTAAAACGGTATGTGAAATAAGAATAGAAGCGGAGTGGAGTTGAGTCGAGCAAGTAGATGATATATGTATATTTGGGTTGCGTATTTAGCAGGGATGGGAGATGTGATAAGGATATAGAACGACGAGTGAATGCAGGAAATACAGTAAATGGGGCCCTACACTCTATTGTGAAGAGTCAAAATGTTTTAAAAAAGGCACGTATGACAATTCACAAAGCTGTGTTGGTCCCTACTTTAACGTACGGTAGTGAAAGTTGGATGTGGCAGAAGAAGCACGAGAGTAGAATGAACGCAGTAGAAATGCGGTCGTTAAGGAGTATGTTAGGGCTGAATCTGAATGACGAGAAATTGTATGATAAGAGAAGAGTGTGGTATGCAAGATGGTGTTGTGACCAGGATTAAGAAAGGAATGCTTCGGTGGTTTGGTCATGTGGAAAGAATGAATGAGGAAAGAGTGACAAAGAAAATGTATGTTGCAGAAGTGAATGGCAGAGTCGAATAGGGACATCTTAGGCGAAAATTTATCGACCAAATTGGCGATTTATTGAAAACGGGCCAAATTAGGAGTACCCTTAACCAACGAGCATGTATGCATAGGTATATGAATGTGAAGAAGGCGAGAGAGGTGTGTCAGGGTCGTGCCAAATGGAAATCTGTAGTCTCTGCCTAACCCTCTGGGTGACAGGCGTGAGTGTTTATGTTTATGTTTATACGAGAAAAATATTTAATTCTCTTGAGTCTCGTAACGTGTGAATGCTAAT
Source organism: Parnassius apollo (assembly GCA_907164705.1). NCBI lineage: Eukaryota > Metazoa > Arthropoda > Insecta > Lepidoptera > Papilionidae > Parnassius > Parnassius apollo. The sequence continues at coordinate 60,729 of CAJQZP010001655.1, read as the reverse complement.
TAAGCACTAATATTCAGATGTAGCAACAGGTAAACGCTTTGCACCTACCAGATGGACTCCTAGAGAGGGAAGGAGTCTTACAGCGTAGTAGGAGTATTAGGATCGCGTCTAGTTGCACTTTTCGAATGAAATAAGTGTTAATCCCGCTTTTGCTAATAAAAACTTTTAAAAAAACAACAATTTTCTATGTTTACCAATTAGCAGAACTTCTAATACTTTGAATAAGTAATTATTTGATTTATTTTCTACGATGTAAAGCCATGCTGCTGCTACATTATAGCTGCAACACCAATGGGTCGGCTCGACGGGTAAAACTACGCTCCCACCGTATAAATGCGTAAAATATCAGCTTAATGCTCTTGTGTTTCGTATGGTGAATGTAGAGAACCGGACACCGTTTTAACTGGAAACGAGGCATACCATCTTAGTTAATTCTTAATGGAGGATAAATATAAATGAGCCTGTTTTTGGGTCACAGCATCCACTTACCATCAGGTGGACTTTGTGCTCGTTTTTCACCAATATGTAAGAAAAAAGCATCCACGTATGTAAAAGTATAAGTAAACTGAAGTCCTCTTTCCATCGCTCGTATTAGAAATGCAGAAAACTAAAACTACGTAGTCGCACCCCTCAAGAACAGTGCTTCAAATCCTTTACACAAGCGTCTTACACGCAACGAAGCGGATCAAGATCAATGCAAAGATCGTTGAATTGAACACACGTTGTTTAAACTCGATTTGCTGAACAGCATTTGCTTGCACCGCAAAGGTCTTTGGTAATCTTCATTACTTTTACTCTTTTTTTATTAAAGAAGTAATAGGTTTGCCGTCAACTTCGATTATGAAGGCTAATAATCTTGCGTTCATCAGATGTCGCTAGTTGGCACTGAGGTGAAGTTTTTGTTACACAATGTCATTGAAGTAAGAAGTTAGTTTTTCAGTAGTTCAGTTCAGTAGTTGATATTTTCATGGGCAGCGATAGTTACTTACTATCTACCACCTATTCTACAAAAAAGGAAACATTTGTTACACCAAAACTACACGGTTACTTCAATTCGTGATAAATTGACAAAATAATAAATTCCAATAGAAAACTCAAAATAAAATGTCATACTCGTATTATTATTATTTTTTTTACTAAAGAACTTATAATCTACCTAATAGTAAGTGTAAATACTACAGCTCATGAACACCTGTCAACTCTGTAGACTAAGACGGATTGCCTCACAACCTGAAATTATAATTGCACAGCCCTTCAGGCCGGAAAACAGCAGAGTACGCAAAGTTTCGCGGCGGAAGTTACATGCTCTAATTTTTCCATCTCCTTTCCTCCATAACACAGGCGGTCGGTGGGTCATCACCTCTTTGTTGTCGATTGTCCACGTATTAGAACCAAAGGAGTAGAATAATTTGTCAGCGTCCCTCTTTTCGTCCGAATACAATCAACAGTGCATAGGTTTTATTTACGCTGAGGCAGTGCGATTTACAATGGGATTTCATCACCACTTACCACCGGTGGGACCGTGGTCAAGCATTGGCTTATAAGTAAAAAAAAAAGAAATTAGTTTTTAAACTGCCACGACTAGTAAAGCAACCATTCTTCTAATTCTTCTTTCATAAAACGACGTACGATCTTGCAATCCGCCCGATCGTTGTGGCTACTGCAGCACATGCACGCCTTCAACTAATGTCACATAAAGAAGGTTACACACGCACTCACCTCTTAAAACTAAGATGTAAGCACAACCTGTAATTATACTGGCTCTCTATACCCTTCAAAACAGAATACAGCAGTACACGCGCTTTAGCTTAGCGGCAGAAATTGGTGAGAAGTTAGCTTCTATTCTGTTCTTGAGCTACAATAGTAAGTTGCCACGTCTTGTAAGGAAAGCATACTTCTACTCCACCATCATCAGCCCGCAATAATTTACTGCGGGTATTAGAACTCCTTCGTTGCATGAATGGTTTTACTTAAACATACGCTTGACAAGTGGAACTTCGATCGTAGTCAGACGTCTCACAAATTTGATTTTGCTTATGGTGTTAACAAGATGTACCGTGTAGTGGCGGTGTAGGAATATCTACTGCCCAACATCATCCCGTTAGTGTCGTGAGCGGCGTAAATTGAAAGCAATTCATGAGACGGGCAGGTGAGTCTACCTAATAACGACGAAGAATTAAAATAAACCTGCGGTTTCCGACTCGCTTGCCAAGCGTGGTAACTAGGTATAGATCTGTTAATTACTACTACTCTACAGATCTGTTCATTTTTGCGTTCTTAATGTATTAATGGTATTTAAAAGCCAGTATCAAAATATTGGTAAGTAACATGCATTATTTTGATGTGTAAAATAATATGTAAATTTTAAATAATAAATACCTATTACCAAAGATTGCTACTAAAGTTTTTAAAGATCTTTCAATTATTGTTGTTTAATTTTTATTTTTTGTTGAGGAACTTTTATTTTAAAACCAGTATCAAAATATATTTATGCTTTATTTATGCATTATGCTTGTCAATTCTGCTCAAGACACTGGCAGAATAATAGTGTTGCGGAAATGTTGCTGTAATTTATGAAGTCAGTGACCTTTTGGTTGTTGCAGTCTAATTGTAGGAATATTTTTTCTTTTATTTTCTATGTTGTATTTGATTTTAGCTACCAATAAATATTATATTCTTTCCTTCTATCTATAGAAAATAATATTATTTTATGAAATTTCCCACAGTTACTCTTACGTACTATACGAATGTATATATCTATACACATTAAGTAGATATATACGTGATATATTATAATTATACTACTACTCACTATTGTAGCTCCTTACTATGTGTCGTATGGTGACTGCACAGAACCGGAGTTCCTTTTTACTAGAAACGAGACATTTTAGATGTAAAGAGGATAGAAGAAATGTGTACGAGCACACAGTTCTTCTATTCACGTCACCCTTATTTAAACAAAAAAAGATATAGTTGATGGATTCTTTAAGCTGCTACCACATAGCCTTTTTCGTACAAAAAATAAACATAAATTATTAAAAACGAATTATCATTTTCGAATCACTTTTAGAAAATTGAGGCAATCTTTTGGTTTTCAAATTGTACCTAATGATTGCACATTTCTACGTTGATATTCGTAAAATGACGCAGAGTTGGCAGCGCTGAAGTGAAATGAAGTCATGCACGAAAATCTGTTTCCCTGTAGAGTTGCACTTGCTAATTGGGTTAAAATTTGACCAGCGATCTCTCTTTTGCAGATGTCACAAGCGAAGCTTCGGAGTGGAATTAAGTGAATTAGTGTGTTTAAATTATTAGTGTTTTAACTTTAATTGTGTAAAGTAAATTAAAGTGTTAATTTAGGTAATTTTATCGGCGATTTTTATTGTCACGAACCTCAAGCTCGTAACAATTGGTGTCAGAAGTGGGATAAAATCATGCCGATTTTACCTAAGGAGGAAACGGAGGGTGTCCGTACCCGAAGTCAACGCCAGCAGGAGACGGACCAGAGGAGATTTGGTGGTGCAACGCCGCAGACGTCGGAGGGCCAACGGCCAGCCACGGAGGTTGCGGGCCCGGCAGTAGCTCCCACACCTGCAGCACCTGACTTAGGTGCTCTGATGGCGATGCTACAGGAGCAGCTGCAGCGCGGGCGAGAGGAACAGGCCCGTCTGTTGAAAGAGCAGCAGGAAGAACAGGCTCGCCGACAGGAGGAACAGGTCCGTCAGTTGAAAGAGCAGCTGCAGAGCGGACAGGAGGAACAGGCCCGCTGGCAGGAGGAACAGGTCCGCCGACAGGAGGAACAGGCCCGTCGTTTAGAAGATCAACTTCAACGCGATAAGGAAGAGCAGATGCTCCTCATGAAGGACCTGCACGCTATCTTCGGAAAAGAGATACGGGAGGTGAAGGATAAGGTTGCTCAACATGACAACCGCCTGTCGGAGGCCGAAACCCGAATCGACCAAGTAAACAATCGGGTTGACAACGTAATGGCTGACGTGAAGAAAACGCTGGACGACCTCAAACTTGGGGATGGAACAACAGCTCCCGTAGTAGCTACAACACCTTCGCTACGTGGATTCAAAGTGCCGCCGTTCGACGGGACCTCTTCCTGGTCGTCCTACAAAATCCAGTTCGAGGCCATCATGGAGGCAAACGGCTGGAATAAAAGCCAGGCCATGACTGCACTCACCTTAGGCCTGCGCGACCAAGCCTTAACTGTGTTGGAAGCTCTCGGTAAGAAAGTGACCTACGAGCAGCTCCTTGAGGCATTGGAGGCGAGATATGGCGACGCTCACCTGGAACACGTCTTTCGTGCGCAACTTAAAGATCGTGTGCACCGCATCAACGAAAACCTGCAGCAGTGGGCTCTAGAAGTGGAGAAGCTGGTGCGAAAAGCATACCGGTCTGTACCTGCGCTCATTGAAGGGAACCTGGTGCAGACATTCATCGACGGCATCCGCGACCTGGAAGTCAGAGCTGCTGTGAGGCTCGGGCACCACGAGACGCTTAAGAACGCCTTGGCCCATGCACTGGAAGTGGAAGCCGTGCGGCAGGATCATCGTTCCCATCGCGTCAGGGAGGTTGCGGCAGCTACAGTTCGCGACCGCAACAAGGATACAGCCCTAGGTGCTATGGCTGTGGGGAAAAAGGCCATCTTCGAATCGGCTGCCCTAAGCGAACCGTGGAAAGGAGAGTTGATCGATCTCGAGAGGGTAGTGCAGGTAACGACACTGCCTGGCGGCGACAGGATCATCGTTCACCTCACGCTAGGGAGGTTACAGCAGTTACGGTTCGCGACCACAATAAAAGATACAGCCCTAGGTGCTATGGCTGTGGGGAAAGGGGCCATCTTCGGTCCAGCTACCCTGAGCACACCCTACGAAGGGAAGGTGAACGGTCTCAGAAAGGAAGTGCGGCTAACAGCACCGCCCAGCAGCAGCAGGAATACGACTTTACTATCAGACACTGCAGCGGGAAATCTCACGGCAACGCAGATGCATTGTCAAGAAGACCTTGTCCTGAAGATTGCAACCATTGTAGTAGGCAAGAAAGTAAGGAGGTGGTATCCGTGAGGATGCTCAGGACAGACCACCTCAGCAACGGGTGGAAGGACAACCTACGACATGCACAGCAGGAAGATCCGGACATCAAGCCGATTCTGGGATGGATGAAGGCCCGTGCTACCAAGCCTAAGTGGAGGGACGTCTCAGCGATGAGTTCAACCACGAAAAGCTATTGGGCCCAATGGGACAGCTTGCTGATTCAGGATGGAGTCCTGTGCCGTAAATGGGACAATGGTCGAAGAGACAGCTGTCGTTTGCAAATGATTGTCCCTAAAGCTAAAGTGCCGAATGTTCTACAGTTGTGCCATAATGGTCGTTCAATAGTCCATCTGGGAGCTAAACGAACTCTACTGAAGGTCCGAGAACAGTTTTACTGAGTCCATTATCGTGACGATGTCGAGGATTGGTGTCGTACATGTACAAGTTGTGCGGCCGAGCGGGGACCTCGGACACGTAGTAGAGGAGCACCGAAATTGTACAATGTTGGTGCACCACGGGATAGGACAGCCCTTGACATTGCGGAGCCGTTACAGAAAGGCGCAAGAGGGACTCCTAAGATCGTCCATATGAATCGCTTGGCGCGTTATTATGGGGCCGATAATGCTCGGGACGAGCATGTCTTAGGAGGGGGCAGTGTTACGCGCTCCAGTCAACGATACACTAGCGCCATCTAGTGTCAGGAACGAGAGCGAGGGGAGCATTGAGAAAATGACATCACAAATTACTCAACCGACAGCGCCTAGTCGAAACTCGAACGCTCGGTACCTTGCCCGTGTTTACTTGAACATTCTGGATATTTCTTTGCTAATTTAAATATATAGGCGCTGCAAGATGCGATCGAGGCAGAGTGAACTCGGTGACACAAGCGAAGCTTCGGAGTGGAATTAAGTGAATTAGTGTGTTTAAATTATTAGTGTTTTAACTTTAATTGTGTAAAGTAAATTAAAGTGTTAATTTAGGTAATTTTATCGGCAATTTTTATTGTCACGAACCTCAAGCTCGTAACAATATAGTAATATTATTTGAAAAATGATTTTATTAGTTTAAAAATAATCGAACCACGGGCATTAACAATTTAACTATATAAAATAATCAGCCAGATACCTATACATAACAGCGCTAACAACACTTGATCGTAAAGCCATCTTGTTTCTCGATTAAAAATCGAAAACCAAATCGAATTTAAAATAATTTTTGGGAGTCAGGCCTTCAGGCCTTGCATTTTATAAGCCCAGTCTATTATTGGACTATATATTTTTCAATTTCTTAGGGAAAAATCTAAAAAAGCGGTAGACCGGTAAGCCAACCTTGGAACTTCCCGCTTTTTTTTCCAGCTGGAAACGCTCTAAAATGTTCCAATTGGTTGGTCAAAATTTATATCACAGGCAAATACTAAATGAATATAACTTTTGAAAGTCTTAATGATTTCTTATATTTACGCGAACACTACACATTGATTAAAACTGCTTTTACGGATTTTATCGCGTTTAATTTATTTGATTGTTGTCGGGAATAAACAATCAGATAAATTAAATTTTATTTAAACTTAGATTAAATGGAGATTATTCTGTTTCTTTGAATCTACAAAAATATATTAATTTTAAACTGTTTTATTTTAAAATTAATAACAACTTATCAACAGTAATTTTTCTAATAACATTTCCTCCCGACTCATTCAGCTGTGTCAAAGTGCATGGCGCTGTTCTCACCGGCTTATTTTCGAAACTGTATCGTATAGAAATTAAAGGAACACCTGTATGTTTCACGAGCTATGTTCCAAGGCCGTAAGTAACGAACGAGAATTGCATTAGCTCAGGTATTATTGATAAGTATTGTTCATTTGTTTTTTTAATGTAATTTTATATATAACGTGATAGGCAGTGAAAGAAAACATCGGAAGGATATTAGCATATCTAAAAAAAAATAAAGTTCATAAATACTTAGCTGATACTCACTGATCATGAGCGGTTATAATCCTAGTGTTCCCAATACGTGTTAAATTTCTTAGCAACTGCAGTTTTTTTATTACTTTCAGTTGTGATCAGGTAGACGCTGCCCATCTTCTGATTTAGTTTCCTTCTGTCGCCTCTTAAGTCTTGTCGCGTCGCATCTTACGGTATGGGCTAGTGGATATACTTACTTTCAGTTGTGATCAGGTAGACGCTGCCCATCTTCTGATTTAGTTTCCTTCTGTCGCCTCTTAAGTCTTGTCGCGTCGCATCTTACGGTATGGGCTAGTGGATATACTTACTTTCAGTTGTGATCAGGTAGACGCTGCCCATCTTCTGATTTAGTTTCCTTCTGTCGCCTCTTACGTCTTTTCGCGTCTCATCTTACGATGTGGGCAAGTGGATATAATTACTTTCTGTTGTGATCAGGTAGACGCTGCCCATCTTCTGATTTAGTTTCCTTCTGTCGCCTCTTACGTCTTGTCGCGTTTCATCTTACGATATGGGCTAGTGGATATACTTACTTTCAGTTGTGATCAGGTAGACGCTGCCCATCTTCTGATTTAGTTTCCTTCTGTCGCCTCTTACGTCTTGTCGCGTCTCATCTTACGATATGGGCTAGTGGATATACTTACTTTCAGTTGTGATCAGGTAGACGCTGCCCATCTTCTGATTTAGTTTCCTTCTGTCGCCTCTTACGTCTTGTCGCGTCTCATCTTACGATATGGGCTAGTGGATATACTTACTTTCAGTTGTGATCAGGTAGACGCTGCCCATCTTCTGATTTAGTTTCCTTCTGTCGCCTCTTACGTCTTGTCGCGTCTCATCTTACGATATGGGCTAGTGGATATACTTACTTTCAGTTGTGATCAGGTAGACGCTGCTCATCTTCTGATTTAGTTTCCTTCTGTCGCCTCTTACGTCTTGTCGCGTCTCATCTTACGATATGGGCTAGTGGATATACTTACTTTCAGTTGTGATCAGGTAGACGCTGCCCATCTTCTGATTTAGTTTCCTTCTGTCGCCTCTTACGTCTTGTCGCGTATCATCTTACGATATGGGCTAGTGGAAATACTTACTTTCAGTTGCGATCAGGTAGACGCTGCCCATCTTCTGATTTAGTTTCCTTCTGTCGCCTCTTACGTCTTGTCGCGTCTCATCTTACGATATGGGCTAGTGGATATACTTACTTTCAGTTGTGATCAGGTAGACGCTGCCCATCTTCTGATTTAGTTTCCTTCTGTCGCCTCTTACGTCTTGTCGCGTCTCATCTTACGATATGGGCTAGTGGATATACTTACTTTCAGTTGTGATCAGGTAGACGCTGCCCATCTTCTGATTTAGTTTCCTTCTGTCGCCTCTTACGTCTTGTCGCGTCTCACCTTACGATATAGGCTAGTGGATATACTTACTTTCAGTTGTGATCATGTAGACGCTGCCCATCTTCTGATTTAGTTTCCTTCTGTCGCCTCTTACGTCTTGTCGCGTTTCATCTTACGATATGGGCTAGTGGAAATACTTACTTTCAGTTGCGATCAGGTAGACGCTGCCCATCTTCTGATTTAGTTTCCTTCTGTCGCTTCTTACGTCTTGTCGCGTCTCATCTTTCGATATGGGCTAGTGGATATACTTACTTTCAGTTGTGATCAGGTAGACGCTGCCCATCTTCTGATTTAGTTTCCTTCTGTCGCCTCTTACGTCTTGTCGCGTCTCATCTTACGATATGGGCTAGTGGATATACTTACTTTCAGTTGTGATCAGGTAGACGCTGCCCATCTTCTGATTTAGTTTCCTTCTGTCGCCTCTTACGTCTTGTCGCGTCTCATCTTACGATATGGGCTAGTGGATATACTTACTTTCAGTTGTGATCAGGTGGACGCTGCCCATCTTCTGATTTAGTTTCCTTCTGTCGCCTCTTACGTCTTGTCGCGTCTCATCTTACGATATGGGCTAGTGGAAATACTTACTTTCAGTTGTGATCAGGTAGACGCTGCCCATCTTCTGGTTTAGTTTCCTTCTGTCGCCTCTTACGTCTTGTCGCGTCTCATCTTACGATATGGGCTAGTGGATATACTTACTTTCAGTTGTGATCAGGTAGACGCTGCCCATCTTCTGATTTAGTTTCCTTCTGTCGCCTCTTACGTCTTGTCGCGTCTCATCTTACGGTATGGGCTTGTGGATATACTTACTTTCAGTTGTGATCAGGCAGACGCTGCCCATCTTCTGATTTAATTTCCTTCTGTCGCCTCTTACGTCTTATCGCGTCTCATCTTACGATATGGGCTAGTGGATATACTTACTTTCAGTTGTGATCAGATAGACGCTGCCCATCTTCTGATTTAGTTTCCTTCTGTCGCCTCTTACGTCTTGTCGCGTCTCATCTTACGATATGGGCTAGTGGAAAAACTTACTTTCAGTTGTGATCAGGTAGACGCTACCCATCTTCTGATTTAGTTTCCTTCTGTCGCCTCTTACGTCTTGTCGCGTCTCATCTTACGATATGGGCTATTGGATATACTTATTTTCAGTTGTGATCAGGCAGACGCTGCCCATCTTCTGATTTAGTTTCCTTCTGTCGCCTCTTACGTCTTGTCGCGTCTCATCTCACGATATGGGCTAGTAGATATACCTACTTTCAGTTGTGATCAGGCAGACGCTGCCCATCTTCTGATTTAGTTTCCTTCTGTCGCCTCTTACGTCTTGTCGCGTCTCATCTTACGATATTGGCTAGTGGATATACTTATTTTCAGTTGTGATCAGGCAGACGCTGCCCATCTTCTGTTTTTGTTTCCTCGCCTCTTACGTCTTGTCGCGTCTCATCTTACGATATGGGCTAGTGGATATAGTTACTTTCAGTTGTGATCAGGCAGACGCTGCCCATCTTCTGTTTTTGTTTCCTCGCCTCTTACGTCTTGTCGCGTCTCATCTTACGATATGGGCTAGTGGATATACTTACTTTCAGTTGTGATCAGGCAGACGCTGCCCATCTTCTGTTTTTGCTTTCTCGCCTCTTACGTCTTGTCGCGTCTCATCTTACAATATGGGCTAGTGAATATACTTACTTTCAGTTGTGATCAGGCAGACGCTGCCCATCTTCTGATTTAGTTTCCTTCTGTCGCCTCTTACGTCTTGTCGCGTCTCATCTTACGATATGGGCTAGTGGATATACTTACTTTCAGTTGTGAGCAGGCAGACGCTGCCCATCTTCTGTTTTTGTTCCCTCGCCTCTTACGTCTTGTCGCGTCTCATTTTACCATATTGGCTAGTGGATATACTTACTTTCAGTTTTGATCAGGCAGACGCTGCCCATCTTCTGTTTTTGTTTCCTCGCCTCTTACGTCTTGTCGCGTCTCATCTTACGATATGGGCTAGTGGATGTTCCTACACCGTCTCTAACGGTCACTAACACCGTATATCGAAGAATAAAAGCCCCAACGTCGAAAGTTATTAAATTATGTGGAAATTGTTTTATACGTTTTCGTTTTTTGAAGTAGTTTTTAAAATTGAATTTGATTTGAATTGAATTGCATAGCATTAATTATTTGACGTTTTTGAATGGATTTTGCAATATCATAAACTAAGTAACAACTTAAATGTCATAAATAAAAAAATATATCCGCTGTTTCTACTTTTGGGATGGAATTTTTTCTTCAGGTTTAAATAGAATTTTAAGCTATACCATTACATTGAAATAATACTAGTTTTTACGGAATTTATCGCGTATATTTAACTTTTTAATACCCGACGTTTCGAACGCTTTACAGCACTCATGGTCACGGGCAGGACTGAGATGTTCAACGTCCATATGTCATAGTTAACCGCGGTTACCATAGATTAAAATTTAACTTTTGTTCCGATCTATGCAGTATGAACTTATGGTATCTTGAAGTCTTGCAGTTGTATGCTTGGGTTGGGATTTAATTTTATTTATTATAGGATCCCAAGCAGATGGTAGCACCCAGCCATCTTCTCTATTGAAATTAGGATGCTTTTTGATTTCAATAGCCTCGCGAATCATCCTTGGAAGGAATCGGTGTTCTTTAGCGAGAATCTGCGGTCTATCAAATCTGATGTAGTGACGGGGGCGATCCTGTACGTGTTCACAAACTGCAGACTTCCCGGAGCGTCGATTCTTCACATCAGCTATATGTTCTTTAACGCGGGTTTTTATTGATCTTTTAGTTTGTCCTATGTAGGAGAGACCACATTCACAATCAAGCTTGTACACTCCTGCATCTTGCAGAGGGACATTACACTTGACCGATGGTAAAAACTGACCAATCTTCTTCAGCGGCTTGAAGTATGTTTTGATGGAAGCGCGCTTCAAGATGTAGCCAATCTTGTCAGTGACTCCTCTAACATATGGCAGTACAGCAGGTACACGCTCGACTGTGGCCGGCTTCACTCGTTCACTGTGACGTAGGCGCGGGACTCGAAGCTTGTTGTCATGCAAAACTTGCTTGACATGGTGGAGCTCTGCAGCCAGGTGTTTACTGTCACAGATCCCTCGTGCTCTCTGAAACAAAGATTTACCCACGGTAGCTAACTATGAAGGATGGTGGTGAGAATCACCGTTTAAATATCTATCTGTATGGGTCTTTTTTCTATACACAGTATGGCTCAAGGTGTTATCATCAAAAAGGTTAAAAACGACCCAACAAATAGCACACTAAAAACAACTAGTGACCTCATAAAGAAACACTCCGAAAAATTAAATCTGGACGTAAAATGGATAATACCTACGTGCGCCAAATCACCAAAATTGTATGGGTTACCAAAAATACACAAGCCCAATGCTCCATTACGTCCCATAGTGAGCCAAATCGATTCACCAACTTACAGATTGGCTCAACACTTAGCAAAAATACTCTCACCACTCAGGGGACATACAAGAGCACACATAAAGGATTCCTACCATTTTGTCAGCGAGATTAAAGACCTACATCTGGCAGACAATGAAACTATGGTCAGTTTTGATGTGCAGTCATTGTTTACATGCTTACCTGTTGAAGACTGCATCTCAATTGTAACTAGAAGGCTGGAAGAAAACAATATGCCCGTAGAATATGCAGTATTACTCAGACACTGCCTTACATCTGGCTACCTATTGTGGAAGGAGGAGTTCTATAAGCAAGTAGATGGTGTGGCGATGGGCTCACCTGTATCTCCCATTGTCGCCGACATATTCATGGAAGACTTTGAGGAGAAAGCCCTGCTTAGTTCTCCCATAAATCCACGGTTCTACAAGCGGTACGTAGACGACACTTTCACAATTCTACCTTTAGATAAAGTAACTGCATTTTTAGACCATCTTAACTCTATAAATTCTAAAATTCAGTTCACAATGGAGTTAGAGGCAAACAATTCCTTAGCTTTTCTAGATGTGTTAGTAATTCGGAATCCTGATAACACCTTGAGCCATACTGTGTATAGAAAAAAGACCCATACAGATAGATATTTAAACGGTGATTCTCACCACCATCCTTCACAGTTAGCTACCGTGGGTAAATCTTTGTTTCAGAGAGCACGAGGGATCTGTGACAGTAAACACCTGGCAGCAGAGCTCCACCATGTCAAGCAAGTTTTGCATGACAACAAGCTTCGAGTCCCGCGCCTACGTCACAGTGAACGAGTGAAGCCGGCCACAGTCGAGCGTGTACCTGCTGTACTGCCATATGTTAGAGGAGTCACTGACAAGATTGGCTACATCTTGAAGCGCGCTTCCATCAAAACATACTTCAAGCCGCTGAAGAAGATTGGTCAGTTTTTACCATCGGTCAAGTGTAATGTCCCTCTGCAAGATGCAGGAGTGTACAAGCTTGATTGTGAATGTGGTCTCTCCTACATAGGACAAACTAAAAGATCAATAAAAACCCGCGTTAAAGAACATATAGCTGATGTGAAGAATCGACGCTCCGGGAAGTCTGCAGTTTGTGAACACGTACAGGATCGCCCCCGTCACTACATCAGATTTGATAGACCGCAGATCCTCGCTAAAGAACACCGATTCCTTCCAAGGATGATTCGCGAGGCTATTGAAATCAAAAAACATCCTAATTTCAATAGAGAAGATGGCTGGGTGCTACCATCTGCTTGGGATCCTATAATAAATAAAATTAAATCCCAACCCAAGCATACAACTGCAAGACTTCAAGATACCATAAGTTCATACTGCATAGATCGGAACAAAAGTTAAATTTTAATCTATGGTAACCGCGGTTAACTATGACATATGGACGTTGAACATCTCAGTCCTGCCCGTGACCATGAGTGCTGTAAAGCGTTCGAAACGTCGGGTATTTAAAAAGTTAAATATACGCGATAAATTCCGTAAAAACTAGTATTATTTCAATGTGTAGTGTTCGCGTAAATATAAGAAATCATTATGTAAACCAGTACGGACTGGTAATTGCAAATAAAATACGCCGATTAGAAGATCTAAAGACCAAGCGCGCAAGATATCTAACAGCCTTAAATTTCTTGAAGAGATGCCGTGACCATAATCTCATTCCTACGTGTGTTAAAATATCAACCAAAAAGGACATTCGAGGAAGCGCTAAGATCTTAAATCAGGCGAGTAAAAAGTTGTTACGGACGGTAATCCAACAAAAACGCTCCGATCTATATGACATAAACAAATCCATAGACACATCATCCAGTGAATTGAAGAAAGTTTTAACGACGTTTGACTATAATTTTTGCATGGAAACATTAAATAAACGCGAAATTAGTAAATATAATGAATGCAAAAACAAACATATAGAAAAATATCAAAAATTAACGAACAAGTCAAATGTCAAACATCTGAATCAATGCCAGAACCGAAAGCAACCATTGACAAACACAGATCATAGATTAATCGCGCTCTATAATCTGTCAAAACAAACACTGGATGATGCAACAATTAGGGTTTTATCCAAAGGCCTCAACTTTGCAATTACACCCCGCAAATTACCGTACGAAGAAATTATCTGTAGTGTCGAGGACTGTTTATTTAAAAACAATATGCGGAAAGAAGATTTGGAGGCGATACGTCAAGACATCTCGTCTATGTTACGTCGATGTTCAGTGCCTAAACCGAATCTTCCCAAAGACGAATTTATAGCGTTAAAGAACCTACGCAATAAACACGAACTTACGATTCTCCGCGCAGATAAGGGAAACGCCACGGTAGTCATGGATACGTCAGATTATAATTCTAAAATACAAGAACTTTTGTCGGATGTAAGTACTTATAAAAAGGTTAAAAACGACCCAACAAATAGCACACTAAAAACAACTAGTGACCTCATAAAGAAACACTCCGAAAAATTAAATCTGGACGTAAAATGGATAATACCTACGTGCGCCAAATCACCAAAATTGTATGGGTTACCAAAAATACACAAGCCCAATGCTCCATTACGTCCCATAGTGAGCCAAATCGATTCACCAACTTACAGATTGGCTCAACACTTAGCGAAAATACTCTCACCACTCAGGGGACATACAAGAGCACACATAAAGGATTCCTACCATTTTGTCAGCGAGATTAAAGACCTACATCTGGCAGACAATGAAACTATGGTCAGTTTTGATGTGCAGTCATTGTTTACATGCTTACCTGTTGAAGACTGCATCTCAATTGTAACTAGAAGGCTGGAAGAAAACAATATGCCCGTAGAATATGCAGTATTACTCAGACACTGCCTTACATCTGGCTACCTATTGTGGAAGGAGGAGTTCTATAAGCAAGTAGATGGTGTGGCGATGGGCTCACCTGTATCTCCCATTGTCGCCGACATATTCATGGAAGACTTTGAGGAGAAAGCCCTGCTTAGTTCTCCCATAAATCCAAGGTTCTACAAGCGGTACGTAGACGACACTTTCACAATTCTACCTTTAGATAAAGTAACTGCATTTTTAGACCATCTTAACTCTATAAATTCTAAAATTCAGTTCACAATGGAGTTAGAGGCAAACAATTCCTTAGCTTTTCTAGATGTGTTAGTAATTCGGAATCCTGATAACACCTTGAGCCATACTGTGTATAGAAAAAAAGACCCATACAGATAGATATTTAAACGGTGATTCTCACCACCATCCTTCACAGTTAGCTACCGTGGGTAAATCTTTGTTTCAGAGAGCACGAGGGATCTGTGACAGTAAACACCTGGCAGCAGAGCTCCACCATGTCAAGCAAGTTTTGCATGACAACAAGCTTCGAGTCCCGCGCCTACGTCACAGTGAACGAGTGAAGCCGGCCACAGTCGAGCGTGTACCTGCTGTACTGCCATATGTTAGAGGAGTCACTGACAAGATTGGCTACATCTTGAAGCGCGCTTCCATCAAAACATACTTCAAGCCGCTGAAGAAGATTGGTCAGTTTTTACCATCGGTCAAGTGTAATTTCCCTCTGCAAGATGCAGGAGTGTACAAGCTTGATTGTGAATGTGGTCTCTCCTACATAGGACAAACTAAAAGATCAATAAAAACCCGCGTTAAAGAACATATAGCTGATGTGAAGAATCGACGCTCCGGGAAGTCTGCAGTCTGTGAACACGTACAGGATCGCCCCCGTCACTACATCAGATTTGATAGACCGCAGATCCTCGCTAAAGAACACCGATTCCTTCCAAGGATGATTCGCGAGGCTATTGAAATCAAAAAACATCCTAATTTCAATAGAGAAGATGGCTGGGTGCTACCATCTGCTTGGGATCCTATAATAAATAAAATTAAATCCCAACCCAAGCATACAACTGCAAGACTTCAAGATACCATAAGTTCATACTGCATAGATCGGAACAAAAGTTAAATTTTAATCTATGGTAACCGCGGTTAACTATGACATATGGACGTTGAACATCTCAGTCCTGCCCGTGACCATGAGTGCTGTAAAGCGTTCGAAACGTCGGGTATTTAAAAAGTTAAATATACGCGATAAATTCCGTAAAAACTAGTATTATTTCAATGTGTAGTGTTCGCGTAAATATAAGAAATCATTATATACCATTACAGCTTACTAAGTCCACTGCTGGATACATGTTTCCTCTTAGATTGCCTCAAAGGGGGATAGTTGGCCGTAGTTTCCATGCGTGGCCAACCGCCTCAACCGCAATTTATATTAATTTTAAATAATTTGTAGGGGATAAGAGCTAAATGGACTGTATTTATGTTTTATTATAAGGGAGAAACTGAACTACTATGAAGAAAGCTAATTTCTGTGACATCTGTCTGATGAATAACTTAATCAATGATAATTGCTATTTTAAACTAGCAGGAGTTAAGACGAAACTAAAGATCTTCTAAATAATAACTATAACTATATATAACTATAAACAGTATTTGACAATTAAATTGCGAAAATAGTAAACACATCATTAAAAGAAAGGGATATGAAAGTGAACGCAAGTAAGACGAAAGTTATGGTTTTTGAAAGAGAAGAAAGTAAAACGGTATGTGAAATAAGAATAGAAGGGGAGTTGATCGAGCAAGTAGATGATATATGTATATTTTGGTTGCGTATTTAGCAGGGATGGGAGATGTGATAAGGATATAGAACGACGAGTGAATGCAGGAAATAGAGTATATGGGGCCCTACACTCTATTGTGAAAAGTCAAAATGTTTTGAAAAAGGCACGTATGACAATTCACAATGCTGTGTTGGTCCCTCCTTTAACGTATGGTAGTGAAAGTTGGGCGTGGCAGAAGAAGCACGAGAGTAGAAGGAACGCAGTAGAAATGCGGTCGTTAAGGAGTATGTTAGGGTTGGTGAGAAATTGTGTGATAAGAGAAGAGTGTGGTATGCAAGATGGTGTTGTGACCAGGATTAAGAAAGGAATGCTTCGGTGGTTTGGTCATGTGGAAAGAATGAATGAGGAAAGAGTGACAAGGAAAATGTATGTTGCAGAAGTGAATGGCAGAGTCGAATATTTTTTTTTATAGGATAGGGGTGTAGGGCACACAGTCCACCTGATGGTAAGTGGTTGCTGCGGCCCATAGACATCTACATCTATCTTCCATTACAAATCAAAATGCAGATGCGTTGTCACCCGTGAGGACTGAGATGGAATGCCTCATTTCCAGTAAAAGGGTCTCCGGTTCTCGACACTCACCATACGAAATACGGCAGCATTAAGCTACCATTTCACGCTGGTATTCTGTGAGAGCGTGGTCCTTCCCCGGTCAAGCCGACCCATTCGTGCTACAACTATACTACTAATATAATTGCAGCATGGCTCTACCACGTAAAATAGGGAATAGGGACGTCTTAGACGAAAATTTATCGACCAAATTGGCGATTTATTGAAAACGGGCGAAATTAGGAGTACCCTTAACCAACGAGCATGTATGTATAGGTATATGAATGTGAAGAAGGCGAGAGAGGTGTGTCAGGGTCGTGCCAAATGGAAGTCTGTAGTCTCTGCCTAACCCTCTGGGTGACAGGCGTGAGTGTTTATGTTTATGTTTATATGAGAAAAATATTTAATTCTATTGAGTCTCGTAACGTGTGAATGTTAATTAAGCACTAATATTCAGATGCAGCAACAGGTAAACGCTTTGCACCTACCAGATGGACTCCTAGAGAGGGAAGGAGTCTTACAGCGTAGTAGGAGTATTAGGGTCGCGTCTAGTTGCACTTTTCGAATGAAATAAGTGTTAATCCCGCTTTTGCTAATAAAAACTTAAAAAAAAAACAACAATTTTCTATGTTTACCAATTAGCAGAACTTCTAATACTTTGAATAAGTAATTATTTGATTTATTTTCTACGATGTAAAGCCATGCTGCTGCTACATTATAGCTGCAACACCAATGGGTCGGCTCGACGGGTAGAACTACGCTCCCACAGTATAAATGCGTAAAATATCAGCTTAATGCTCTTGTGTTTCGTGTGGTGAATGTAGAGAACCGGACACCGTTTTAACTGGAAACGAGGCATACCATCTTAGTTAATTCTTAATGGAGGATAAATATAAATGAGCCTGTTTTTGGGTCACAGCATCCACATACCATCAGGTGGACTTTGTGCTCGTTTTTCACCCATATGTAAGAAAAAAAGCCCCCACGTATATAAAAGTATGAGTAAACTGAAGTCCTCTTTACATAGCTCGTATTAGAAATGCAGAAAACTAAAACTACATAGTCGCACCCCTCAAAGAACAGTGCCTCAAATCCTTTACACAAGCGTCTTACACGCAACGAAGCGGATCAAGATCAATGCAAAGATCGTTGAATTGAACACACGTGGTTTAAACTCGATTTGCTGAACAGCATTTGCTTGCACCGCAAAGTTCTTTGGTAATCTTCATTACTCTTTTTTTACTCTTTTTTTATTAAAGAAGTAATAGGTTTGCCGTCAACTTCGATAATGAAGGCTAATAATCTTGCGTTCATCAGATGTCGCTAGTTGGCACTGAGGTGAAGTTTTTTTACACAATGTCATTGAAGTAAGAAGTTAGTTTTTCAGTAGTTCAGTTCAGTAGTTGATATTTTCATGGCAGCGATAGTTACTTACTATCTAGTTTACCACCTATTCTACAAAAAAAGGAAACATTTGTTACACCAAAACTACACGGTTAATTTAATTCGTGATAAATTGACAAAATAATAAATTCCAATAGAAAACTCAAAATAAAATGTCATACTCGTATTATTATTATTTTTTTTACTAACGAACTTATAATCTACCTAATAGTAAGTGTAAATACTACAGCTCATGAACACCTGTTAACTCTGAAGTCTAAGACGGATTGCCTCACAACCTGAAATTATAATTGCACAGCCCTTCAGGCCGGAAAACAGCAGAGTACGCAAAGTTTCGCGGCGGAAGTTACATGCTCTAATTTTTCCATCTCCTTTCCTCCATAACACAGGCGGTCGGTGGGTCATCACCTCTTTGTTGTCGATTGTCCACGTATTAGGACCAAAGGAGTAGAATAATTTGTCAGCGTCCCTCTTTTCGTCCGAATACAATCAACAGTGCATAGGTTTTATTTACGCTGAGGCAGTGCGATTTACCATGGGATTTCATCACCACTTACCACCGGTGTAACCGTGGTCAAGCATTGGCTTATAAGTAAAAAAAAAAGAAATTAGTTTTTAAGCTGCCACGACTAGTAAAGCAACCATTCTTCTAATTCTTCTTTCATAAAACGACGTACGATCTTGCAATCCACCCGATCGTTTGTGGCTACTGCAGCACATGCACGCCTTCAACTAATGTCACATAAAGAAGGTTACACACGCACTCACCTCTTAAAACTAAGATGTAAGCACAACCTGTAATTATACTGGCTCTCTATACCCTTCAATACAGAATACAGCAGTACACGCGCTTTAGCTTAGCGGCAGAAATTGGTGAGAAGTTAGCTTCTATTCTGTTCTTGAGCTACAATAGTAAGTTGCCACGTCTTGTAAGGAAAGCATACTTCTACTCCACCATCATCAGCCCGCAATAATCTACTGCGGGTATTAGAACTCCTTCATTGCATGAATGGTTTTGCTTAAACATACGCTTGACAAGTGGAACTTCGATCGTAGCCAGACGTCTCACAAATTTGATTTTGCGTATGGTGTTGACAAGATGTACCGTGTAGTGGCGGTGTAGGAATATCTACTGCCCAACATCATCCCGTTAGTGTCGTGAGCGGCGTAAATTGAAAGCAATTCATGAGACGGGCAGGTGAGTCTTCCTATTAACGACGAAGAATTAAAATAAACCTGCGGTTTCCGACTCGCTTGCCAAGCGTGGTAACTAGGTATAGATCTGTTAATTACTACTACTCTACAGATCTGTTCATTTTTGCGTTCTTAATGTATTAATGTTATTTAAAAGCCAGTATCAAAATTTTGGTAAGTAACATGCATTATTTTGATGTGTAAAATAATATGTAAATTTTAAATAATAAATACCTATTACCAAAGATTGCTACTAAAGTTTTTAAAGATCTTTCAATTATTGTTGTTTAATTTTTATTTTTTGTTGAGGCACTTTTATTTTAAAACCAGTATCAAAATATATTTATGCTTTATTTATGCATTATGCTTGTCAATTCTGCTCAAGACACTGGCAGAATAATAGTGTTGCGGAAATGTTGCTGTAATTTATGAAGTCAGTGACCTTTTGGTTGTTGCAGTCTAATTGTAGGAATATTTTTTCTTTTATTTTCTATGTTGTATTTGATTTTAGCTACCAATAAATATTATATTCTTTCCTTCTATCTATAGAAAATAATATTATTTTATGAAATTTCCCACAGTTACTCTTACGTACTATACGAATGTATATATCTATACACATTAAGTAGATATATACGTGATATATTATAATTATACTACTACTCACTATTGTACCTCCTTACTATGTGTCGTATGGTGACTGCGCAGAACCGGAATTCCTTTTTACTAGAAACGAGACATTTTAGATGTAAAGAGGATAGAAGAAATGTGTACGAGCACACAGTTCTTCTATTTACGTCACCCTTATTTAAACAAAAAAAGATATAGTTGATGGATTCTTTAAGCTGCTACCACATAGCCTTTTTTGTACAAAAAATAACCAAAAATTATTAAAAACGAATTATCATTTTTGAATCACTTTTAGAAAATTGAGGCAATCTTTTGGTTTTCAAATTGTACCTAATGATTGCACATTTCTACGTTGATATTCGTAAAATGACGCAGAGTTGGCAGCGCTGAAGTGAAATGAAGTCATGCACGAAAATCTGTTTCCCTG
The DNA here is from genome assembly GCA_907164705.1 of Parnassius apollo. Lineage (NCBI taxonomy): Eukaryota > Metazoa > Arthropoda > Insecta > Lepidoptera > Papilionidae > Parnassius > Parnassius apollo. Next base: position 39,998 of record CAJQZP010001655.1, on the reverse strand, counting down.
TAGAGTTGCACTTGCTAATTGGGTTAAAATTTGACCAGCGATCTCTCTTTTGTAGATGTCACGGTGTAATATAGGTTAAATGTAACTTTTTTTCTTTTTACATGTGCAAAAAAAAATCTTATTTTAATTCGTTTGAATCAAAAACCGCTTAGGGAAAAAATTTCAAGACACATATTTCCTCGATTAAGTATTAAAATAGAGAAATTTATTAACTAAATGAAATGCCTCTTTGCGAGTAAAAGGGGGTAAAAATAAATAGGGTATATGGGTAAAAAGGAATTGAATCGTATCATATACCGCAAATTATGTACAAAGTTAAATTGCTTGTCTTCGTTATTCGAACTTCTTCACAGTTCGATAGATTAGAGGTCGCTTTGGTACTTTACAATGCATATGTTCGTTGTAAACTTGAATACGGTGCCATTGTATAGAATCCCTATGAGGAGAAATATATTTTGACGATAGAAAGAATACAGCGCAAATTTGCACAATGGCTATATAAACAGAAATACGGTTACTACCCCTAATTATATCCGTCCTTATCTGTTACTGGTATGGTGGGTTTGGACACGCTTAAACTTAGGCGAACTATGCAGTTGATAACATACTACCTAGCAATCATCCATAATCGCATAGATAGTCCGATGATATTAAGTAGAGTAGGGTTGTTGGCTCCGAAGCGGCTGGGCTGTGATGTGGAGGGGACGGTGGCACCACGGTGCGCACCAGGTACGCGCTCACGCGCCCACTTCTCGTGCTATACGGCTTATCGGAGACATGCCCGCAGATGATAACTAAACTGACTTATTTGCTGATAGCTTAGGGCAACTGTGTAATAAAGCCCTTCTATTTTTGATGTTTCCAATTTTGACATATTGTTATATATTCTTTTAATCTTATCTTACGTAATCAAAGAGATTTAAATAACAGTACACGGATGACCGAGCTTTGCTCGGGTTTTTTTTTTGAAATTACTTTTATAAATTACATACTGATGAAACATAAATAATATTTTTTGAACTTATTGACGGAATAGAAAAAACTGAACTGGTTATTTGAATAAAAAATCATCTTTTATTAAAATTTTTGTATTTTTAAAAGATACTAAAAAAAACGGGCTTGAAATAATAGATTATCTCACAAAAGAGGGGAACTTGAAAAAAAAAGGAGAAAAGCCGGTCCACAGACAGGACGCGAACCACGGAACTCCGATATCACGCCCGACCGACATCCCATCTAAGCAATTACGAACGTTAGTGAACTGTCAAAATTTACCTTCTTATATTGTAGCAGTTTTTATATTGCCTGAAAACACGGACAAAAGGACATTATTTAAAAATAAAAATAAAAAAATGAAAATCGTTGGAGCCGTTTCCGAGATTCTGATTATATATGTACCTAGTCAGGTCATAAATTCTGTCACACGTTTAATATAAAATAATTTAAACAAGTTTTTTCATTATGTAACCATTTATATACGAAAATGAACTTAACAAAACATAAATTTTTATGACACTAAAGTTTATTCAAAATGACCTCCGTGATTTTGAATACAGGCCTTCAATCTGCGCGGCCAGTCGTCTATCGCAGCACGAACGAAGTCCATGGCAATATCGGCGGCTGCCTTAATCAAGGATGTCTTGAGTGACTCCATATTAGAATGAGGCTTTGAGCATGCCTTTTACTCCAAGCTTTGCTATATCTTGTAATCTAACGGATTCAAATCTGGGCTGGAGGAGGGCCAGTCTTCGTGCCGGATGAACTCGATTTCACGCGCCGCCAGCCAGTCGTGTGCTCTTCGCTCTATGAGCTATCGCCGAATCTTGTTGGAATACCCAGTGCCTGTTATTGAACATGGTATGAGAAACAGGTTCCACGAGGTTCGTCAGGACTGTATTTTGATACACAACTGCATTCTTTTTTACACCTTTCTCACAAAAATGTACCTCTGTTAAGCCCCAATAAGAAACTCCCAACCATACCATGAGCGAGGATGGAAAATGACCTCGTTGGACACGCGGAATACGGTTGCTCGTTTCTTCACTACTGTGTGCGTACACATTATCATTTTGTTTGTTGTAGCTCTCTTCTACGGTAAAAATTTTTTCATCCGAAAAAAGAATTTCCCGATATTTTTTCCCGCGTACCGCTTCAACAAAACGCGGCATCTCTTCAGTCTCAGGTCCATTAGATGAACATTCAAACTATGTCCTGTTTTTTCTTCGATATGCCCGAAACCCTAAGTCTTCATTTAACACCCTTTTCACCGTGGTTCTGCTTAACCCCATCTGAAGGGCCAACAGTTTCTGCTTACGTTTGGGATTTCTTTGAATTCGCGCCTTCACAGCTTTTGTCACTGCTGGAGTCCTAGCAGACCGAGGGCGACCACTTCTGGACCTGTCATCTACACTAGAGGTTACGTACGATAAACGAATCTTTCAGTTATATTCAAATTTTTCAGTATGTCAAAAATTTGAATTGGCGCGTAACCGCAACGATGCAACGCAATAACTGCAACACGGTCTTCTTTAAGCGTCCACTCCATATTTAAAAATGAGTAAAATTCTAAACAGTATACAGTTTTATCTTCATGAACAATTCGAAATTCGAAATCAATAAAAAAATTTTGTGGCCAGCATTCTAAGAGAAAAGTTTTTACTGTGTGACAATACTTATGACCTGACTATATATATATATATATATATATATATATATATATATATATATATATATATATATATATATATTTTTTTATAACAACTACGTCTTTGTATTGTTACGAGCTTGAGGTTCGTGACAATAAAAATTGCCGATAGAATTATGTAAATTAACACTTTAATTTTCTTTACACCAATTAAAACTTAAAACACTATTAATTAATCACACTGGTTCACTTTATTTCGCTCCGAAGCTTCGCTTGTCTCGCCAAATTCAATACTTTCCCGATCGCATCTTGCAGCGCCTATAAATACAAATTAGCACCGATATATCCAGAATATTCAAGTAAATGAGCGCAAAGCGCTGAGAGTTCGACTGTCAGCTTCTAGAAGCTTAGTTCTTCGTTTCGAGACTAGATGGCGCTGTCGGTTGAAAGATTAGTGATGTCATTTTCTGGAAAGCTCCCCTCGCTCTCGTCCCTGACACTAGATGGCGCTAGTGCCGTCGACTTATTCGCGCATCAGTATGTATATAATCAATCTGACATTGAAATTTTGCTTAATTTATTTGACATGTAATCTATTTGACTATTGATATATTTGGCATTTATTTTTTTTTGTATTTATTTGATCGATTGGACATGTGTTCTTTAATTTATTTGACCTTTTGATATGTATCTTATATTATTACTATTATTTAAAACTGTAATTTGTAAATTAGCATGTTGACATTTTGGGCATACTGTAAGCCAGCATGGGCATACACTGTTTTGTTTAAAATATAAATAAATAAAAAGGGAGAAGTTAAAGCGGTATTTTTCGATATCAAAATTTCTGTCCTTATTACACACAAATTATTATTTACATTTTACACAATATAAATAATTATTATTACTTACACAAAAATAATCATCTGTCACTACGAAACTCTAACATAACAATTAAAATAATACCTTTACAATTTTACACACTCTTAGATACATTCTGTGTCATAACAGTGTAATGAAGTGACACAACTACGTTGACAAATTGCATACCACACATATGAAGTATATAACTGTTGCGCGGCTAAGTTGACATCTCATCTCATGGCACTAGCGCTTCTAGTGTCGGGTAATAGAGCGAGGAGAGAGCTTTCCAGAAAATAACATGACTAATTTTTTTAACCGACAGCGCCATCTAGTATCAAATTGAAGAACTAAACTTTCTAGAAGCTCTACACTCGATCTTTCTGCGCTTGGTCGGTTGGCGCGCGTATTTACTCGAATATTCTGGAATATTCTGGATGTTTTCGTGGAAGAGACCTATATAAAGGCACTGCAATGAGCGATCGGGGAAGTATTGAAGTTGGCGAGACAAGCGAAGCTTCGGAGCGGAATAAAGTGAATCAGTGTGATTAATTAGTAGTGTTTTTAAATTTAATTAGTGTAAAGTGAATTAAAGTGTTAATTTAGGTAATTCTATCGGCAATTTTATTGTCACGAACCTCAAGCTCGTAACAATTGGTGTCAGAAGTTGGATAAAATCATGCCGATTTTACCTAAGAAGGAAACGGAGGGTATCCATACCCGAAGTCAACGCCAGCAGGAGACGGACCAAAGAAGATTTGGTGGTGCAACGTCGCAGACTTCGAAGGAACAGCCGCCGGCTGCAGGCTCGTCAGTAGCTCCTACATCTGCAGCACCTGACTTAGGTGCTCTGATGGTGATGCTGCAGGAGCAGGCTCGCCGACAGGAGGAACAGGACCGTCGGTTGGAAGAACAGCTGCGGGGCGGACAGGATAAACAGGCCCGCCGACAAGAGGAACAGGCCCGTCGGTCGGAAGAGCAGATGCTCCTCATTAAGGACCTTCATGCTACCTTTGGGAAAGAGATAAAGGAGGTGAAGTATAGGGTTGCTCAACATGACAACCGCCTGTCGGAAGCTGAAACCCAAATCAAGGAAGCTAAAACTATTACTGATAATTTATTGTAGATTAAGTAAAAATTGTCACTTCGTAACTTTAAGCTCAAAAGTGTAGGTTTTCACAATAATCACGTAACTAGTCAGGCCATGCTGGCAAAACACGGGCACAGAATAAATAATAGTACTACGTAGTAGGGGGACAGTTTGCATGATGCTACGCTTTTATTTATCAAGCGGGACATTTTTACGTATTTTGGGGACAGCGAGACACAAACCTTTAAATTGAGAACGAGAAAGTGGGACGTATGGTCACGTTGGGTATACGGGAAGTACATTTTTTTAAATCTTCTTGTGGAGTGACAAAAGCTTCTCTTTCTCTTTTTTAATTATTCTTACGTGTAATATTATTTAACATTTGTCTGAAATGTGCTTGTTTATCTCGATTAATAGGACATTCTCAAATAAATACAAAAGGTTGCACGTTATCCTGATTGAACTCTGTGTGTGAATATATTACATTTAAATGCAACACACTGAATGTTTTCTTAAATTTCCTCTTTTCGAATGTTTTAAATGTAAATTACACGACGGAAAGAAACGACCTTTATTAACATCAATGAAGTGAATGAAAATGGAAAATCTACAATGAATTGACTTAATCAAACCCAGCCGGAAATGAGAAGCTCGTAGCAGTGGGACGTAATAGCCGCGGTAGTTCGGGGATAACCTCTCTTCTCTACGCGAGCAACACCGCACTAATGAAATTGTTAATTGAATTTTTTTTTGAGGTGGCCTTTGCCTAGTTGTGGGACTTATATAGGCTGTGACTTATTGTTCTACTGGTATGAAACGTAACTTTGTGGTTCTTTTCAACGTTTTTAATTTTGATGATGAAGTGGATCATCATTAATCATATATCAAATCTATTTCGCTATTCACGGGACGATAAATGGTTGTGAAAATTTTTACGCTATCACTGTACGGTCAAATGGATACAAAAATACATCATTAAATAAATGGCCACAATCAATAAAAAAACAAACATCACATAAAATAATTCATTACTCTAGACCCTTTTTACTGGAAACGAGGCATTCCATCTTAGTCTCCAGGGTGGACAATGTATCTGCATTTTGATTCTTAATAATGGATTGTTTTAGATGCCTATGCTCTACAATAATCCATATATTATGTATCAGGGATGGGCCGAATATGCGTATTATGTTCGGTATTCGGCATATTCGGCAGGTTTACCGAATATTCGTATTCGGCCTAATATTCGGCTAAATCACCGAACATTCGGACCGAACATTTTCATAGTGTCCAATGTATTGAAATGTACGAATTGAGTAATGCGATGTCTTTTACTGTTCAAAGTATTATGGGTTAAAGCTACTTACTCTAAGAGTGCCTCAAATGCATAAATCTATACATTAATATTTTTGAGGCACTGTGGATTTATTTCCGATTATGGCAAATAGAAACTTGATAAAATGTTTTTGGAATCAAACAAGGAAACATTACATTACATTAGTACATTTCACTTTACTTTGGTCGTCAGTTTCTCTAAAATAAGCCGCTCATTTTTATCATATATAACTATCAATTTTCACTAAGAATAAAATTCTTACAGCTCTTTACCTTATTCACTAAGAATAAAGAGCCAGCTCAGATGGTTAACGCTCGCTGTAAATTTCACAGTGCACGACCAAACCGGGTTCGATCCCCGCTGGCACCAATGAAATTATTAATTGCAATTTTAAGTGCCGATTTACAAAAATTTTGAAAACATCGTAAGGAAACCTGCATGTCTGAGAAATAAGAAAAAAATTATTTCGAAGACATGTGAAGTTCGCCAACAAGCATATTGGGGCATTGCGGTGGACAAGTCCTTGTCCTATAACCCTCTAAGAAATGAGCGGAGGTCTATGACCAGGAGTGGGACGTATATAGACTATAACTTTAACTTTAATTAAGAATAAAACAACGAAATACTTTTTTATCACAAGAATAGTCAAAACATAAGCATGTGCCAGCAAATTTGCTCGGTACTAGATGATGCAATAACATGTCAGATGTGGCGGGAAGCGAGAGGCAGGGTCCGGCGCTAATCCCGTGTGCTTTACGGTAACAAGTTTCGACATAAATTGGTTAAGTCCCAAGGTTATCCTGCCGAATAATGTTCAGCCGAATATTCGGTTCGGTAAAAAATTTAACCGAATGTTCGTATTCGGTGAAATCCATATTCGGCCCATCCCTAATATGTATAACTGTACTGTGTACTCGTTTGTCACCCTCACCTTATAAAAAAAGTAAGACTCTTAAAGGAACAGGCCTAATCCGCATTTGATCACCTTTTCGTGTTTGTGAAATTAAGCAATCATGCAAGCGTATCGTATCGAGTTCCTGTATCTTTAGTATTAATGTTAATTTCGATCATATCATATCACCAGCCGTATCTACACGACCGTATTGTATTACGTCAGCGTATGCGCAAACGCAATTTATAATAATTGGAAGCTACAAATTTTTCTCTAATCCTCGTATTATTTCCATATACAAATTTTTCAAAACCATAACGGCTTGTGGGATCATCGCGCGATCATGATATATGGTTGTGCCTCGCGACGGAGACATTATACACCAATATTAGTGAATAAAAAATATTTTATCTATTCTATTCTAGAGCAATCTAGCAAATGTTATGTAAAAGAAATTATGTAATATCACATTAAAATTAGTGAGGCACTTCACCAAGAGATGGCGCCACATGTCATTTATATCGTGATAGCGATTTAAAGATTTCAAATAATGAGGTTCATGTCCGTTTTTGGAATACTATAGGGTTAACGAAAGCACATAATATAATAAGCATAGATATTTTTGAAGCTCAGCCCTTACACTCATAGGCATGCAATTTAGAACTTTGTTGTGATAATAAAGATGTATCTTTCTGTGCTGCCATCTATCGTAGTCGTACAAACACGGTAGACTAGACTTACTTTTAATCCAGCTAGAGGGTACACATATATTAAGACTATGCAAATAAAACAATCCATGTGCTACTGCTACCCAACTACGCATATAATGGCGGCTCGCTAGTAGTAAAGCTTCAAATTGATAGAGATGCGCGACTCAAATTTAATTTTCGTTAAAGTTCGTGTTTCACCTAATAGAAGGCGATAAATTAATAGTGCTTTGGGCTCGCCCTTTATTTGCACTCTACAATTTTTATTTTGTATACAACCACTTATTACATTGCGCAAGTGCTGCAATAGTCGTTTATGTTTCTTGTGGTAATTGTAAGTTCCTATTACAAAAAATACGAGCCGCATGCTCGTTTGCCCCCTCTTCTATATATTAAAAAAACGGTTATTTTTAAAACGTTTATTGTTTAAAAATTCTTTGCTTAGTTATTGAATAACATTAGATGTGTTAAATTTAACAGTATTTGCACAATATCAATTGATTTCTTAATACAATGTTCCTACTGGTTAGTAAATATCTTATTTTACAGGGAATAGAATATTTTTTTTATTAAATATAGATTATTACATAATACTTATTCGAAATCATGTTTTATTTACCACTGATACCACTGTCCTGGGAAGAACCAACAAGAAACCCAGCGTGACTTTTTTTAAAACATATTCACTTTACAATATCATTTTTTAAATAAATTATAATAGTAAGAACCAGAATGTGTCAAAACAGGCACGTATGGTAATTCATAATGCTGTGTTAGTCCCTACTTTAATGTATGGTAGTGAAAGCTGGGTGTGGCAGAAGAAGCACGAAAGTAGAATAAATGCTGTAGAAATGCGGTCTTTAAGAAATATGCTAGGGTTTAATCTGAATGACAGGGTGAGAAATTGCGTGATAAGAGATAAATGTGGTATGCAAGATGATGTTGTGACCAGGATTAAGAAAGGAATGCTTCGGTGGTTTGGTCACGTAGAAAGAATGAATGAGGAAAGAGTGACAAAGCAAATTTATATGGCAGATGTGAACGGCCGAGTCGGGAAGGGACGCCCTAGAAAAAAGTTTATCGACCAAATTGGCGATATTTTGAAAATGGGCCACGTTAGAAGTACCCTTAACCGACGAGCATGTATGCGTAGATATATGGATGTAAAGGAGGCGAAAGAGGTATGTCAGGATCGTGACAAATGGAAGTCCGTAGTCTCTGCCTACCCCTCTGGGTGACAGGCGTGAGTGTTTGTGTTTGTGACGGACGGAAAACTACGGAACCCTACACTGAGCGTGGCCCGACACGCTCTTGGCCGGTTTTATTCAACTCGTTCCCGAAACTCTTCCTTGGTTGTAATTTTATGTTATCGGGTATAGCGTTAAATACTTTTATACACATTGCATAGCAATCCTTATGATAATTAACTGTTTTTGGTATTTTATCAATGACTAATTTTTCTGAATGCCTCAAAGGTTTGGATTTGATAATATCTCCAGCAGTTATAAACAGCTCGGGGTTATTTTTAACAAATTTTGCTGTTTAAAGAATGTATATGCATGGAAGTGTTAGCACTTTGAAATCTTTAAATATTGATTTACACGACTCATGAGGGGCCGTATTACATATTGCACGTAGACATTTTTGTCAATTCTGCTCAAGATACCGGCAGAATAGTAGTCTTGCGGAAATATTGCTGTAATTTATGAAGAGTCATGACCTTTTGGTTGCTGCAGTCTAACTGTAGAAATATTTTTTCTTTTATTTTCTAAGGTGTTTTTGATTATAGCTACCAATAAACATTGTAGTCTTTCTTTCTATCTATAGGAAATAATATTAGTATAATATATATATATATATATATATATATATATATATATATATATATATATATATATATATATATATATATATATATATGTATATACACATTAAACAGATATTATGAAATATAGATCTCCTTAATGTGTTTCGTATGCTGAGAGCCGGAGTTCCTTTATACTGGAGACATTTCAGATGTAAAGAGGACAGGAGAACTGCTCGCACGTCACCCTTATTTAAACAAAAAAAAAAAAAGATATACGTTGATGGACTCTTTACGCTGCTTCCACACAGCCTTTTTTTATAAAGAAATAAAGAATAAATATACATACATAATACATAAATACTCACACCTGTCACACAGAGGGGTAGGCAGAGACTACGGACTTCCATACATACCTCTTTCGCCTCCTTTACATCCATATATCTACGCATACATGCTCGTCGGTTAAGGGTACTTCTAACGTGGCCCCTTTTCAAAATATCGCCAATTTGGTCGATAAACTTTTAAGCTATTGCATAGCTTCTATCGCGGGCCTTGAGTGCGGGAAAATCCAGAAATTTCGTAACGAAAAAAACCTCACGCCCTCCGACGGGCACGGAGGTGTGGCTTGAAGGTCGTGCATTGTCTAACGATGGTCTAACGTCGTTTCTTTTCCTCAGTCTTCGACACGGTGTTTGTGTATAAAGTGTTTTGAAATTTTGAATATGAATGTACAAAGTGCATTTATTATTAAGGCTGCTCTCTCGCAAAAAGCTTGAAAAAAGCGTGCAGATGAATCAACTTTTCGTCGACACTTACAGAGAAATTACATATGACAAAAATAGCTGGTAATCTACATGATCTGATACGTAATTTGGTTTAGCCATAATTTTTTTATCGGTGTCACATAATAAATAAAAAAATACCCAAATCACCTCCAAATCGTTGAGATGAAACCACTTTACTCCTTCATTGTTTATCAAAGGAATATAAAAAAAATATCTACTGCTTTGCAATACAAAATAAAATAATTTGGTTTGGTTACTTTTTAGAAATATGTATTATTTTTATGATAATAAATTAAAAATGCGTCCCGATTAAATACTGCGTCTATATCACCCCCCGCATTCGTCCACGAATTCAGTGCGGGGCGCATCGTGTTGCTAGGTGGACGTACGCCGCGTTGCGAGAGCTCAGCACTACAAAATAAAATCGTAAAATATTACTGCAAAAATTTAATTTTGTTAATAGTGGAGTAGGTTTTTTCTGATTCTTGTTTAATAGTAGTGTTTTATAGTTAGATTAATTGTACAGTTTTATTAATGTTTAAGTTTAGTTTGTAAAACATGGGGAATAAGCAGAAACGATTGAAGAGAGGTCTAAAAAATATTACAAACAAAAGGGTATACATTTATCAAGGTAAGTTTTAAGTTTTATCTACATATTTCATAATATTAGACAGGTGCTGTTTATAAAATACCTATATTACTGTGATTTCGCCACTCTGTGACGAGACAAAGCGCGGCAAACGCAAGTGGCGGCAAGGCGGGCCGCGTCATCGCATGCTGGTAGCGCATGTCTGAGAAATTAAAAAATATATATTTCTAAGAAATGTGAAGTTCGTCAACACGCATTGAGGCAGCGTGTCGGACATTTCCTTGCCTTAAAACCCTCTCAGAAATTAGGGGAGGCCTGTGCCCAGCAGTGGGACGTATATAGGCTGTAACTTTACTTTTTTTACTTTTATAAATATGTTATTTTACCGACGAAAATTTTAAAGAAAAATAAAAAATAAGCAACCGACAACCTCCTAGGTCCCTAGGTGACTTGCGAGATGTCAGTGTAACAAAACAAAACGGCCCAGAAAAACAGACTTTCCAACTGATAGCTAAATCAGCACGCAACAATTTCATTGGTGCCAGTGGGGATCGAACCCGGGTTGCTCCCGTACTGTGATACCTATAACGAGCGCTAACCATGTGAGCTACCACGGCTCTCAACGACATCGTTCCGTTCGTGTACAGCGCTGAAGATAGCAGAGTAATAAATTAGATATTGGGGTTTTTGAAATTTGTCATCTGTGAGAGTGAATTTTATCTGTGTACTCTGTAACAAATAACTATATAGAAAAAAATCTTAAAATGATATTTCGCCATTTTTGTTTGTGTACTGGTTAAGAACTTTACATATAATAATTTACCTCGAAATTCACTATACGCGATTATCGTTTATTGATTATATTATGTTGTGTAAAAAGTATTCCTATCAGCTTTGTGTTAAATGGATGCTAAACATAAAAGAATGCTTCAATATTGATAGCAATTTATAAACGAAATATCTGTTGAGATGTGTCCAGAAATTATTAATACTTATTTTTATTTATTTATTAAAATAATAAATAAATAAAAATAAGTATACATTTATCTATATTGAGTACTAGTTTTTCCCGCGATCTCGCCCGCGTGGAATATGGATTTCATGGGTTTTAATTTTTTTGCGCGGAACCCTAATTATTCTTTTTCTAAAACAAAAGTAGTTCAAGTTATTCCTTATATCATCAGCTATCTGCCAGTGAAAGTCCCGTAAAAATAGATCCAGCTGTTTCGGAGATTAGCTGGAACAAACAGACAGACAGACAGACCGACAGACAGACAAAAATAGTACTTTCGTATGCATTTAATAAAAAGCTGTTATTTTAACATTACAAAGAGACACTTCAATTTTATTTATTTGTAGATGTAGATATAAGATATTATTCATATTGGTGTCATTTTAAAGGTAATATCATGTACTATTATAATAATAAAATAATTGTCTCTAGAAAATATTATACTTTTCTTGTAAAACTCGAAATAAGTAACAAATAAATACGATTTATTTTTATATTCCCATATGCTTTATTTTCATCCTTTATTTTTTATTTGACCAATTTTCTTTTAACAAAATTAAATTCTGAATTCGTTGAGCTTTTTGAGAATATTTTTATTTGAATGTTAGGTAGGTACCTATTTAGTTTTTCAGTAGTAATCGTTTTTGTTGCGACAGTCTCGCGCGGTCGTAAAAAAAGTTATTGCGCGGCCAGGTGGGGCGAGAATCACTTGCGCGGCGTGGACGGTGGATAGGTATTTAGTACCTACTGTTATTACCTAGATACCCACAACCTATACAACAAAATTTGGCAAACTGTCGCTGCGTCGTGGAAACTAAAATCTAAACTGCCTACCTACCTGCCTAAGTACGTCGGTACAGTCTTGACGGGTCACTTGTCTTGATAAAAACATGTGTTTACATCTAGTGATATTGTGTGTATATAAAACAAAGTAAGAAGACAGGTAAGTATTTTTGAAGATAATTTATAGGTAGGCAGAACTAATTACAATTATTATCTAAATATTATAAATGCGAAAGTTTGGATGGATAGATGTATGTTACTCAATCACAGCTGAAGGGATCTGGATGATATTTAGCTCAGAGATAGGTTATACCTGGTCTGGAATAACACATTTGATACCGTTTATTCAGGTATTTCGTTCCTGTGGGATAATTTTCGAGTTCACGCGTTTGAAGCCGCTGGCAACAGCTAGTACGGATATAAACTGCGATGACTGTTCCAGTTCATGCTTCGGCGTTGTGAACTCTTGAGTGATCGCTGCATGACCACCCGGGGAAAACAAAACATAATAAAATAAGCAATCTATATAAGGTATCTATAGAGCCATAGAGGTATAGTATAAAGCGATAACGCAGCACCTAATAATTTAGTACGAGTTTGTAGGTAGGTACTGCTGATTTCTCAGCAAGCGTCGAGCGGCACAGAATAGGGTGGTATGTATGTGTGCATCGTGTTCGTGTAACTTCGTTTTTGTTCTAACGGTTCGGAACGCCGTACGAACAAGACGTGCGTTCTAACTGCTCTTCACTGATACTATCTCTGTCGGGCACGATGCCAGGTGAGACAACGTGCTTTTTTGGCCGCGCCCACCAATGAGTTCGAGCCCGCGACTTGTGCCACCTTAATGAAGAAAGTCACGAAAAAATAGTGAAAGAAAATGAGTGAGTACTCTATATACATACCTACATTTTATTATTATCACAAATGCAGTACTAATTTTGAGTTAAAAATATAATACTGCTATAAAGATTACCTAAATTTTTGATATTAAAATGAGCGATATTAAAAGTAGCCCTCTTTATATACACACAAACACACACACGCGTATAGTTTAAATTCTCAATTTAGATTCTCAATATTTATATATATACTCGATTAACCGGACTAATTGTTGCCGTTAGGGATTCGGATAATCGAAAATCCGGATGATCGAATGTATGAAGAAAAGCGGGTTTTGTGCATTTGTAGTACATATGTACATACATAATGTTATATGTTTATTAAAAACAACAATTTCAACGAAAATCAATGTTTATTAAGAAATTATTATTTTTTAATAAACATTGATTAAATTCCATGAAGAGATATAAATCTATATAACCATCCGTTACTTGCGGCAAACGAGCCGCCGTCACCTAATTTTTATTTAACTGTAATGCTTTTTCACAAAGCAAAGGGCCAGATACATATCATTTGCCCAGTTGATCGTTTTTGTAAAAATCAATAATACAAAGCGTCTTCTAATTGCCAATTTAATCGCGGACATAGGTCCTTATGTCCGGGACGGGGGTTTGTTAGCGCTTGATAGTAGATCGTCTTATCTCAAGCGGTGTGAAGCGACGATTAGTGAGGTGCGGGAGGGGGAGGCTAGCTGCATTTGTGCGCGCGGTCGGTCACCCCTAAAGTTGGGCGTTATAACATACAACAGATAATATATTTCATTATATATTTTTAATCTTTTATAATATTATATTCATTATCGTTAGAAAGCGTCATCTGTTTACGTTTACGGTCCAACCGTCGCGTCGGCCGAGACAATGGGAGTCAATAAAATACTACCTACATTCATTATGCCACAAGGATTGCGTATAGCTTACACTAATTTAAACTCTAAGCTAACTTAATAAGAGCTTATTTTACTAACACTAAATTACTGCCGTGTAGTGGCGGTTGAGAATATCCACTACCCCATATCTTCCCGTGGGTGTCGTAAAAGGCGACAGAGGGAGACAGGCAGGAGATGGGCAGCAGCATCTTCCTGATAACAACTGTGACGTAATAAAAAACTGCGGTTGCCAACCCGCTCGCCAAGCGTGGCAACTATGGCAAATACCCCCCAATGAATAAATACACAAACAGACGGCCCCCAGTCTCCGGCGGCCCCGCTATTCCTGGCTACGGTGGCGACCATGGTAACGGCGGGGCAGGGGTTGCTAAGAATCTCCGGTGGAGGTTCGGTTGCCACCTACGACGACTCGACCTGGCAACATATAACGCACGCACCCTGAGGACTGACGAGAAGATACTAGAGCTGGAAGAAGAGGTAGACAAGTTGCGCTGGCATATTATTGGATTATCCGAGGTCCGAAGAAAGGGGGGAAGACACGGCAATCCTCGAGTCCGGCAACTTGTTCTATCACCGGGAGGGCGACCATCTGTCCCAAGGAGGTGTCGGATTTATCGTCCACAAGTCTCTCGTCAACAACGTTGTAAAGATTGGGAGTGTGTCGACGAGGGTCGCGTACCTGATACTCAGAATCACCAAACGGTATTCGCTGAAGGTCATTCAGGTTTACGCACCAACCTCGGCACATCCCGATGAGGAGGTGGAGGAAATGTATGAGGATATTTCCAGAGCCACACATTCCTCCAAAACCCACTACACGGTGTTGATGGGAGACTTCAACGCAAAACTAGGCACAAGAGAAAGCGGTGAGTTGAAGGTAGGGAAATTTGGAGTAGGGCAACGGAACCGAAGGGGCCAGCAGCTGGCCGACTTTATGGAGAAAGAGGGACTCTTTATGATGAACTCTTTCTTCCAGAAGCGGCCCCACTGGAAGTGGACCTGGTCGAGCCCCGACGGTTCGACAAAAAATGAGATTGACTTCATTATGACGACCAGACGCCAACTGTTCAGTGATGTCTCAGTGATCGCAAGGGTGAAAACTGGCAGCGATCACCGAATGGTTAGAGGCACACTGAACCTAAACGTTAAGTTGGAGAGGTCTCGTCTAATGAAGTCAACGCTCCGACCCCTCGTGCTCTAATCCAGAATCCCGAAACCTTTCAGCTCGAGTTACGTAACCGCTTTCAGTGCCTAGAAGATTGCAATGCAGTGGACGATATGAACGACAAGCTCGTGGAAACTGTCCATGCGGTCGGAGCTAAGTTCTGCAAGACCCGCCGCAGAAGAACACAAAAACTCTCCGATCACACTCTTAATCTCATGGCTGTTAGACGGGAGATGAGGCTGCAATCGTCAACAGATTTGACAGCATACAGGCAACTGAACAGACAGATCTCCAAATGCATGCGGCGAGACTTACGCAACTTTAATACTTCTCGTATTAAAGAAGCGATCGAGTGGAACCAGGGCTCCAAAGTCTTTGCCAGAGATCTGTCTGCCAGAAAGAGCCAACTGTCAAAGCTGAAGACTGAGTGTGACAACATCGTTTCCGGGACACCTGAGATTTTGAGTGAGATTGAGAGGTTCTATGGGCAGCTGTACACATCATCGTTGGAGCCACACGCAAGTGTAAGTAACGATCCAAGAGCAAGTCTTATCCGACACTATTCCGATGATATCCCGGACGTCAGTCTGAGCGAGATTAGAATGGCTCTCCACCACCTTAAAAACGGCAAGGCCCCGGGCGAGGATGGAATTACAGCGGAGCTTCTGAAAGCGCGTCGAAAACCGGTACTTGAAGTCCTTCGGAAGCTCTTCAATTCCGTCCTCCATAGGTGGCACTACTCCGGAGGCGTGGAGCAGAAGCGCGGTGGTTTTGTTCTTTAAGAAAGGCGACAACGCTCTCTTGAAGAACTACAGACCGATTTCCCTTCTGAGCCGCGTCTACATGCTATTTTCGAGAGTCATTACGAATCGTCTCGCACGCAGACTTGACGACTTCCAGCCTCCCGAACAAGCCGAGTTTCCGAAAAGGCTTTAGTACCATAGACCACATACATACCCTGCGGCAGATTGTACAGAAGAGTGAAGAGTACAATCTGCCACTTTGCCTGGCATATGTGGACTATGAGAAAGCCTTTGATTCCGTCGAAATTTGGGCGTTGCTACAGTCCCTTCAGCGGTGCCAAGTTGACTGTCGGTACATCGAAGTGCTGAAGTGTTTGTACAGTAGGGCTACGATGGCTATCCGAGTACAGAACCAGAGTTCGAAACCTATCCAACTGCAGAGAGGTGTAAGACAGGGTGATGTTATATCCCCGAAACTCTTCACCGCTGCGTTGGAAGACGTTTTCAAGCTACTGGACTGGAAAGGATACGGTATTAACATCAATGGCGAGTACATCACTCACCTTCGATTTGCCGACGATATAGTTATTATGGCAGAATCGCTGGAGGACTTAAGCATTATGCTCAATGACCTCAATAGTGCCTCCCAACGGATAGGTCTTAAGATGAACATGGACAAAACAAAGATCATGTTTAATGTCCATGTCACACCTATGCCGGTAGTTGTTGGGAGTTTTAGTTGGGATGCTCGAAGTTGTTGACGAGTACGTTTACCTGGGACAAATAGTCCGACTAGGTAAGTCCAACTTCGACCGAGAGGTCAATCGACGGATTCAACTCGGCTGGGCAGCGTTCGGGAAATTACGACATATCTTTTCGTCAGGTATACCTCAATCTCTAAAAACTAGATTGTACAACCAGTGCGTGTTGCCAGTGATGACTTACGGATCTGAGACGTGGTCCTTCACTGCTGGCCGTATGAGGACGCTTAAGGTCGCTCAGCGAGCTATGGAGAGGGCTATGCTTGGAGTTTCTCTGCGTGATAGACTCAGAAATGAGGATATCCGCAGTAAAACCAGAGTGACCGACATAGCCCAACGGATTAGTAAGCTGAAGTGGCAATGGGCCGGCCATATAGCTCGAAGAACCGATAACCGATGGGGAAGAAAGGTTCTCGAGTGGCAGCCTCGTACCGGTAGGCGTAGTGTAGGGCGACCCCCCACTAGATGGAGTGACGACCTGGTAAGACATGCAGGAAGTCGATGGATGCAGGTGGCTCAGGACCGTGCTTTGTGGCATTACTTGGGGGAGGCCTATGTTCAGCAGTGGACTTGTGAAGGGCTGTAATGATGATGATGATGAAATTATAACGGTAAACAAAAATATATTATTTCCTTCATTAGTTGCCTGTTGTGCCTGTTATTTAATTTGGCTGTTGTAATATATAATATATCAGTTTAGTGTTCAGTTAGCTGTCTAGCTGAGATGACAATGACACTGTTATCTGTTAAATTATATACGTAATGTTTTGATAGCAGGTCCCCATATTACGTGAAAAAGCTATTGTTGTTTTTGTTTATTTTTCGTTAAGTTTTATTCCTAAAGTAATTTTAAATATTTAGTGTAATATAGATAGGATTTAACGGGTTGTATGTAAAAGTGTAGTAACATTGTGTATATTATTTATTTTTAGTAGTACTAATGTATGCACTAAATTTGCAATTTAAATATAATTTCCTTTATGGGTCTACTGGAAGATATTTCAGCGAATTTGGAATAAGTAGAACCTTTGTACGTAATTACTTATAAGACTGCTTCTGTACCTTAATGTGTGTACATAAAATAAATTAAAAAAAAGTGTATAATAATGTCACGCCAGCGTAGCGCAGCCATTTGGAACTATTTTATAGTCCAAAGTGTGGACGAAAAAAAAACCAGTGTGCAATTATTGCAAAACAATTTTTTTTAAAGTACAATTACAAATTTAAAGCTTCACCTTAAGCAAAGACACGTAGGAGTGTATGAAGAGTTTTGTCGTTCGGATTTAATATCGGATAGACGCAAAAGACTTAAGTACGTCGTCAAAAGTAAACCAAATTATATTTTTGAATAGTAACTGAAAAAAATGTAAATAATTGTAGATAACTAAAACTTTGACCACAGTGTACATAATGTAAAAATTCAATCAAAATGACGTAACATCGATGAGCTTCTAACTACGCCTGAATGAGTTATTTATTTCTTATAAAAATTAATTATTTATTTAAAAAAGTAAATTTTTTGAAAATATGAGTAAATAATTATAACAGATACAATAATTACACAGCTTAGCATACATTCAGACATCCTTCAGCCTATAAAAAGTAGGAAGGGAAGTTCATTGTACTTAACATAAATATTTTAAATGATTCTCTTTAAAACACGAAACACTTAATTGATGCTGATACAACTTAAAAATATTTTTTGTCTTCATATAATACTTATAATCATCTAATATTTATAATCGTAATAATCTTTCATCGTAATATTTATAATCGTTATAACAACATACAACAAAACGCGAACACAGCCGACGACTGAACTGAACTAACCGCGTGTACAATGTAATATTTAAAACTGTTATAATGTATTATAACAGTTTAAAACAACAGTTAGAAAAATATATTACAACAACATAACGAATTAGAAAAATATAACAGTTTCGCCCATCTTTAGTCACCCCTGTTGACATCGAGCCGAGCTAGGGAGCAGACGGCGGGGCCGGGCTGCACCCGGCCCGCCGCTAGGGGCGCGCTCCTAGGTAGGCACGCGGCGCCTGCGCCGATGACGTTCTCCGGTCGCATTATAGGGGTCGCGAGAGTTTTTGCGCGAAGCCGGGTTGTTCATATATTGAAAGTCTCCTTGTTTTGTTTTAGACTTATGTTAATAGAGTGTGCCATTTGAACTTAAAGACAATTAATTGGACAATAAATAATAAGTGACAAATCTTGCCGTGGAGCGTGGAACTGAGTAGTTGCGCGTCTTGTTAAAATAATTGCCGTACGGCCGCCCTGACGTATGTACTGCGCGAACCTGAGTTTTTTGCGACGCGGTCCGGTGATACAGTATTTTTCACAAATAGTGAGTTCGTTATAACGCGGGTTCGGTTAAATCTGGTTGAATTTGATTGGATTAACCTAAGTAACTTGAATTAATCGGCCGTTCACATCTGCCATATAAATTTGCTTTGTCACTCTTTCCTCATTCATTCTTTCTACATGACCAAACTACCGAATCATTCCTTTTTTAATCCTGGTCACAACATCATCTTGCATACCACATTTATCTCTTATCATGCAATTTCTCACCCTGTCATTCAGATTCAACCCTAGCATACTCCTTAAAGACCGTATTTCTACAGCATTTATTCTACTTTCGTGCTTCTTCTGCCACACCCAGCTTTCACTACCATACATTAAAGTAGGGACTAATACAGCATTATGAATTACCATACGTGCCTTTTTTGACACATTCTGATTCTTCGTAATAGAGTGTAGTGCCCCATTCACTTTATTCCCTGAATAAATATAAAAAACGAATTATCATTTTCGAAGCGCTTTTAGAAAATTGAGGCAATGTATTGGTTTTTAAATTTTTCTGAATGATCGTACATTTCTACGTTGATATTCGTAAAATGACGCACAGTTGGCAGCGCTGAAGTGAAATGAAGTCATGCGAAAATCTGATTCCCTGTAGAGCTGCACTTGCTAATTGGATTAAAATTGGACTATCGATCTATCTTTTGCAGATGCCGCGGTGTAGTATAGGTTAAAGTTGCTTTTTTCTTTTTAAATATGCAAAAATATCTTATTTTAATTCTTGACAATGGACCGGCCATAGCTCGAAGAACCGACAACCGATGAGGAAAAGACGTTCTCGAGTGGCAGCCTCGTACCGGTAGGTATAGTGTAGGACGACCCCCTACTAGATGGAGTGACGACCTGGTAAGATATGCAGGAAGTCGATGGATGCAAGTGGCTCAGGACCGTGCTTTGTGGCATTCCTTGGGGGATCCCTATATTCAGCAGTGGACTTGTGAACGGCTGTAATGATGCCTTTTAACATTTTTTTATAGAAGAGGGGGCAAACGAGCATGCGGCTCACTTGATGTTAAGTGACTACCGCCGCCCATGATCATCCGCAACACCAGGGGAATTGCAGGTGCGTGCAGGTGTTTTTCAATTTGTGAATGAGCTGAGTCCCCTTCGTTTTGGGTACGTCTTTAAATAAATACTTGTTTGTCATTCCACAATTACCTGAATAAAATATGATATCCATGTCTGCGCCATGTTTATGCGTCGCTTCCAAGTGGGTACCTGTAAACGCAAGTCGCAATTTCGTTGACATCTCTTTTTGCGTTAGATTCGTCCCACACACATTATTCCACGATATTTGTGAGCAGATCATAAATTGTAAAGAATCATGCCCACTTTACATACAGTACCCGGTTGACCGAGCTTTGCTCGGTATTTTTCGCTTGGTTTTTTTTTAATTCGTGTGTTTTGGAAATTATATTTAGATACAAATTACATACTGATGAAATACGAATAATAATTTTTGATCTTAGCGACATAATAGAAAAAACTGAACTGGTTATTTGAATAAAAAATCATGAGTGCAATTAGTTTAATTAAAATTTTCGTTTTTTAAAAAATACTAAAAAAAAGAGCTCGAAAAAAATAGATTTTCTCAAAAAAGAAAGGAACTTGAAAAAAAAATTAAAAAAAAGTCGGTCCGGTCGGTCTGGGCTCGAACCATGGGTATTACGATATTGTGACCGCCCAATATACCAATTAAGCTATTTGTAATCATCAAAATTTACTTTCTTATTCTAACGATATTGCAGCAGTTTTTCATTGCCTAAAAACACGGACAAAAGACATTTTCGAAAAATAAATCCTAGCTAGATCAATTTATTGCCCTCGAAACTCCCTGGACACTAAATTTTATGAAAATCGTTGGAGCCGTTTCCGAGATTCCGATTATATATATATATATATATATATATATATATATATATATATATATATATATATATATATATATACAAGAATTGCTCGTTTAAAGGTAATAGGATTGATTGACCTGTCACTTGAGTCCTTTAACAGGTCGCGTCTACCTATAACCACTGTTGTATAAAAACAGTAATGGTTTATAATAACATAATAACTTATAATCGTTTCATTTAGAGGCCAGGGAAAAATGATATTAAGTAAATAAAATTTTGGAGGTTATAACGGCTGTCAGATAAGGTCTGTACACTTATTTTTCTTTCTTCCTCATAGTATAAAACTATTTCAAAATCGTATACAATCATAAATTAATAAGTTATAAAAAAGAAATTGGTTATTTTGAACATTCATAAACCACATGATAAATAAACAAGTTTTCGTAGTCTGAAACGGAACGAGAAGAACACGTTTTTAATATAATGGTTTCTTATATTTACGCGAACACTACACATTGAAATAGTACTAACTACCTATGACATCTGGACGTTGAACATCTCAGTCCGTCCCGTGACCATGGGTGCTGTAAAGCTCTCGAAACGTCGGATATTTAAAAAGTTAAATATACGCGATAAATTCCGTAAAAACTAGTACTATTTCAACGTTTTTAATATATTTTGGCGTAGCTTTTGGGCCCTTGAGCCATTGTAAAGCACATTCCGTCTCCAAATGTCTATTGAGAATGATAAACGAAGTAACATTACTTTTTTTCCTGGCTTTATTTGAAAATTCAATTATGCGATACGAAATAACAAAAAAATATGCAATTTTATAAGATATTTTACATCACTAGACGCGTTAGAAAATTTTCAGGTGGACATGGACATGATTCTTTAGCGTTACGTTAGTAGTAGTTAGTACGTTAGTACACTTAGCTTACACAAGTAATAAAAAACGGAGATTTCTCCTTTTGGGCACTGATGCACTGCTTGTAAATCGTTCACAGCCACTTTAACATTCTTGTTAGCCTTGTCTTTTTTTTTCGGCACGTGACAGGTATTTCTCTTCTGATGTTTGGCATTACTTTCTTTAAGTGTTTTTTTCTTCGCTATTACTATTTTTAAACGCTTCAAATGTTTCGCAGAGATCTTTCTTCGGTATAACGAATGATATGTTGAAGTCATGTGTAAAAATGCGGTAAAACATTATATGATTTCCATAAGAAGCTTTTATTTTTTACACACGTAATCCTTGTGAAGGTCAGCTACACTGATTTTTTTCGTCTATATAATGTCTTTTTGAGTGGGATCTTTTAAAATGAGATACAATTTTGGATATGGATTTAAATTGTTTTATGCCTTTTTTAATTTTTTTTATCAACTTTACGTTGTTTACCATGGCATCTTCGATTGTCTTTCATGTCGGTCATGTTGGTCATTGTAGTCTTATTTTTCTTCTTTATAGCTGTATCTACTGGTCGACTATTTATCCCTAACATATTTTGGAAAAAGAGCTTGCATACTCAGATTTTTGTAACAGAAATTATTTCACTTAGGTCCAAAGCAGTTTCCATCAGTATGAACACTAATAAAACGATGTTTTGGCGTCACATCTTTCACAGAATTTGCAATAAAAATCCATTGTTTTTGAATACTACCCAAGGTCCAATAGTCTTCATTGAGTTGCAGCTGTTGACTTTCAGTTATATTTGTTCCAAATTTGAACTTACATGTATCTTTACAGGGTTCCTTCAAATGACGTTCCGATAAAGTTCTTCTTCTTTTGCTTGTCTGGTATTCTTTTCTACTAATTCGTAATCTTTTAGCGATGTTTCTTTTCCAGCCTTCTTCATTTATTCTTTCTTCCTCTTTTTGATGGAGTTAGACTATTTGTAGATGCTAATTCTGTCATTATGTAAGTTGAACTTGGTATCACTCTCGTTGTAGAGGTAGCTATGATTTCCGAAGTGGCAGATGTGTATTACGTTATTATATGATATAATGGAGATTCTGATGTCCTTTTTGGAACTGTATACGTTGGCCCTTCTGGTGGCAAGTATCCTTCTTCATCAGAACTACTCTCAATTTGTACGTTACGTTGTGGTATAATGCTATAATTTGGGACTTTAACCGAATCATCAGAGTCTGAGAGGAAAAGTGCATTGCTGATTATTAATTTTGTAGTAATAGTAAGAAAATATAAGCGAAATACCTTCATAAAATAATGTACCCGATGATAACTAACTGCTGCTTTGGCGAATTCATCGTAACCGCCATAAGGGAAGAAGAAGAAGAATTGCTGCCGGAGAAGATGCTCGAAGATTTAACCAAAATTCGCTGAGATATTCTAGCGTCATTCCCTAGTTCATCTTTATCTGAAAATAAGTTTAATTTCTCACAATGTTTTCTTAATTTTTAAATAATTTAGACAGTACTCACTACGTCATCCCCGTAATTCCACCAACTGTTACAAATACCTACCAACGTATATAAATAATTACGTGTTTACTTTACATTAGATAGGTATCGTTTTAAATTGTACACTTGTGCAGTACCTACAGTACCTATATCTTCTTAACATAGTCAGCCTAATCCACAGGGAAGGAAAGGTCAAAAGACCAACAAAATATTTGTTATCTGCCTTATACCTCATTATTTGTACACTTAAAAACACTTCCAAAGCCCTAAAGATACTAATAACCAATGACCTATAGTTGTTGACTCTATCTTACCCTATTATTACCAGCATCGACGACCAGTCGTGGATACAGTTCCTTTAGAAACTTCATTGCACGTTCAGTGCACGTGGACCCCACGGACCGATAGTCTCTACAGCAAATGGCACAAATATGTAGTCATTTCTCAAAGACTCATATTTGCGCCATTTACTAAATTCGACTGCCTCTGATGCCGCCCCGGCTCTAAAAGAGGTACCCTTGAGATGAGAGGCCGCCAAAGTGTCAACGCAAGTAGCATTCCACACTAGGGCTTTACCTCTCTATACCAGATCACTCACATTATACATTCTATTTAAGGGGAAATATAATCTCAAATGGCTTAGCAAGATCCTTCGTTATGCCGAAAATATCGCAGTATTAATTTTGAAATAAAAATATGGTTAAGTTGAGGATTAAGAATAAAAATATGGTTATGTTAAGGATTATGTTAGACGAAAACACGCTTTCGTAAAATTTTCTCGATAGAAAAAAAATCCAAAGTTACCTCCAAAATAAACAATAAACCGCTGTTATTCATAAAATACTTTAAATAAGATCATGAAACTTTGCATACTAACTGAACTAACTATAAAACAGTGCTTATGTTATTTACTTTTTTTTAAATACCATTATTTTCACTGTAAAAAGAAATTACCTAAACTATCGGCCTTTTGAAGCGTGATTCCTGCCGCACGGTCACTTCGCTTCGGTCTTTGAACGGGGAGGTTGTGTTGCTTACGATCAGAATATACATTACGCAACAGGACGACGCGACGTAAAATTAAAATGGGAAATAACCGTAATAAAAATAAGAAGCGACTGGCTTGGTGTTAAGAAACAGGCATAAATTAATATGATAAACCTAATGAAATAAGTGTCTAACGACCTTTCTACTTACAGTATTAGTGATTAAAACATGTCGGTACATAGCATACGACGCGCGGGCAAGTGGGAACGAAATTAGAATTTGAGCTGACTTACTCTATTCCCTTAATGTTTTGTATTGACCCCTACAACGATTATAATGTAATAATAAATAATTAAAATATGGCACAGAAAATATTATTTTCTGTGCCATATTTCAATGAAACATATGTTCGTTGGACATTGCTTATTTTGAAACATACTTATTTCAGTGTAATAGGCTAAAAAGTTTTGATACTAGAAGCATAAAATTGAATTATGTAATTTACATGCATTATTGATTTTACCGACCTATTTTTTTGTTGGGTCGATTGATGGGTCGATTGTTGGGTCAATTGTTGGGTAGATTGTTGGGTTGATTGTTGGGACGACGGTTGGGTCGATTGTTAGGTCGATTGTTGGGTCGATTGTCTGGTCGATTGTCGGGTCGATTGTTGGATCGATTGTTGGGTCAATTGTTGGGTCGATTGTTTAATCGATTGTTGGGTCGATTGTTTGGTCGATTGTTTGGTCGATTGTTGGGTCTATTGTGGGGTCGATTGTTGAGTCGATTGACGGGTCGATTTTTGGGTCGATTGTTGGGTCAATTGATGGGTCGATTTTAGGGTTGATTGTTGGGTCGATTGTTGGGTTTGATTGTTGGGTTGATTGTTGGGTTGATTGTTGTGTCGATTGTTGGCTCGATTGTAGGGTCGATTATTGGTTTTATTGTTGGGTCGGTTGTTGGATCGATTGTTGGATCGATTAATGAATCGATTGTTGGATCGATAGTTGGGTCGATTGTTGAGTCGATTGTTGGGTTGATTGTTTGGGTTGATTATTGGGTTTATTGTTGGGTTGATTGTTGGGTTGATTGTCGGGGTGATTGTTGGGTTGATTGTTGGGTTGATTGTTGGGTTGATTGTTTGGGTTGATTATTGGGTTGATTGTTGGGTTGATTGTAGGATTGATAGTCGGGTTGATTGTTTGGGTTGATTGTTGAGTTGATTGTTGGGTAGATTGTTGGGTCGACTGTTGGGTCAATTGTTGGGTCGATTGTTTAATCGATTGTTAGGTCGATTGTTGGGTCGATTGTTGTTTCTATTATTGGGTCGATTGGTCGGTCGAATTTAGTTTCGATTGTTGGGTTGATTGTTGGATTCATTGTTGTGTCGATTGTTGGCTCGATTGTAGGGTTGATTATTGGTTTGATTGTTGGGTCGATTGTTGGATCGATTGTTGGATCGATTGATGGGTCGATTGTTGGATCGATAGTTGGTTCGATTGATGAGTCGATTATTTTGTTGATTGTTTGGGTTGATTATTGGGTCTATTGTAGGGTCGATTATTGGGTCGATTGTTGGGTTGATTGTTTGGGTTGATTATTGGGTTTATTGTTGGGTTGATTGTTGGGTTGATTATCGGGGTGATAGTTGGGTTGATTGTTGGGTTGATTGTTTCGGTTGATTATTGGGTTGATTGTTGGGTTGATTGTAGGATTGATAGTCGGGTTGATTGTTTGGGTTGATTGTTGAGTTGATTGTTGGGTAGATTGTTGGGTCGACTGTTGGGTTAATTGTTGGGTCGATTGTTTAATCGATTGTTAGGTCGATTGTTGGGTCGATTGTTCAGTCGATTGTTGGGTATGTTGTGGGGTCGATTGTTGTTTCTATTATTGGGTCGATTGGTCGGTCGAATTTGGTGTCGATTGTTGGGTTGATTGTTGGATTCCTTGTTGTGTCGATTGTTGGCACGATTGTAGGGTCGATTATTGGTTTGATTATTGGGTCGATTGTTAGATCGATTGTTGGATCGATTAATGGGTCGATTGTTGGATCGATAGTTGGTTCGATTGATGAGTGGATTATTTTGTTGATTGTTTGGGTTGATTATTGGGTTGATTGTTGGGTCGATTGTTGGGTCGATTGTCGGGTCGATTGTTGGGCTGATTGTTGGATCGATTGTTGGATCGTTTAATGGGTCGATCTTTGGATCGATAGTTGGGTCGATTGATAAGTCGGTTGTTGGGTTAATTGTTTGTGTTGATTGTTGGGTTGTTTGTCGGGTTGATTGTTTGGGTTGATTGTTGAGTTGATTGTTGGGTAGATTGTTCGGTCGATTGTTGGATCAATTGCTGGGACGATTAATGGGTCGATTGTTGGATCGAATGTAGGGTCGATTGTTAGGTCGATTGTTAGGTTGATTGTTGGGTTGATTGTTGGGTTGATTGTTGAGTCGATTGTTGTCCTTTATTGTTCTGTAACGTATAGGTCCCATGTTTATGTGGGATTTATTAGATAAATAATGTTCTGTGTTACTTGCTTGTGATGTATGTACGTGAAGGGCAACTAATTGGATATCACTTCTTTCACAGTTTTCTACCCATATTTTTGGCTAAACGTGGTCCGAGTACCTCCCTTGTCTTTCACCTTTGCCTACCCACTTCGGGAATTGCAGCCGTGATGCTATTTAATGTAGTCCGCCGCGATGCTCCAGTGAGTGTTGTCAGACTTCACATGTCTTCAAGATATTTTTTAAATATCTATCATCTACATTCAAAATTTAATTACACCATTCGATAGCTCGATATTCAGATCTCGAACGAATTCGTTACATTGAATGAGCGCCGCCTTTTTGAGGTCGTTTCGTTAAATATACGTAACTACACACTACGATATGGGCTACACCCCAGTTTTTTACACTCATCTTAAGAAATACAGCATTACGTTCTTTTAATATAGAATAAGTGAATAACGAACACCCAGTCTAACTAATGCTATTGGGTGCTGTGTCCCATGGACATCTACACTTATTCTCATTTAAGTATCAAAATGCAGATGCGTTGTCACTCCTGAGGATAGACGGAATGCCTTGTAGGCAGTAAAAAGGGTCTCCGGTTCTCTACACTCACCAAAGTACATTCACGTAAGTTTCGTGGTATCGTGGTTTTCATACTCAAATTGCACAAAGATAAACATCCAGACACGGATCAATTATTTGTATGTCATACCTCTTAAGTGCGGGATTCAAACCCGCTGCCTTGAACTCCTCACGAAGCCACTGCGCCACAGAGGCGTCAATATTCACGAGGTAGAGTCACGATGCAACGTAGTATGGCTGCAGTACCGATGAGTCAACTGGACCGGGAAAGGTCTTCGTTTCCACACAATATCAGCGTAAGATATCTATTAAAACCTATAAAAGTCCACTGCTGAGCATACGTTCTCCCCATTAAATATTTACCTCATAACACTGTAAGTATTTTACTAAATCTTTATAGTTTATTTTACACTTTTAGTTTTATTCCCTCGCAATGGCGTTAAATTCTCATAATAACATTACCTAAACCAGATCGTGATCCATCTTCAGTAGCAGCTTTAAAATTAATCTCTCTTATTTATTGTTTATGTGAGAAAAAAATAATCCTCTTCACGAGAAGACCACTGGGTTTAAAAAACCAAAATCTTGTCGTGATAACTTTACCGCTTATTAAAATTGAATAAACATATTACTGAGTTACTATATAAAACTTCTAGATTTTTTTCAAAGGTATGTAATTAAACAAAAGGTATGAATTTTGTCAAAGGTATGTAAGTAAGCTAGATAAAGTACAAAATCAAGCGTTGAGAGTAATTTGAGGTTTTTTTTAAAACAACAGATAGACGGACAGACAGACACACAGCGGTCAAACTTATAACACCCCTCTTTTTCGTCTAGAGTGAAAATAGTTTCAATGTGTAGTATTCACGTAAATATAAGAAATTATTAATACATTTTTTCCTATTTTTAGACATGTCTTGCATGTAAACGTGGTAGAACCCTGCTGTAGCTATAATATTGTTGTAGCACAAATGGGTTGGCTCGACCGAGGAAGGACCGAGTTCTCACATTATACCAGCGTAAAATAGCAGCTTAATAGTGCTATGTTTCGTATGTTGAGTGTAGAGAACCGGAGTCCTCTTTTTTAATAGAAATGAGGTATTCGATCGTAGCTCTCGGGGGTGACAATGCATCTACATTTTGATTTATAATCGAGAATTAATGAAGATGTACACGAGCCACAGCATCCACTTACCATCGTAAAAAAATAAGTGTTATGCTATTTGTTTACCACGAGATAAGTGACAAACGAGCACATAGTTCACTTGACGGTAAGAGAATGCTGTGGGCCAAGGACACCTACATCTGCATTCTATAGTATATATATATATATATATATATTCTATAGTACCCTGAGGAATGGTTCGGATTGATTCTGGATGCCAAATTTCACTAACGCACATCGCGACAAACCACTGTGCGTTTTACTAGCAGCGTTTTACTGGGAGCTTTTTCCTCCCACGACTATGTGGAATCATTTACCATCGGCATTTTTTTCCAGACTGACACGTCTAAGAGACCTTCAAGAAACGAGCTGATTACTCGTCCTGAAAGACCGGCAACGTATTTGCAATTACCCTAGTGTGGCAGTTGTTAATGGCGGCGGTTGACACTTGCCACCAGGTGATCCGCATGCTCGTTAGCCCCCTCTTTACGTACCCATAGACATTATCAATCATATTGTCACACACACACACACACACACACACACACACACACACACACACACACACACACACACACAATGTATAGAGTGTTAACTGTGTATTAAATATATATCAACATTTCTCTAATGTATTTTGACACAAAGAGTTACTGAATGGGAAGGAACTGACTCCTGAAATACAGGGTATCCTAGTTTGGGAGTCAGGGCTCAATGATGTTGTATGAAATTATAAGTGTCAAATAAAAAAATTATTATTATTATTATTATTATTATTATTGGGGTCTCTATATAATTTTCTCACCTGGTTAGGTTCTATAAATATATAATTATAAATTAAAATGAAAAGATAAATGTAAATAAATATCAATAAAATAAAATAAATAAAAAAACTGCATAAATAAATAAGATCCAACCAGATGGGAGCCCTCGGCAGGGGAGACCAGACGGCCGAGGGTTAGGGGGAAAGGGAAAGAAACCCGCGGACGATGCGGGCGGTATCGAGGAGTACCGCCTTCTGCATTTGAGCCCGGAGCGGTCCGTCATGGAGTCCCAGTCCCTCAGATGACCCGAGAGGCTGACTGGGATTAGCCCATTCGCAGAGACGACTACAGGAATAATTTCGGTCGACACACCACCCCACATGTCGGTCACCTCGTGAGCCAGGTCCAGATATTTTGTTTGTTTATCTGTTTCGGCTTTCACGTGGTTCTCGTAATACGGAATGATAATGTCGATCAAAAATATACATAAATATCAATAAAATAAAATAAACACAAAAACTACATAAATAAATAAGATCCAACCAGATGGGAGCCCTCGGCAGGGGAGACGAGACGGCCGAGGGTTAGGGGGAAAGGGAAAGAAACCGGCGGACGATGCGGGCGGTATCGAGGAGTTATTATTATTATGTGGGGTATCTATATAGTTTTCTCATCTGATTGGGATGTATAAATATATAATTAAAAATGAAAATGAAAAGATAAATATACGTAAATATTAATAAAATAAAATAAATACAAAAATACATAAATAAATAAAAGCCCAACCAGATGGAAGCCCTCGGCAGGGGGAGACCAAACGGCCAAGTGTTAGGGGGAAAGGGAAAGAAACCGGCGGACGATGCGGGCAGTATCAAGGAGCACCGCCTTCTGCATTTGAGCCCGGAGCGGTCCGTCCCGGAGTCCCAGTCGCCTCAGATGACCAGAGAGGCTAACTGGGATTAGCCCATTCGCAGAGACGACTACAGGAATAATTTCGGTCGGCATACCACTCCACATGTCGGTCACCTCGTGAGCCAGGTGCAGATACTTTGATTGCTTATCTGTTTCGGCTTTCACGAGGTTCTCGTCATACGGGATGGTAATATCGACCAAAAATATCCCTGACTGTGCCCGGTCCATCAACACAATATCAGGCTTATTCGCAAGAATAGTCCTGTCTGTGATGATGGCCCGGTCCCAGTAGAGCATGGCGCGGTCATTTTCGAGCACGGCTTCCGGTAAGTACTTGTAATACGGCAATTTCCGTATTTATTATTATTATTTTGGGGTATCTATATAGTTTTCTCATCTGGTTGGGTGCTATAAATATATAATTATAAATGAAAATGAAAAGACAAATATACATAAATATCAATAACATAAAATAAATATAAAAGTACATAAATAAATAAAAGCCCAACCAGATGGAGGCCCTCGGCAGGGGAGACCAAACGGCCGAGGGTTAGGGGGAAAGGGAAAGAAACCGGCGAACGATGCGGGCGGTATCGAGGAGCACCGCCTTCTGCATTTGAACCTGGAGCGGTCCGCCACGTAGTCCCAGTCGCCTCAGCTGACCCGAGAGGCTGACTGGGATTAGCCCGTTTGCAGAGACGACTACAGGAATAATTTCTGTACTGAGAGGGTTCAGAGAGAGGAGAACCAGATTGGACTCAGACAATGAAAGATACCCATTCTTATCCTTATGTGGTTCTCCGCAGCCATCATCCGCTCACCCAGATGACAAAGGATCGTACTCCACTGCCCCATACACTGCTCGAGGAAGTCTCTAACTGTACAGTCTATCTTGTACAGCTCGAGGACTCTCTTTAGCCATGTATGGGGCACCGAGTCGAATGCCTTTCTGTAGTCTATCCAGGCGGCGGAGAAGTTCCGACGGTTGCGTTTCACCACTTTGCCAATGACCGCGTCAATGAGGAGTGGTTCCTTGGTTCCACGACCACCGTCCCGACATCCATTTTGAGCGCGCGACATCACCTGATTTGATTCCAGGTGAAAAGTGATTCTCGCGCTCAAAATGGATGTTAGTGTCTTGTATATGGTCGGTAGACACGTGATGGGGCGGTATTTGCTCGGGTCTGTGGTACTTTAGGAACCAAATGAGTGATCCCAGTAGTGAAGAGGCTCGGGAGCGACTTCTGGTTGAGAGCCTCTTGAAACTGTCGTGCGAGCACAGTGTGACACACCATGAACCCCTTCAGCCAGTAGTGATGCAGCCCGTCAAGCCCCGGACTTTTCCAGTTCGTGGCCCTACGGACCGCCTCAGCTACGTCATCCGGCGTTATGATGACGAGGTCCATCGGCATAATACCCGCACACTGACTCGCCACAACTTCCGTCCAAGGGCTCTCGCTGTGGTTTACGGGCTCTGACCACAGGCCGCGCCAGAATGCTACAGTGTCGGCCTGATTCGGTACTGGGCCCGTTCCACTTACCACTAGTCGCTCCAATGATTTGTAGAGCCTCTTCTGATTACTCTGGAAGAGACGATTCTGGTTGAACCGTGTCGACCTCTCGGTATATCGCCCAATTCGCTTTCCCCAAGCAGCGATTCTCTGCTTCAGGTCGTCTATGCGCTCCGTCAGTTTTTGCGTTATATCCGGCTGGGACAAACTGACATTTGTCCCAGCAAACGCCATCCTGACGGTGCGCACAATTCTTGGCCTGTTATTGCCTGATCTGAAGCTTATCAGTCTGCCGATGAGAGCTCTAGTCTTTGCGATACGTTTCTCGATTCTTCTTCTCCATGCTGGGATAGCGCTACTATAGCCAGTAGCGCGTCCAGCCGTGGAAACCTTGGCGCCTATGATACGGCAGACTGCCAGCGCGGCGCCAAAAAAATTGAGTCCGTCTCGCAAAGGTCGCGGCTGGCTTCCAAATAGGTCACCAGCATTGGGTTCAGAGCCCTCACGACAGCCCGATTCCGCTTGCTTAGGGCTATGCGGGGAAGTCGCGGTCGATTTTCGAGAGGCGTACTGCGTGTTTCCACAATCGCCTCTTCCAATGTACTCCTCAAATTGCTCTATTTCTAGTTCCTGGGTGAATGTTCCATCATCATTTGAATCAGCAACCACTGGGGTATTCTCGGCGGCATCCACGTGTGCGGGTTGTTCTGCAACTTGTGGCACCGCACCCCCAGTCGTAGCGTTTTCATTTGATGAGGGAACAGCCTCACGTCGTAGCCGTTCGAGTTCGGCGCCATCAAATATATTTGAGCGTAAGATATACCGAACTCAGTCTGCCAGGTTTTGCTCGGTGACAGTAATAGATGGCTCCAGCTCAGTAAAAAGACGATGCATCCTAGCCCGATACGCGAAACTTCCAATTTCTCCCCCTTTCGCCCTAAAATACGCCCGCAATGCGTTTGTATTCATATTGATGGTCCATCGCATGCGGCGTACTCCACCAGTGGCGGGTGCCGATTGCTGGGTCTGCAAAGATCCTGCCGACACCAAGCAAGCTGGTGTGGATGATGGATGCGAGGGGCTGCCGGGTGGTCGTGCAGCACCTCGCGCTCGGCTGGCGGTTCGCGTGCTGTCGCGTCCAGCGCCAGCTCCAGACGCGCCCTGACGACCTCCAGGCAGCGGCCCTTTGCGCAATCTTCTGTGTTCCATCATCCATACAGGGCGTCATTTAACGGGGAGACGCCCAGACCCGGCGCCGTTTCATGGTGAGGCCATATGCACAAGCGGGCCCTTGCACCATCAATTTTTGCCGAGGCACGGCGCTCACACCTCTTGGCAAGGTGCTGACTGACTGCGCGGACGTAGCGGTTTTGTCACATAACCGTCACGTCAGCGGGCGATGGGGTCGTCACTTCCCTACGCCATTTTATTTATTATTATTATTATTATTATTATTATTCACCTACCATCAGGTGTATGGTGTGCTCGTCGTCAACCTAAGTCTATAACAATAAACAGTATTTTTCTATAAAATAACCATTAGTTTTGTCAGTCTTCAGTTGAGTGTACTAATGTACGGAATGTATCTAGAGTGTAATAACGAATGGGAGGTTGTCTACCTTAAAAATAACATATTGATTCAAAGCGCGTATTAAAAAGGATTATGAAGAAGACGACATTGCTTTACCATTTCGAATTGTACTGAACTCTAATGAACCAATATTTACACTTTCGCGAGTATGTTTTTTATAGCTTCTTATTTAGATAATAGTGTCGTAATGAGAAGTAATTTTTATTACAGTTGCTAAGTTGATTTTTTGGTATCAGCAACATGAATAGAGTTTATTAAGCTTTTTATTCTTAAATTATTTGGAGTAAATGGCATTCTTGATTGCATTGGTGACTGTTGTGTATGTATTCATTTTCTAAAATAAATTTTAGATCCAGATAACTGTCTTCATTTTGTATCAGCTATCTCTAACTAAGAACAGCGCACAAAAAGAAAGCACAAAAAGAAAGAAGCTCAAAAGTGCTCGCCTTTGGAGAGCAATGGCCAGTGCTGTTATGGACTCTGAAGAACATCCTGTATTCAACCTATGTACATATTATGTAAACCACGCCACATCTTTGTATGAAGTTATATCTAGTTGTCCCTAGGCTGCTTACCATCAGGTGGAATATCACCTCTTTTTCTCTATAAAATAATATAGTCCAATAAAAGATTAGTTTGTAATAGACATGGTCTGAAGGATTACTCCCGAAAATTATTTTTAAATCGATTTGGTTTTTTCGATAAAACCCTAACTATTTCTAAAAACTTACCTGAACCGATATGAATCAAGAAACGAGATGGATTTACGATCAAGCGTTAGTAGCGTTGTTATGCATAGCTATCTGGCCGAATGTCATATAGGTGAATGTCATATAAGTCATATAGGTTATATTGTTAATACCTGGTTCGATTATTTTTAAACTAAAAAATGCACTTCTCAAATAATATTTCTACATTAATAGGAAAAATTTATAAAGAAAATGTATTGTCGTTGTTTGTAACAATGCGCGCCATCTAGCAGAGAAAAGCTCGAGACTTCCGTTCATTTATAAGTTAAACCACCATTGCGTTAGCTTTAGTTTCGGGAGTATGAATTAAATTTTCAAATAAAATTCGATTGACTTAGAACTGGATTCTGTCGTAAGTTGGCCTTGATATAAGATTGATTTTGGATTATTTATTTCATAACTACCAACGAATAAATAAAATATGTCAATAACGAAGTCGATATGCTTTGTTAGAATAAAAGATGCTTTACTCTTTGTGGGACATCCAAAGGAAATATTATCCAAAAAATTATTAAATGCTTTTCTAAGAGATGAGATGATTTACGATACTTCAATTCACTTGAACGTCCCAGACAAACGTATGTTACAACAAAAACCAAATCAAATGAAAACAATATAAATCGTGAAAGCAATAAGAACATTATGATCCTGGCTGTTCTCTATAAGGAATTAATAAAATCATTTTGAGATACAAATCACCGGCTTTGTTAACGTTGTTACGAAATACAACAACATTAAGCTGCTATTTTACGCTGCTTTTATGCGACAACGTGGTTCTTCCACGGTATATTTTTATCGTGGCTAAACCAGTTGTAAAAGTTAATAGTAAGCGTGTAAAAATACACATGCAGTGAAGTTCCTAAAGGAACTGTATCTGATACAGGTCATCGCTGCTGGTGTAAAGAAGGCGGGTTCTTTCCTCGCTCAAACGCAACAATAGCCATTTAGCGAGTCGTACTCGGCACTATACCGCGGCGAGTAGGACATTATGTGTAAAGTTTTTACTTTTAGATTTTTATCATAATTTTTTAATATTATATATATTTCAACGTCATGTAAACAAATTATTGCTAGATAGGTTTTGTATATTTTCATTATATTACTTAATTGCTGGTTCATACTCGTGTACAAACAAAATCATATACGATTATGATATGACAACAAAGACTCTATAGCACAACAAAACCAATGTTTGCACTGTCCGGGATGTATCAACATTGCCCCTTTCATGTAGATTCAGGAAATAAAATATTTAAGCCATGCGTTGACAGGAATACAGTCACGAATTTGTGACGACTTTTAAAAAAAGCAACACATCAATTTCACATAGTTAAAGTATCATATATTTAAGCAACCATGTAGTGGATGTGTATGAATATCCACTAAACTTTGAAATGTGCGGGTTGAAGGGAGAATAAATGATAGATTTAGATGACTGACGTAATGCTAAAACTAAGACTACAATATATAGGTACCACATTACACTACGGGAGTTCACAAAAAAGAATTTGAATAGACATTTTTTGTTATAATAGTAACAAACCTTGCAAATAGAAATAGGTAACAATAAAACTCATACGAGTACAACATTATATTATGATATGTTATTTTTTAAATATTTTTTTCCGATGTTGTGTACAATTTCTACCTTACTGTATTTCCCAATTTTGATATTAGATCTTCAATACCAATATATGGGCCGTCATACAAAACGTTTTTTAACAATATTAAATCACCTTTCTCATATATAACACTTGGTTTATATTCCTACGATAATTAGATTTCCGCATATGTTTACTTTTTAACAAATTATTTCGTGCATCTTTGCATGCTATTTGTAAACGATATTTTAAGAATTCTAAACTATAATTCTAGTACTACAACTAGTTCTAGGCTATTACTTAACCTACTAGGAATGTCACAAAGTTTACCGAAAACTAACTCACACGTAGCACATTTTGTAGAAGAATGAAGTGTTATTATAAGTAAAGCACCAAAAAGGTATACTGTGCTTGTCAACTCACTGAGGTGTCAACTATGGCAAACATTCATTATAGCAGCTGAAAATAATAACTTCCATTTTAATTTTTTTCTGTCGCCTCTTATAACACGCAGGGGACGATTTGGGGTAGTGAATATTCTTACACCGTCACTACACGGTTTATTTTAGTAAATTAATTACAAGGAAAATGTTGCTTCGAACAATGTCATATAGTAAATGATATTTAATAGTGCTATTATTTACCTAACATTGTTTTTTGCAATAAAGTCTACTAAAATATACAGTTTTGTTTGTTGTTCAAACGTGAGTGGCCGGTACCAGTAGCGCATAAATTGTTTATTATGCAGATTGGTACGCGATGTGAGATGCTACAAAAAATAGGTTATACTTTAATGGACTCCACTCATAAGGGTTGCAAATAAATAACTTCTTTTTTAGCAATTTGAAGTGGTTTTTACTTTTTGTTACAAGTTATAAAAACCGACATCCGACAACAATTTACAAAAAGTTAAAACCGACTTCAAATTGCTAAAAAAGAAGTTATTTATTTGCAACCCTTATGAGTGGAGTCCCTTAAAGTATAACCTATTTTAAAGGTTAAATGAATCCTTAAAATTGGTTCGTTACCTGTGAAGATATCATATGAAATTTCTTAAACAATAGTCCAATATGAAACTTTTTTCCTATTTGCCACCCTTTGGAGCGAAATGTTTTCTTCAAAATTTTATGTCATACCCATTAAATTTAGAGATGAGGTAAAGCATATTTAATAAGAATAGAATTATTAAAATCTGTTCATAATCTGCGAACATATCGCAAAACATATACTTATACCAAAAAAAAAACATACACTCGAATTGAGAACATCCTCCTTTTTTAAGTCAGTTAAAAAGGATCCAGTTTTTACCTGAATAAGTCTTTTTATTAACTTCCTTAATGCAAGGAAATTCAGAAAGTTGCTGACAAGAAAATCGATGATACAGTTTGATGTTGCTGCTACATATCTGTCGTCTACATTCAAAACTTAATTATACCACTCGATAGCTAAGGGATCAAAGAGTCCGTTACGTTGACTGAGGTCTTGTGAACACGACAATAATGTTGTTCGTTAGTGCAGAGTTTTGTGCAAACAAATTCTATACTACATACCTTTTGCAAATCATTTTTACCACTGGCTTGAAAATAATACCCACTCGTATGTTCACAGTCAAAATACAATAACACATTGCCCTATGAATGAATTACTTCTTTGTGTAATCGAAAAATTGGTACCACTGGATCTACTTGTGTTTGTTCATGTCGTTTACAGAATGAATATTACTTTCGTATTAAAACTACTCTAGTTTTTACAAAATGTTTTTTGTAGCATCTCACATCGCGTACCAATCTGCATAATAAACAATTTATGCGCTACTGGTACCGGCCACTCACGTTTGAACAACAGACAAAACTGTATATTTTAGTAGACTTTATTGCAAAAAACAATGTTAGGTAAATAATAGCACTATTAAATATCATTTACTATATGACATTGTTCGAAGCAACATTTTCCTTGTAATTAATTTACTAAAATAAACCGTGTAGTGACGGTGTAAGAATATTCACTACCCCAAATCGTCCCCTGCGTGTTATAAGAGGCGACAGAAAAAAATTAAAATGGAAGTTATTATTTTCAGCTGCTATAATGAATGTTTGCCATAGTTGACACCTCAGTGAGTTGACAAGCACAGTATACCTTTTTGGTGCTTTACTTATAATAACACTTCATTCTTCTACAAAATGTGCTACGTGTGAGTTAGTCTTCGGTAAACTTTGTGACATTCCTAGTAGGTTAAGTAGTAGCCTAGAACTAGTTGTAGTACTAGAATTATAGTTTAGAATTATTAAAATATCGTTTACAAATAGCATGCAAAGATGCACGAAATAATTTGTTAAAAAGTAAACATATGCGGAAATCTAATTATCGTAGGAATATAAACCAAGTGTTATATATGAGAAAGGTGATTTAATATTGTTAAAAAACGTTTTGTATGACGGCCCATATATTGGTATTGAAGATCTAATATCAAAATTGGGAAATACAGTAAGGTAGAAATTGTACACAACATCGGAAAAAAATATTTAAAAAATAACATATCATAATATAATGTTGTACTCGTATGAGTTTTATTGTTACCTATTTCTATTTGCAAGGTTTGTTACTATTATAACAAAAAATGTCTATTCAAATTCTTTTTTTGTGAACTCCTGTAGTGTAATGTGGTACCTATATATTGTAGCCTTAGTTTTAGCATTATGTCAGTCATCTAAATCTATCATTTATTCTCCCTTCAACCCGCACATTTCAAAGTTTAGTGGATATTCATACACATCCACTACATGGTTGCTTAAATATATGATACTTTAACTATGTGAAATTGATGTGTTGCTTTTTTTAAAAGTCGTCACAAATTCGTGACTGTATTCCTGTCAACGCATGGCTTAAATATTTTATTTCCTGAATCTACATGAAAGGGGAATGTTGATACATCCCGGACAGTGAAAACATTGGTTTTGTTGTGCTATAGGGTCTTTGTCGTCATATCGTAATCGTATTTGATTTTGTTTGTACACGAGTATGAACCAGCAATTAAGTAATATAATGAAAATATACAAAACCTATCGACCAATAATTTGTTTACATGACGTTGAAATATATACAATATTAAAAAATTATGATAAAAAATCTAAAAGTAAAAACTTTACTTTTCATGCAGTCCTACTCGCCGCGGTATAGTGCCGAGTACGACTCGCTAAATGGCTATTGTTGCGTTTGAGCGAGGAAAGAACCCGCCTTTTTTTACACCAGCAGCGATGACCTGTATCAGATACAGTTCCTTTAGGAACTTCACTGCATGTGTATTTTTTACACGCTTACTATTAACTTTTACAACTGGTTTAGCCACGATAAATATATACCGTGGAAGAACCACGTTGTCGCATAAAAGCAACGTAAAATAGCAGCTTAATGTTGTTGTATTTCGTAAAAATATAGTAATAAGTGAGTGTAGAGAACTAGAGACCCTTTTTGCTAGAAACCAGGCATTCCTATTCCTCAGGGGCGTAACGCGTGAATTTTCATTTTTAATTGAAGAAATATAGAGATACCTATGAAGCACTGCATCCACTTACCACTGGACTGTGTGCTCGCTTGACACTTATTCTTAAAAAAATGTAACTCAGTTTGGCTTGAGTTAAGCTCAATCCGTTACAAATCTATAGTAAAATTTTAGGTATTAAATGTATAATATAGTTATATAAGTGCACCGTGACTCTACCACGTACAATATTTTATATAGAACCTCGTCTGACATATAATGAAGTAGTAACTTCGTCGCTTGTGCTAGTACACCACTAACACTAATGAACAAACATTTGCTTTCACGTACTTTTGTACCGATATTGTGCCCTTTGACACCGATGCGAAAAATAAATCAACTGATTGATACACGCGGAGAACCGTTAATATTTTTTACTGTGCTTCGAATTTTCCCCCGACCTAATATTATGGTTGTAACACAAATAGGTCAACTCGACCAGGCTAGGACCATACTCTCACAGAATAACAGCGTGAAATATCA